>LR736898.1:914973-1514973 GCA_902654985.2 Oryctes borbonicus | reverse complement strand
ACGTAGAAACTCGTAAGACACAATCTATGTATATTTATCTTTTCTTAATTTTTACAACATAAAAAGAAATTGTTCCGCGCCCACTTCAAAGAAACCTATAGAAATACTATACTACGCCTCCTTCTTTAAAATTAACCAATAAATGTATTCCGCAAAGAAGCTCAATTTTATTATTCAAGATGAAACTAAATATTTGCACAGTAAAATTATTTGTCTATTTAGGAATCCATTGAAGTTGAAGTAAAGGAGTATGGACACGCCTACTTACTGATACACTACCATAGACCTCGCACATAGGTTTCTAACACTCCTTCTTTTTCAATAGTATCCAATAAAACTCTGGAGGATAAGAAATGTAACATTGGGAACGTCATTATAAAAATATTAAACATCGACCAATCCTAAGATTTTTAAAAGGTTTTTAAACTGTACCTTTTTTTGCTGGTGTGCAGGTAAGAAGGCAGGTAGTATTTTTTAACGAAAAGGACACGCCTACTTAAGAACGCTCCGATAATTTTTTATTAGAAAATGGCAAAGGATTTTATAAACGCCCACAAATTAAAAATATACCAATAAAATGGTTACCATTTTGAATGCTCACTTTAAAGATTTAATTCACGGGAAATTGAAAATTCACCGTAAATTGACTTGTAAATGATTCGCTTAGAATTCAAACAAGTATTTTCGTTTCATTTGCAATGTTTTTGAACATATTTATATATGGAATACTTGAATTATTATCTTATATGATACAAGAATATCATTTAGTCCAGCGCCCTTGATTTTAATGGCACCCTTTAACTAACTTATTGACCAATCTCTTAACCAATTTATTGAATAATTGCTTGACCAATTTATTAACCAACTTATTGGCTAATTTCTTTACTAGTTTCTTGACTAATTTCTTGGCCAATTTCTTGACCATTCCATTGACCAATTTATTGATCTATAACGTTATTCTAATGGGAGTATATGGCGACAGTACTAAGTTTGTCGCTATTTAAAAATCGTGTATTGCATAATTCAACCACGAAATCATTAATCATGTTCTTGTTATTTGTAAACAATAAATGACGTATGTATTTAATGGATAAAATTCAATCAAAATTCAATTCAATTAAATGGCTTCTTTCAATTACGTCTACAAAATGGAGCTGTTTCTTGCTTAGCTGATGCACAAACAACTGATCTATAGTCGATATGTGTTTTAATGCAATCAAGCATTATAGAAAATCTGTACATCGTTTAACTGTCATAATTATCTGTAATACCGTTATAAGCTTCCCACACCAGTCCACTTCAGCTTATTTGTATATTCATAGGGAGCTATTCAGCTACTGGCTAAGTGTATTGGGACGAAATAAAACGCTTGGTAATAAATTTTAATTGGACCTGGGACTTAATTAAACACGAATATATATTATAAATATTCTACCAGCTCGAAATACCTCCTGCCATGTCACAAGTTTAAACTCGAAACGCAAAAGTAGTAAGTATATATACGTACCTGTCTAATTAATTCCATTCTGAACTATACGTTGGCTGACGTAGAATTCTTGGAAATATGAGTTGATGAGGGCGATGGTGTTTTATGGTATTCCAGCGACAATTACTTGTGCGTTAGCAAGTACACGTTTGGGTATTATATTTGATAAGTTTTCTAGATCTTGGGAGTTTGCTTTTAGTTTCAATTTAATGAAGGCATCTAAAAAAAATCTAGAGCGAAAAGAAAAACGAAATTTGCATAGTTAATGTGTATATATGATAACTTTTGATATTCCTGTTCTTGTCACGATTTCCAAGTTTCCGCCATCTATACGCTTTACATCATTTACACTTGCCTCGTGCACTACGTTCATTTTATCTATTTGATCTATGAGGCTTTTTAAAAAGGTTTTTCGAGATTATTTAACTTGTCTTTCTGAGTCCATTTATGTAAAGACTTCAGATTCCAACTAACACATCAATGAAATAAAAGATGACCGAACATGGAAAATATGTCAATGTAACATCATTCCCAATTCTTCGATAATTTTAATAGCCTTTGTTTTTAAGTAAAACGATACATTCTTCCCAAAAATAGTTAGAGACTTGTAGGTTCTTAGATTTCCTCGAAAAAAGTGAAAAAAGTAACAATAATGAGGATGCAAATATCTCGAGTTACACAAATAACAGGTCATAAATATGATTGGTAACCGGAGAACATCCCGGCCCCCCGCCTAAGGTTTGTAGTCGCGCATCAACCCGAAACGTAAATACACACCGTCTCCACTACGGAAACGTCTTAAAAATTCTCCAAAGTACCACAAGATTTATATACGATGATCAATGACACGATGCCAAGCTAACCTCACCTCAAAATACGAAAAGCACGAATCGTAATAAATGATTCCGATCGTGTAACATTGCCCGCCCGCCTTCGGGCAGGCGTGAGCAGATAAAATCTATAATGACGTATCCTGTTTCCTTACCCGTCCAACCTCTATCCAGAAAAGAAATGAAGGAAAATTAGTTTTAAAGTCGAACCGCAAAATAAATGAGATTTTTCCCTCCGGGGATAAATGATTTTGTCTACCTTGATAATCTTTTTTTTCTTTTTCTTTTTGGTTTTCATAAATTTAGTATACGTCGTCGTGAAAGAGAGGCGGGAATCGTCGTTTTCCTTTTCCGCGTTCACGGGGAAGGGAATTATGTAGAGATTTCCAGGGTTTTTTTGGATAAGTTAAGGCAGAAGAAAAGACATTGGGAGATCGAAAAGAATTGCGCCTTTAATCGGGGAGTACGGGAATCGCTCATTTCAGTACCTGCGAATCCAAATTAATTTTTTTTACTCACTTAATTTGTTTTTCTTCAACGCCAAGATACTTATCCGCTGATTTAGACTGACGCATGTCTGGTTTAATTTGAGAACAAAGATATTTCATTTGGGACTTTCATGTCGTTGTGGAATACTGAGTTATTCCGTAGTTCTCCAGTAGATGGCGTTTTAAATTGTTTGGAATTAATTACGCCAAAGAAAAATTCTCTTTTCTAATTCATATTTTCAAATATAATAATACTAACAACTGTCGTGAGTAGAGTACATATTAAAGTACCGAAAAATTAGCTTCATTAATCACATCGTGTTTGAAAGTACATGTGCCGTCTGTGTATTGAGACAAAGTGCAATGTGTTAACATTGGATGGGGGTTGTTAACATAAATTAAGAAGAGTAGCGGAGTACACATTTATCCTTGAGGAACGCCACAATTTAGTTCTGATTTCTTAGGAATAAAATTTTTTGTAATAGTATCTATGTCCGTTGCTAGAGTAATTTTAGCATTTCTACCATACATATACGATATAATAATGGTGATAATAGTAATAATAGTAATAACAACAATTGTTATTATTACAGCGTGGTTTAATATTTAGTGTACTAGCAAGTTTTAAAATTTGCCGATGTAAACTCTTTCGATGCAGTTCCCGGTGAGCACCGTCACGGTCATTATCATCACAGACCATGACAGTGCAATTGACACTAAAGCGATGGGTATTCTTTCTTCGCCGAGTCGATATCTCCATCAAGTACGAGTCTCTAACCGGCGCCCATAAACACCTTTCACGAGAGCAAGATGCAAATTTTACGTTCGCCCGGGGGGTTTTCAACAAGTCGTTCGTGAAAAACCGATATAGATATATAAAAAGCGGAACTAAAGCTTTCTCGAATGTAAATAAAAGGAGATCCCGTCCTGAAGACCGAGAAAAGTCCTTGAGTCCTCGACGCGAACTCGTCTCTCCTTCTACATACAGAGTTTCGAAAACGAGAAATAAATCTGCGACAGGGATCTATATAAGGGAAAGAATCGTATAGGCTATGGATATGCGGTGCGTTCGGTAATTCTTTTCCGAAACTTAACAAATACGCACCTAACTTCGCAGTCGTTTTATCCGGCTAATAAAATGTTGGGGATTTGGTTCGTGACGCGCGAAGGTTCTGTTTTTTTTTTTTCTAATGCTGTATTGTAGAAGACAGAGGATCTGCTCTATAATAATAAAGTCCGATTTCGGCTTTGGACATTTTTTACGTAATCTTGCTTGTTCGTTCCGAATTTATTACCGACTCAGTCGATTTTTTCAATAATTTTCGGGAGGACTTCAGTATCCGTTGTTGTTCCTATGCAAATCCCATAAGCTACAAATATATCGGTATACACAATTTCCATTTATGCTATAAGAGAATCTCTTGCGAAAGTTAAGATATTAAAAATTAGATACAGATTTTTAAAAGTTAATTTCTACTCTGCAACTATGGGACTGTTACACAATTAACCAATCCCTGTTACTGATTATTAATTATAACTCGAGAACTCAATTCAAACAAACGATTTTTGTCTTAAAACTTTTTCTTTGACTCTTACCGTTAGCGAATTATGCGCATAGGCAGAATGGAAAATTTCCAATTTTTAAAAATTTCATCCACTTCGAGTGTTTTTCCGCAGAAAAAAATAAATGCGTAGTGCACACCTATATGTGACCTACATGTTACCAAAGTTTATTAATTTTCCCCTTGTTTTCGTCAATTTATGCCAGACGATGAAATCATTTAAAAATTACTGCCACCAGCTCCGTAACCATTGCATAACATCTAACAATGTATTTTTTTCCTACCGCAGACTTTCAATTCTTTTATTCATTCCCACGCTATAAGAAATATCAAATAAATCACTAAAATCACATTATCATTATCAAACGGACTTAACCTTAATCAATATAATGGCATAGAACAACATACGAGGCACAATATAGTTGTTTCTTCGTCCTTCGGGGACAAGATAAATAAAAACGCTTCAAGAAAAACAGCAAACAAGAACTTTGTTCGTGTTTACTGCGTCCCGAGCTTCGATTTCCGCTATTCTCCGGGGATTCGCTTCGTATATATTTGCACGGTATATCTGCATACTCTTTCCAGGACTATCCGTTCCATTCGTAGAATCAAGGGGGTGTTTTCCAAGATGCGCACCGCACATTTCATTAAATCGAGTACTCCGTACGGCAGGTAAGCGCCCGGAAACTTAAAACGGGAACTATAGTGGTTGGTATGAAGTGGTAAATGTTGACGGAACTCTCTTCTTGAGAATCCACTTCGTCTAACCGATGTAGGTATGTATGAATTTGTGTAGCGCAGAAGTTCTGATTGTTGAGTATGCATACGATTAATGCATATTGATGAATCAATAAACTAACTGGATACATACATATGTGAAACAGGTTTACTCGAGTGTGAACTCGAGTGAAGGTAAATATGTTTAACATAATTTTAACGTGAATCGGAATTTACAAGCATTTTGTGATATCGCTTCATGTTACTTACTACAATTATCCGTTAATGGTACCATTATTGCATGCGATGGTATTCATCTTGAATAACTGTGTCGGATGTAATGTCTTCATTTGATCTGGAAGATCTAACTTGTATTCTGTTCTATTTTTACGTGAGCCTGTTCCTCAACGCTTTAAATACATCATTTCATATATACAAAACTGTCCTTCATATATATACATAACTGACATGTTTGAAATAAGCAATTCGTTACTTCCAATATGCCTAACAGAAATTTATTGATTAAGACCTCTTTTCCATTTCAAACAAAGAAACAACGGGGAATAGTCGAACTTACGTAGCAAACAAGTTGGGACTAGCGCAATCGAGCAGCATCAGGAAATACATATGTGTGCCATAATTAGCCGACGATCTATCTGCAGCGAGACGAAAACCATTGTCAGGTCAATTACCATTGCATGATAAGATTCTAATTCGCTCCGCAACAAACTATGCGACGCGGTAGTAGAGAAACGATGAGCAAATCTGATCGCGTTAAATTGGCTCGTATAAACGCATAGGTACTAATTGCTGACTTCGTTTCGAATGAATACTTCATGGAAGCAGACAACAAGGTTAGTTTTTTTAATTTAATGAAGGAGCGGATTTTTGAAAATTGTGTGGCATTGAACTTCTGATGATAATTAAGAATCAGTAACTGACTGCCACCGATTACATCCTTTTATCTGTTTTAGTTTTGAAGCTGTAGGATTTTTAAGTTAGAAAATATGAAAAAATTTACTTATTCTGACATTAAAATTATTAGAGCTAGTGTTGCTATTCTCATTACTAAGAGATACTCAAAAGCTTCCCAAGGCTATGGCTATATGCAAATTTTCGAAATGATCGGCCAAGTTTGATGAAATTATAATTTTATCAATATCGTTATTTTTTTTTTTATTATGAATAAATAAATTTCACACTAAATTACTAACACAATTTATTGGCTTAATAATTTGTTTGGGAGCTAATACAGGAATACAGGCAAAGATTTTAATAACCATCGCGTAACCGCTATCGTATAACCTTTCGCCGTGTGAATGAAATCAATTTTCATCTGCTTGACAGGTCCCTATTTAACGATCGCGAAACCGAACTTCCAACCACCTTCAGACAGACCCCCAGTTTGCGTCGTCGTCCAGCGAATATGAAAAGCAGCAGTTCGGCAAAGATCGACAACAAGCGATAGCTCATCTTCCCCATTTTTGTTAAATTGAAGGCGAAGCGGTGACGTGAGATAACAAAAGAAGGTGTAAAAGAAAACGCTTCCACCGGATTATCTTCCTTTGTGCAGTTAAGTCTTGGTTTTTGTTTTTTTGATTGTTCGACAGCTCTATATGAAGAAAGGTCTTTTGTTTTGTCTTCGAGAGGTGAGATGTCACCGAAAATTCTCATTTTCGTTTTAAAAGGATCCTCATGACTGCGCCTCTTTATTGAATTTGGCAATCGATCGAATCTTTGGAGCATTCTCTTGAAAGCTTTTAGTGTATATTTCGCTGTCGTATGTGTTATTCGAAGAAGCTAGACGAATGGATGTGTTTCTCAGGGATTAATTGACTGAAACATTATGTAAACAGATTTAATTAATGCGGCAAACAAGTAAAAGGAGCCGAGATTATGAGTTTAATGTACCCGCTAGGGTGTGTACATGTATACCAAATTGCGTAGCACGAACGTGTCAAATGCTTGATTTAATTAGGTAATTAACGCAAAACAATTTATTATAACATATTACTTATTTGTCGTCAGAAGGAAATGGTCACCACTGGTTCTCATAGCATTGTTTTTTTTTAACGACATTAGTTTTTCGTTTATTACGGCGTCTTTCTAGTACTAATTTTTTAAACTTCTGCAATAAGCGCATTCATACCATAATGATAGCAAGGACTGCGGGGTAGTATGGCAAACAACACTAAAGGGTCTCAAGGTCTATGTTTCCATATTTCATATGTTAGTTTAATGCTGTGTATGCGGCAAAAGGAGATACTTATAAATAATATTTTTTCTCGGGAATAGGGATAGAACAGGTTTGTTGAAATAAGAGTTTCTTTTCACATTATTCGGTCATACAGTTGAAAATGAGGATCCACGCATCCTCAAAACAGCTATTCCGTATTAATTAAACTTGTGTGGTGCGGAGTATGCCGATGCTTTAGTGTTGTTTGCAATATTCATACAATAAATATATTTGACTTCTAGTCATCTTTCAGCAATATATCTCGTTGAAATTGCATAGGTACTATTTGTTCCATTCGATGTTATATTGGAAAAGTTTTTTCCTTTAATATCGTAAAGATGCTTTGCATTTTTAGCTTTTTTCCTTATTCTTTTGTTTTCTTGCTAGCACCCCAGCAAAAGTAGTTTTTAGTATGATACGTTCGGGGCTCCAGTTAAAACTTTTAGATTCCCACGAGTGCCAGGCGCTTCACGGTTCGACGGGCATTCCATATTTGTCGAATTGAAAAAAGTGGAGATGAAAAAAGAAATTTCATCGTTGGGATTTTATGGAACATATTTTGCGTTTGACGAAGTTAAAAATCCTCTTCCCCGAAACAAACTCTTAGCTAAAGGAGTCAAAATTTATCTTCAGTGTAAGTGAAATTCTCTACACAATTTAAGTTATGCATTATAATATTAAGAATGAATTATCTTCAACTATACCGATTTTGTATAGATCTTTGGTAAAAGTAATAAATAATTATTGTTAGTAGCTAATAAAAATAAATGGCGAATAAATAGGAGAAGGGAGTGAAATACCGCGAATATGCCAAGATGTGAAATGAAGTAATAACATGATGGGAAATGAAGTGACAATATTGTTTTTGTTACTTCCTTAAAGTCTATGTAAGCAAATATAGGAGATTATAAATTCCGCTATTTGCTTTGGAAAATGGTTTTGCCGCCGCTATACAGTTAAGAGTACTAGAACGCGCGGTCCGTTGAAACAGAATATAACCCGCTCTCTGTCGATCCTAGTAGGTTCAAAGGTCAAATTACATGCCGCTTCCATTTATATCTTTTTTGAGGTCTCAGGCGTCGGCGATAGAGGCAATCGTCGATCTGCAGTCTGAATAAGTACTGTATGAAAAGACACACTGTATATTATCTGTTCGCGGAACCTCAATCGCGTTTACTAGCACTCCCCTTACGTGTATTGTCATAGAATTCGCATACATTTTATTTTAATGTGAAAACCTTTCAACATTCTCTCGCATCATTTCACCTCATCGACGTCGATAAGAGCTCGATAAAAAATTTACTTAGCAGAAGCGAAGTTCCTCTTCCCACATACCGCAGTCGTCGCGGTCTGATGGTGTTTTTTGCGTCAGCGAAATTTGCAGCGTGTGCGATGTTTTCATTTCCGTTCGATTTTCTTCCCCTGGAATGTATGTAGTTGTTGGAAGATAACGTTTACTTGGAATGAAGTGAAAGTGAAATGTATCATCTTTTTTAAATTAAATGCAAATCGCAGCTCGATAATTCTTCGATGGTTTATACAACCGAAACTATACGAAAGCACACGTAATGTTAGAGAACATCTTTAACATATAATTTATTTTAAAGTTTACGTCGTTTTCTTTTTTTCTGGGAGGTGGCAGTAATTTATATTACATCGCATTCATATAACAGTTTACTTTTCATACTTCTATAGAACTGTTTCAACACGGACATGTCGATTCCAAGCGTATGTTCAAAGGTCGGGGCATACTTTTTAAGTTTTTACAAAAACAATGGAAGAAAAAGAATATTTAGTATAAAGAATTTTATTGCTTTGCAAAATATTCACTATTAAAATGTATACACCTTCGCATGCGTTCGAACCAATTCTTGAAATTTTCCAGTCTGAAGGCGATTTCTCCAAAACATGATTTTTGAAGGTTTAAACGACTTCCTCGGGTGATAAAAGGCGCTCTCTACGCACTTTTTATTTGACAGCCCTACGCCCTTTCGAATAATCAATTATTTGGCATGTTATTTAACGACGTGGTCCGTTTTTTCTGATTTCATCGATGACATCTTGCCAACAAATTGTTGTATGCCATTCAGCATTATCTGTTCTTCGATTATGCTTGCGACATGTCCATAGTGCACAAAACTTTGTTTGATTGTTGTAATAAACGCTTGCTAAAAACCAGTTCCCTCGGATATGGAATTCCGCGTAAGTTCGAAATCTGCATAAGCTCCGTATCTGCTATGTACAACGCATCATTTTATAGTTTTAACGGCTTTTGAGTTTGGTGTAATCTCTCGCGAACCGTGTAATATCTATTGCGGCGTCTCTTGCGACTATCAAGCTAAGTTCTTGATTTAAACATTCCGGCGGAAACTACCATAATTATAATGTTCCGCCTTCGCACAAAGTACAGATTTGTACCAAAATTCTCTTGTTTTTATTGTTGCCTTCTACGTCCACGTAATTTTTAATCTACTGTTCTTTCTTAGTTTTACGTGTTTTTGTTGCTATTTTACATCGTTCTTTGTATACGTGGGCATAATTTCATGTCCCGTAGACTTTATCTATGAACATCATTTATTGGAAATGTGTTTATCTAAATTGCTCAGGAAAAGAATAATCTTCTTAAACACACTGTATATGCAGGGGAGGTCGGTCACGGGAAATCCTTTAAGCAATATTTTTTTCTGTTTTATTTGTTGGATAAATAAGATCTCTACACCAAATTATATCATGGTATATATGGTACATTCAGCTAAATGCTTAAATAAAGTACCAAGACTTATGTGTATGGTATCATAGCTCGAAGAAGGCAAATGTGCGTTTGTGTTGTTTCCGTTACTGATAAACACATAAGCTTCATTCCTGTTACTGATAAATGTATAAGTGCGTTTTGAAAACATTTTACTGCACTACAATGGCTGTGGTTAGCGTCACATTGAAGTTTTCACATTAACCCTAGCCGTTTCGAAACCGGATTTATTAGAAAACAAAGGACGATCTCGCGCGCGCTACTATAGAAGCGCCCTCTGAAAGCAATTCCTATGTTATACGTTGGTGCGTGCGATTCATTTTGACACCGCTCTATCGCCGTTCAATAAAAAAGCGTTTTATACGAAATCCCGGAATCCTCCCTTCCCACCACCGCCATCCCGCGTTCCGTCGCCAGCATCCCAACTCGCAGTCCGAGTCTCGTTCGGAAAATAAGGGACGTTTGGATTGATAGTGGGGGCGAAAGCACCCGGGAGTTTTAATTTAGTTGTGTGCTATGGATCCCCTTATCCTACGTATATACATACATATGGCTCCTTTTTTGCCGCTTTTCGCAGCGGAAATGCGTATTATTCGGGGCCACCGGAAGCGCTCCATTATCTTTATAGCTACCTGTAGAGTTATTCCGCGTGAGGGATCGCTGTCAATTGGGAAACGGCTTTTACGGATATCTCTTTTTTGCTCTAATACGCGATGAGATCAAGAGAATGGGTCTAAAGTGGAGAAATCTCATTTAACACCTGCTTGAAAAACGAGACCATAGTAGTAGGAGTTGGTAGACTAAAGCAAAAAAGGAGATTGAAATGGAATTGTGATGAGAGTCACAAAGATCTCTCTGCTTTATCAAAACAGTCGGAAACAATATAATTTAAGAATCTTGGATGGAAGGATTTATTGAAAGATATTGTTTGATATAATCGAAAAGAAAATGTTTTTTTTTTAAGGAATGAACAAGAACAAATTTAAGAAAAATGTTGCGTAATTTTATTCTTCATTCAACATCCAACAGAAATGATGAGAGTAAGCGACGGCATTGGCTTGAAACCTGAAGAAATCTTACAGTAAGCAACCATAAACTACTAAAAAAGTTTCATTATTTAAAAACAAATACAACCCAATAAATTTCCATCTTACTCTGGCATTCCGCAAAGGAGCGTAGTAGTTGGACTCTCTACGGCGCACACTTAGGATACCCCTGCCTTAATCTAAACAAAAGATTGATACATACCATGTAACTAAATTGCTACACTCAATCGGTTTTTTTTGACAAGCACGACACTATGAGAAAATAAAAAAAGAAAATCTTGCAAGTTTATTGGATAAATTTAACAGTAAAAAAAGAATTAACAATGTTTAAACAGTAAAAATAATAATTATTATTAACGCATCATCCGGGTTGTCCGGGACAACACTGCGTTGAATTGCCCGGGAATCAGTTGATTCCAACAACTGGATTTTCTAAGTAATAAAAAAAGAAGTTACTTGATATTTACTAGCGCCATTAGAAAGAAAAAAATTACCTACAACTACAAATATCGAGATCTCGTTAAAATGGTACGAACCTTAATTATGCCGTATTAGACAACATTTATGAATATTACACCACACAAAATTTGTTCGTGGACATTTGTCTTGGAAAATTGATTTCCTTTATATTCCTACTATCGTCTTGTAAAACGAGAAGCTTGAAAACTTCCAGGTCGTCGTTCAGAAAATTTGTAGAAAATTAATACGAAACTTTATATTCTCAGAAAAACTCATTTCGCGGCAAAGAAATTAATCATTTTTTTTTGCCTAGCGCAACGGGCGTGTCCTTCTGGTAGATCCTGAGTTTCGGGAGTACATTTTTCAGTCGGCATTCAAGCCTTCTGCTTTTATTTAGTTCCACGATGTGTCGTGCGCGACAAACTTTTGAATAATCTACTAAAACGTTGGTTGGACGATTGATTAATGGTTACGTAGGGGTGGGCGGCAGCTTTGACGCTAATAAAAAGTTTTCGTTAAGAACTTGGGGTATGCACTAGAAGATTCGAAGTAGTGCAGGATTATGGTCGCTTCGGAAATATTTATTAATTCGAATTCTGCTTATACGAAAGTGGGAATTTTTTATTGTAAAAAGTGCTTTTAGCGTATTATTAATGGCCTTTTTGTTTCAATTGGGTCTCTTGATGCAACATCAGCGCAAATTAAATTCATTACGAAAACGCTTTGAGTTTGCACGATGGATTGGATGGACATTGCAACATAAAACCTTTAACAATAAGATATTATAAAACGTTTCAAATTTACAATTAAAATGACATCGGTATAGCGTCATTGATTAAACAAATAATTGCTAAACAAGAACTCAACAAAAATGATTTAATCTATCGTCTTTTCTTACACTTTCCATAAGGAATCCTCCACACGCTCAAAATTCATCTTTTGCAACTCGCGCAAACGTTACTCGCAATGGCTGCATATAACTGCTTTATATGCAAAAGCAATTCAGCTACGTATATTTCCTCTGTGTCATGTTAAATGTGTCCGAAACGTATTTCTCATAAGCATCTCCGTAAGTTTATTTACAATTTAGTTAGGGGAATCGGGAGCTGAGGACTTTCATATCTACCGATTGGTTAATTCTATGTTGGCCAAAGCGAAACTCAATTTAACGGCTGACCATAAAGAGAAAAGGTTCAGTGGCTTAAAATTTCTCACGGGAACAATGCGTTAAAACTAAGCATGTTTCTGGTTTGGACCGTGTCATGTCGTTTATTGTTGAAAGAAAACTCGACGTTTCGCCCACAATTATATGGGGCTTCTTCAGGAGAGGGAAAAAGTGGTAGGCAATGCGATTCGACGAATCAACATTTGAACTCTATGCAAATATAATTTTTCTTTTGATATAATTTGGACGTTTCTATTATGTAAACTAATCCTAAGTGAAGTAAAAGATATTCTATTTTACCACTTTTTTTACATTCTTGAGTTACTCAATTCATCTCGTGAGCGCTAGTATACCAATCTCGACTAACGTTAAAGTACATAATCGGTATATACTCTAGTACAAGTTAACATCTATATGTAGCGCGAGTACGACAACTAGAGCATGGTGTGGTCCACCGCTTGAATCGGCCAATCAAAATTCGAGATTCGTATCTATTATTCTATATGCGGCTCTGCGATGTTGGACGCTGTCGAATTGAGTTGTATTCGTTTGTTACATGTATAAATACGCCTGGCGCGTATCGTATTTGTGTATGTTGATGGGCGAATATTGGATTGAATATCAAATTTAGCTAGTATAACGTATAAATTGGTAATAATATTTATACATTTTCCGAACAGCTTCGGTTGAACGGGGAAAATATTGTCTTGCAAATGGTTAGCTCCTTAGCTACGCTTTCTTAACTAATCCAATTATAAAAAACTAGGGAATTTCTTGCAGTAGCTTGTTCAAACATTAACGGCCTTATAATAAGGAGCATTTCTTTTAAATAGTAATATATGTTTATTTGTAATTAAAATGTTACAAACTTTGTCATTATAGTCAGTATAAAGTATAATTAGTTTTGAAAAACATAAAGGGTATAAAAATCAGGGGACGAAACCAACACGTATAAAGAAACACACACATACATGCATCGTAATGTATAGCGTTGTACGAATTCATTGATACTGTAGCATGATATTACTTTACTAGCTTTAGTTCTTGTAGTATATTCGATTCGAATAAAACACGAAATTGGTTTCAACTTTTATTCGTCACTAGTAATAAAATCATTTATTAAGGAACCATATACTTACCAGAAGGAAGGATATTAATCTTGAATTTTCCGTCCTTCTTTATTAACACTTCGAATTATCGCGTGCTACTTACGGAAGCCATAAAGCTTTTAAAAGAAAGTCGTAAAAATATCCTTCGAATTTTCACTCCGTCGAATAAACGTTTTACAGTTAGACACGCAATCGCTACGAACTTTATACCCTCACCAACCTTGCCCATCATTAACAGGAACATTATTGCTCGTTGAGGGAGAATTCCGCGTGAATGGTGTTGCAGGATCGTCAAAATTTCGAATTCTTTTACATTTCCTCCATTCCTATTGCACTTCTCGAATTCCAAAAATGTTTTTCGGAAGCGCGGAAATCCCAGAAACTTCCCGTGACTGTAATTAACTTAGTGATTTAGTAATTAGAGAATTTTTGTGAAAGAAGCCTTCAAAACGCTCGGTAGATGGACGTCGTTGGGAACAAGAAAAAGCAACACGAAAATGTCGGTGGTTTTTTTTCTTTCGATACTTTTCTCCTCTGTTGTTATTTCCGTTGCGCCGAGAAGATGGTGAGGGGCAACTAACGAGCGTAGGAGTATAAATTAGATCGTTAAATAGTCCGTGCGACCGTGGTCAAACATGAAATTCGCATTTTCAAAATTATTACGCTTGGTTCGATCTGCTTTTTTTGGAGTGATGCGAGGGCGTGTATTTTCTTCTGGGCGAATGAGTGGGTCGTTTCCTGTCGTTTCCTTGGTCTCTATTCCTCACTGTTATTAGTATTAGTGAGTACAGTTTACTATGTATGTGCCCGAAATAGTGCTTTCTTTATAATAATTTTACCATCGTAAGCCTGTGTAACCGTCTTGCTTAAGAAGCTAGAATCATATGTAGAACGTTCAAATAATTCGTTGGCAGTTTTCTTACTTGCGTCCATTTGTTCCAAGTTTCTGTAATATGATTGCCTAGCGTAGGAGATTTCCATTTCGTTAATAAGCTAATGGAGGATAATGTTTCGGCGTGTATGCACAGTCCTACGAACTTTGGCCAGATTATCCATGTTCACGAACCTGCAACCGACTCCTGCTTATCTATTAACCCTTAAAACCACTAGTACACAGCAGATTTCTTCAAAGCATCATCAGACTTTGAATAATCTCAGTATGTAGAGGAGCATTATTGTGCGCATATTAGATTAGAAAACGGTATGTATAGAGTGTCAAGGAGTGCGCGAGAATGTCAATAAATATGTATCCATCAATGGAAGATCGTTTAGTTGTGTCCTTGAAAGATTACGAAGAAGCAATAAAATATTATTATTCTATTCATCTGCATTAAGAATTATATCTTCCTTTTTGGATTTCCGCCTTCAATTTAGTTGACTGTACACCCTCTTCTCTTGATGATCTGTCACAGTCATACATAAATTACAAACGAAAGGTATCGGCTTTTTCCCCGGTAAAGAGGATATGTTCCGAGTATCTAGAGCATGAAATCGAGTAATTTCTTCGTCCAACGTCTGCCTCGCTTGCTTTAACGGAAATTAGACGAAGCAGAAGAAAAAGTTGTTTCGATGATTTCCTTTTTGTTTCACATGTTCGTATACACCGAAAATGTGAAACAAAAAGACTTAAAAAATAATATCTGGAATTCTGTCCCAGATGATTTACTTAGGTATAAAACTGTATATTAAAGTTTCAAAGTGATATTCTTGTCAATGTTAGCAATCGCGGATGATACTCTCAGGGGTACCGTGAAACACTATAGACCCTTCTATATTTTTAAGGAATTATGGAAATAATTTTATTTGCGTGTTACATTGGTATAATACAAGAAATTTATGTTTCAATTATGTTCGATAAAAACCCTAAACTAAACACAAATAATGTGGAGCTATGTAGGGTAGCTACATGGCACATAACGGCGATACTCCGTTATCCTAACGTTTTCATTATCCGACGCTAATTCTCTAGTCATACAAATGCTAATGTACAAGAAAGCAATTTGGAGCATCTTACCAGAGCTTATTGGAGCAATAATCTCGTCCTGAGTTACTATAGTTGGTATTAGAATGAATTCTCATAATATCAACTATATGCATGTTGATATGCAGCCGGTATGTGTATGTGTATAACAACGGAATTGAAATTTCAGAGCTCTCCCTAACTAGATATTGCAACCGAATTCCGTAGCGTAGGAAATCTCATAGCGTCTGCAATAATAGATTCTCATCAAATATTGCCGAGATATGTTAGGGTAAACAGAAAAAGGATTAGAGACTTCAAACATTGGAAAGTTGAGTGAATTACTTTTGGTTATTATTATGTTTGGCTACATTTGTTTTCCTTAACGCCAAAATTTCTAGGTTATTTTTTGTTCTAATTCCCAGACATAAATGCAAATTTCAGTTAGATTCGAATCGACGGAAGCGTTCAGCAAAGATTCGATACTTCAAGACAAATTAAACTATCTTCGCGATAAAATCTAACCGTTTCACCGGGAATGATTTATCCCTCCTTTGTAATTGCACACAAGGTGGGACACTTTAGATTAGATTATTAATTAAATCTACCTCATTCTGCATCTTCCTCTCATTCTTGCTCTCGTCTCTTCGCATCCCTTCCCCAAAGATGCAAGCTTATTTCTCCCAAAACGTTGATTAATGGCTAAACTTCGTCGGTATAGTAGGTACCTACCATGGATTCCAGCAGTATCAGGACTTTCGATACAAAAGATGCATTGTTCAAGGCTTTCACCTAAGAACGACGGCAGTGGCGGACTTAAGTAAGGGACGTGTATATTTTAAGAAAACATTACTTCCTAATTACGTTATCTCTTGTGCTGTTATCATGTTAGAAAAGAGCTGAGATGCGCTAAGTATATGTCGGGTACTATGCATTCAAGTGAAGATAATTTTGAATTAGAGAGAAAACTAGGCCTTTTAAAGTAAAATAAATCTATATAGTTTTATGCTATAGTGTGCACTGCTAACATTTAAGTTGATGGAATGTTGATATCATCAAAGGATATGGCGACATCCTATTACCTACAAGTGTACCTCCGCACCGTAATTCCCTCTAAGTGGTGTCATATTTTGGTGGAAGAAACTTGAAAACCTATATATGGTCTAACAGGACCATAGCTAACTTTAGGAGCCCTCTACCAATACCCAATCAAAAAAAGTATTCTGACTGAAAAGGTTATTGAATACATTTAAGATATGTAAACTGTACAATGAATTTAAATAATTGTAGATATAACAACAAATCTGCCTCTATTTCGACTATTTTTTAGTATCAAATTTGGATAGTTATTTGATTGAACTAGGCATTAGGTTTCAGGTCATAAAGACCGTACCAAAATCCGGTCCTGACTGGTGAGCCTTTTAGGTCACCAATTAACTTATTATTTTGACGTTAAGCAGGAAGTTGCTTTTAAAGATTGTCCTATAGCAGCTTGATGAAATTCATCGATGCCTTATCTTCTTTGACCAACGATTTTTGAGCAATTTCAGTTACATTACCACTGTCCACTTGTTCGGGAATGGAGGTAATTCTATTCAATTATATAACAATTGTTTCTGTACACAGAAAATTGACAGATTTACTGAAAAATCAGAAATCAGAACAGCTTCGAGCTGCAGACATACACCAAGATAAATATTCATTAAAAAAGGTATTCAAAATCCCTTAATGCTCTCAATAAGAAAAGCAAATTTGCTTTAAACAAGCGCATTAAATTTCACGAATACCGAACAAGATATTTTCAACTTTTCCGCTCAGAAAGAAAAGTCAAAAGGACGATATACGTGAAAATTAGCATAGGGAAATGCGATATAGAAAGGTAACACATTAGGGAGCGGATTACATCAAATCACAGTTTAGGCAGTTGAATCGTTGGGAAAGGCACGCTGCGAAAGAGAGAAAATGCGAAAGAAGGAAAAGGATACAACGTGCTGAAATAGGAAGCCCGTCTTTGGTGTTTCTTCCATAAACAAAACGAAAAGCGAAAGGAAAATGCTTCAAGGGGAAGGAGATGAAAAGGAAAGTTTTGTTTTCGTGTTTTGAGCAACAAAGAAGTTTAACTTTAGGTTGAATAAATCGTGATAAACTGCCTTTCAGAAACGTAGATTTAATGGTATTGCTATTTTGTTGTGTTCGTTGCTTTAAGTATTTGCTGTGTTACTATGTAAAATATAATCAAAGTATTTATTGTTTCGCTTATACGGCATTACCGATTAGGACGATAAACCAAGATATATCAACCCAAAGTATCAACCTCAACTGGTTCAATGACAATAGTGAAGTTGTAAGAATTGCTGCTTAAACGTCGTTTAAATGCCGGAATCAATTAATAAACGACTACTTTTCGAATATCATACTAACGTACGCAAATCAATATATTGATAGCATAAAGATTTTATTCAGTGGGGCCAGGGACTGGAAACCGAAAACTTATTGGAATTGAAAGCCTCTATCAATTTATCATTTCTAGTTGGAATTCATAGAGGAAACCGACAAAGCTTAAAGGATCTTTTCGGGTCAGAAGGTGATGGTACTGAGAAATTTCGACTTGTTATGGATATTAGGAGGTTTAAATTTATACTACGATGCCTAACGTTTGATGACGAAGCTACACGACTTGAATGAAAACGAGTAGACAAATTGATACCCATAACCACTCCATTGATTTGGAAACAATATTACATTTAAAATCGTCACAATTCGGTTACCATTCTCAGGAAAAACAATCTATCATGAGGAATTTTTTGAAATTGACGCCTTTTTCCATCTCAATTATTCCACGTTCATCCATTGTTTCGTGCAATAACCTTTAAGCTTCAGCAAATCGAGAAAAACAACACCTCCGAATGTATGTTCGTGATAGGTTATCTATCATACTTTAAGGCGAAAGTAACAATTTTGTAGTCCCCCTTTTGAAATGCAGTACACAAAAAAAATATATTGTTTCATCGATTCCATCTGAAATAATTGCTTGTATTTTGAACGATGTGAAAACAGCTCTGTTATAATGCTATTTATACCCAAGAAGTATTAGGTAAATATGTACATGTATAACGTACACCTTCAAAATAAATCAAGTAACCGCAAAAATTAATTAAATGAACACAAACTGACAAACGACTGAAACTTGTTCGCATTAACAGCGTTAACTTCTCCACCTTTATATCTTTCTCGAGGTTAACGACACAAATCACTTATACGCCAACTTCCTACATCTTTTGGTTTACGTATGTACGTAAGCACATATATATAATTTCAGGCTTTTGCTTCTGGGGAGCAGTCCATGACCGCTTTTCATTTAAAAGGTGGCAAAGCTTACCCTATAAAAGGCCCTTTTCCTAGAAGGGAACGACCTCAACTTGCTAAGTGAAAAGTTACATATTACACTGAATTTTAGGGAAATGCTTGGTTCAGCATACATTGAGGACTGAAGCAAATGTAATTAAAAGGTACTTGTATACGTTGCGAAATGTTATGCAAATAGACCAGCTCTAATAGACAAGGTAAAGACGTACTTTGACCACGATGGAAGTCACAAACAACTTGATTATGCCATTTACGCAGCTTGCTAGACGGCTGCAGTCGAACTAAATAACCGAGAGTCTCGAGGCATTCAATTATGATAACGTATGACGAAGAGGTAGGTGAGTGGCCGGGCTTCAACATAGTTGGTCGGAAGCTCAGGCAATTGCAAAGTGAATACCGTGCCTTGTCATGCGTTCAATTATATCGGGAGAAGCTGCTCTCCTACGACTATTACGATAATCTGACGGGGTAACTTGACGTGTGAGATACGACATGTCACCGATAGAACGTACTAACTGCTATTTAGCGAGATTGTAGTAGACTAAATGTCATACTGTTGTATATATAAGTGAGGGATTTGAAATAATCCGTTCAGTGTGTTCGTAATGGAAACGTTGTTATTAATTCCATAAAGATGGACGTCTGAAAAAACTCGATGATGTTCCCATATTGTAATATTTTCAATAACCATGGCAACTCACCAATATTCATCATAACCTTCCTAATAATGTCAAATCATTTCATAAGCGCGTCGACGGATAGCGCTCTAATAACTTGTCGTGTCATAAACGAATTTTACAAACTCGTCACTCACAGAAGATATATCTCGCGTTTTCTTCCTTTCACGACGCCATTCTAACGCGTACGCGAAACACGTGGCAATGAAGGGAATCGCTTTTCTCATTTCGCGCAATAATTCGCTTATAAAGATTTGTCTTGAAAATTTTCCCTCTGATGTCAGGCGCACGAACGGGAAGCTCTACGCCTTTATCTTCGTGAAATTTTTATAAGAATGTAAATGGACCGCTTTCTCTTTATCACCCCTCCGATACTGTCGGCTGTTATTACTCGATATTTACGAAAAATTTCCTTTCGTTTTTCATCGAGTTATAGTAGGTTGATGTTATATTATGTACGTTGCATTACAGTCGCTTATATTTTACCGCGTCATTCTAGCGGATAATTTATGTGCATAGGTAAATATGAATTTGATGTTTTACATTCACGATCTAACGGAAGTAATTTTGTGCGAAATTTATAGCGAATATTGGAGAGAATAATGGGAGCTTGGGATGTATCTTACGCGAGGCAACATTTTGTAGACTTGGTTCTGAATACATTACCATGTACTCTACATCATAGAATGAAAATCGATTATATATACCAGTAAGATATTGCGATACAGTAAGTCCATCAAGGTTATTGCAACTTTTACAACTACTGCTCTATACACCTTATGTAACGCACGTGGAATCGATAAATCTTTTTGAGTTGAGTCGAATATTGTTTAACATACCAATAAATTTCTGTCAATATTCTCGATCGCCTTATTTCCCCAGTTACTCCTACGGATATACTTCTTTTTTTTTTCCGAGAAGAGGAAACTAAGGTACATTCGCAGAAAACCTTAACCGTTTAAATTTCCTGCGATATGCCGGAAGTGTTTGTTCGATATTGGAGTTCTGACTTCATCCCCTTTCTACATTATATAAGAAACTCAACGCTAGAGCTACTTTTCCTTCAGGATTCTACAAATATCTGGAGAATGTACATCCTCTTATTAAATTTTCGCTACATTTATTCACTTCCAACGAAAGAAGCAGGAAAATATGAAATCGTTTTTATTAAGTCACAATAAATAAAGACGTAATACACGTGGAAAATATCCTAGACAGTATTTGGAGGTGTTCAGCTGGTGTTGTCAGGATACTGGGGAGGCAAGATGCGCTAGAACAAACATACCAAATAATTTATGGCTCGCACAGTTACCTACTAGTTCGCGGTGCAGTAAATTACTTACGATTGAGTGATATATGGGCCGATCAATTACTAGAATAGAGGCACCTACGCTTAATTCCGCTTAATTTACTTCGGCGTAAATATTTGGAAGGGACGATTCATGCACCAGAGATATCGAAAAGAGGCTGTCTTTTTGCGAACATGGGGAAACAGCATGGGGTCATTTATATAACATTTATATGACAGAAAAAAGTTCTTCAAATGATGTTACATAACAATCAAAGTTGAGTGACTTATTTTTATTTTACAAGGAATCACTTTTATCAACTTTACCGGCCTGCTGGCTTCGAAACATATCTAAATTTAATGGAATATAGATTGTGCAATTCATTGCCGATCTGGTATAAACAAATTTTCAATCTTAACACATTTTTGGCTCAAATTGTGCAAAATGCTTTAGAAAAATGATTTGGTATTTTTTACCTCATATTTTTTTTTATTCGAAAATGTTAGGTTGAATATCCGAAGTTTGCTCTTCCTAAACAGATCACCAACACTAACGATGTTCTTGGAATCAATGTCAGATAATCTTCTCCCTTTGATGATGGAGCTCCGACGCCGTTGTGTAATCGATTTTACGCCGCATCGAACCCATCCGAAAGCAGAAGACCCCGTCCGTCTGATCGACGTTATCCGTCGAAGATCGTAGAAGAAAAACTTTTTTCTAACATTTAATTTCTCAAAGAAGAGAGGACGCGTCCGCCATGACCTAACGCGTCCGAATTACGCTAAATCATTTATTATGTCCTCCCGGCGACGTCACTACAAAATATTATATACCTTTGTACGATCTCGAAAAATTATAAATACGTCCGTCGGTTTTATGAAATCGGGTGGCTGTTGCAGGGATTAGGAGGAAGGGAGGAGTCCCGGTGAACTACGACTCGGGCCAAATTCGCCTCATCAATTACTGTCAACCCGGAGCAAACGTCGAGATGCGGATTTCAACCGCGACGTGTCGCCCTTGTGCGCCATAGTTCAAGATTAACGGTAACGTAATATGAAGGATGACATCTACTGGATGTATTCGGAGTAGAAAATATCGCTACAATATTCTAATCGGTTGTTTGGTATTTGCTTCTTTCCAAACCTTACGATTAAGGCCGCTTTTTCCATAGTTGTCCAAGACTGTATGTTGTCGAAATGAACTCGCCAACTTAAATAACTTAAATACGCGTGTACTCGAGTACTCCTTGCGTTTTCCAAGAAAGCTCGTCTCCTTCAAAATTAACTTTTGTTTATACTCCAGACCTCCTACATACCTCCGTATATTTTGCAAGTTTCCCAAATTTACTTAACCTAGTGTTATGTATGTTCTACGTCACGTCTGTACAGACGTCCTCAAACAGCGCCATCTATGTTTGCCGAAATTAGCGGTGAAGTTTCCTAGGCAAACATATTTTAGAGGCGGATTTTCGTTTATAACTTATTTTGTTTATGTTATTCTATCAAAGCAAACGCGAACAGCTCAGCCACCATCACTTCCATCGTTGGAAACAATAATATCGCTGCGTGGTACACAGTCTTGTTCAGCGGAATCTTAACGTGTGGCGCGAAATCGAGTGAAGCGACCCATTCTCGATTAGGTTTCTGTCAATACTTTACAACACAATAACGAATAGGTTGGTCTTTTAGAAAACCCTGTATACCCCAAAATCTAGCAGCTTTGCCAAATTTAAACCTACCTATCACTAATTATAAGCAAGATCTTCATGGCGACGGTCGAAAATGAATCAGCATATATAAGTACGTTTTATTTTACTCTCCAATAAAAGAAAGGGAGTTTGTTTCTACATTCCATAAATTCAACTAATTATCGAAAGTAAAATCCTTTCAAACTTGAATTTGGTACCCTAACAAGGACTCTCTAACGCTTCTGTATCCATACATGTCAGTCCGTTTTGTTCTGTACAGCTCCCGTTCGATACCAAGCCATCACGAACGATGGGTTAGGCAATAGATCATCATCGTCTGCCGTAAAATGCAAAAAATAACTTTTAATTTCGGCCATCAATTAAAGTTCGCGGTCGTAATCGTTGTTTAAAAACGGCGCAGTGCTAGCCTCCCACCACCCTACCCGCCGTAAATCCTAGAAGTACGTGGCAAGTGATTTTAATTTTTCCGCATTGATTTATCGGCCACATTCGCAATCGTATGCGTTCCCGCCGCTGCGTCGGCCATTTTTGAGAGGCCATTATTTCACGTCATTAGACGTTTAAATCAAAAAAACGCCCGCCGAGGTAAAAAAAAAACGAGCGGGAAATTGAAAATTCTACACTCGAAAGCGTTTTTAAAGTGGGTACTGTGATTCGTAATAGGAAATTCCCATTTCCAAGTTTTTTTTTTACTTTTTTTTTTATTCTTATATCTTTTTACGGGCTTGAGAAAGAGATTTAACCTCTTGCGAGGCGAATATTTTACAATTAGTTATTAAAGTATTTATGGTTATGTTAATGATACGATATTAATGATATTAAAAAATTGACTTCTTCAAACAAAGAGATAACTATTGTAGATTATCTATATCTGTGAATATAAATTCAAAAGTTATTGAATCTTGGCCAGGAAAACACTGTTTCGTTCCACTGTGCGTCGCCATGGTAAAATTCCATGGCTTAGGATACGGATTGCTTCCGCACTCACCATATTCGCCAGATTTAGCCCTCAGCGATTGTTTTCTATTTCCGAATATGAAAAGATTTCTCGCTGGGAAAGGATTTGGCTCAAACGATGAAGTGATTACAGAGGCAAATGCCTACTTCGCAGTGTCAGAGAAATCTTATTTTTTTAGATGGTATATAAAAGGAAAACGTTGATCTAAGTATATCGACCTCAAAGTAGACTATGTTCGAAAATAAAATGAATTTTACACATGAAAGTGAAGCTTGAGTAATTATCTTATCCCGTATTTCAAATACATCCGTGCTATTCATTCAGATTCCGCCTAAATTGTTTCTTTCCTAATACTCTACCGCTATGTTCCTCACCATATTCACGTTAGCCTCTCCATTTATTCCTATTTTATGCATTTTCAATTGAACTTAAGGTGGCTTTTACTGAACGCGAAGAACCACTAAGAATAACATGAAAGGCTCTCCGTATAATACGATTGACAAGAGAAGCGCTATCATTAAAAGTTTCAAACGTAGTTCGTAGCCTCCACATTAGCGGAGTTAGACTTCAAAGACTACCAGCAAAGCTATTGTACTTACCGGCATTCTCATTACATACTTTGCGGCACCAATCCGCGTCGCAAACGCATTCCTTTCTGAAAGGAAGAACACCGTGGGGCGTTCTAAATTCTGGGAATTCGAGGGAAATACAATCGGCAAGGCTTTTAGATTTAATGCAGAAATAGCGCTAAGATAACAAGGCCAAGCCACTTCTGTGTTCAGTAAGAACGTAGTCGATATCTTTTACTTTCTATAAACGATAAAATGGAACTTGAATTAACATTTGTTCCGGGAAAAATGTTTGAATTGATTTTCTCCCGCGTAATTTCTTCTAGTGTAGAATTTAGCAGTGCTTGTGTTAATGTTAATCAATGCGAGAGTAACAGAATAGACGTACAGTACCTTAGTTAGATGCATGGTGTATGGCCTTTTATCAGGTGGTACTGTGCATTGTAGCTTTTTCAATGTCATCCTGTATAACATCATAAAATTACTTGCATATTCGTTTAAATATATCTACATGTATTGAATTAATTAGGTTGTCTAATAAAGCATTAGTGGTAAGTTCCATGCTTTACAACATATTAGTGTGATACATTTCAGCTATATATAACATCGTTATATACGTTGATATGTAAACATGTCAGTATGCCACTCTTGGAATCCATCTAACCCTCGTTTACGGTATAGGTAGTAAACATCGCTTGCGTCTAATTAGAGTACTTACGGGTAGATCGCTTAGCGTTGGCGAATTTATGCTCTTCTCTACGAGGGTTGACTATTTACATATGTCTATTCCACAGACAGCATTGAGATACAAAAAACAATTTGTCCCCATTGTAAAATGATAGGTGGAACA
Source organism: Oryctes borbonicus (assembly GCA_902654985.2). NCBI lineage: Eukaryota > Metazoa > Arthropoda > Insecta > Coleoptera > Scarabaeidae > Oryctes > Oryctes borbonicus. Next base: position 1,489,749 of record LR736898.1, on the reverse strand, counting down.
CAATAAAATCTGGGGTGCGGGAAATATCGCTCACGAGTGAAAAATGTTTAATTCTTTCAGATTTTTATCCTTCGTGTGCGGAATATTAGGAACGACGACAAGAGTGAAAGAAGAACACTTTTGTTTTTAAATTCCATTCCGAAAACAATAATTTAGTTACCGTTGAAACAGTCGGTAAGTAAGTATACTCCCCATATACCTGCAAGACACATTACTACTGATCTGTCAATATTGCGGACTTTGAGGGCATCTACCTATGTAAGATATACAATAACTGACAAGACGCGATGAGTAATACGTACATAATGCAAGTCCTGCAGTAATCCTAGCATCGAGTTCGAATTTGCTATGCCAACCTATTACAACGAACGCTGTCGCTGCCCGATCAATAAGTAGCTTGGTCCCCGTACATCTAGAGCGCAACAAGCAGCACTGGTGAGGCAGAATTTATAACTAGGGAGATTGTGTATAAAAAAATACTACCTCGGATTTTAAGTGACTTAAAACGTGATACTGAATTGTTAACAGTTTCGTTAAATTTAGTCGTTTTAATAGTACCTTTACTTCTATATATCTACTTATCAGTTTGTATGATATTCGTGTGAATCTTTGGAATGAAGAAATTGGAAATGTAATTTGATTCTATTTTTGTGTTAAATTGACGGATTTAGAATCATCATATCTTGCTCATTTTTAACACGTAGCCGCCTTAAATCAATAAACCCAACTAAGCGAGTTACGATTACGTACACATCAGCCCGGTCTACCGTAGCATGAACGCATATATTCAAGTTAAATGTAGTGTGTTATAAAGCGGTTAAAAGTGTCTAAAAGTGCTTGGTGGGCGATTATATTCTGACGCCGTGTTCAGAGCCATCTCAGCTAGACGTCTATTCTCGTTGAAGAGAAGGTGGAAATGCAAGGACACTTCAAGGAGGTATTATTGTCCCCCATGCTCCCTTCCGTTTAATCGTAGCAGCTTTCGCCCAGCAATAATAAAACGGAGATAAGGCGACAGGGCTGATGTCTCCTCGCCCCTTAACAATGTCTTTTGCGCGGTAATTGCGTTCATTGTATTGTCTGTTGTGTGTACGCGGCCGGCCGTAATTTTACGAGTGGACGGGAATTCTCCGACGAACGACAATAATTGGAAATTTCGAGGAAAATAGAAACTGCTCCGGATGTAAGAATCGTTTAAACGTATAAGCGCAATACTCATTGTAACAGTGAACGTGTAGTTCTGAAGATGGGTTCTTTATTCTGTTCGGGAAGTCTTCGCGGGAAAGAACTGCAACAATTGCAGCAATGTTTTCCGTCATCAATTTTATGTCGACCACTACTTCTAAAAATGCTACTTTATTTATCCTTAATTGGACTTTACTGTTACTGGCATTACTATTTTGAATAGACACTAAATTGAAAATTGTCGGTAGGGATTAATTGTAGATTATGTTTTGTAAACATTGCTAAAAGTATAGTCCCTACAATATGATTTAACTATAAAAAAGTAATATTATAACCGGCCATCTGCATCTTGTGAAATAGTTAATTACCGGCAAAGGGGGTGGTAGTAAGAAATAACCTACGAAATACACGCCATTATACACGCCACTGATGCTCTGGATGGTCGTCGCCATACCTAAGAAAAGTAAATATTCACATTATGCACCAATTAGGGTGATAACGTTACGTAAAAACGTACTTCAAAAATTCTCCGCTTGGTTTAAGCGTAAATTATTTTTACTGCCCTGTTTCTCTTCCGGTAAACAAAATCACGCCACGTAATTAAAAACATCGTCATGGAACATGACAAGAACCCATAAAAGTTGATGTTATTGCGACTTTATTGTGACAGATACTATGCGATGTGGGGTGTTCTCACGCGCCTGGTATATCGTAAAATATGCGTTTCTTTTGAAGGAGAGGCAGGCTATAAACGCCATTTTGCGTAAATTTCAAATATAATTAATGTTTCTTCTTATCTTCACGATGCTATTTCTTTTAAACTAGAACATTCTGACAGTTTTATAAAGGTCAACTGTAGGCTGTTTTTTTCCTTTCTTACAATAATTATACTTGGGATGGGGTTTTCTCTACTGTTAGTGTTATATTAGCACTTATGTACACTTAGATATTTGGTATATAATTGTTAGATACAAGTAGTACACATGATTCCCTGTAGACGGCAGTAACATCATATCTCATACAAGTAGATTCCATATTCTTACGATTCTTACACCTCACTACAATAAAATATATATTGCAGTCACTTGAATGTTTGTCTTGATAATGTGTGTAGAAATCCAGTTTTAACGTCCGATTGTTTTACATTTCCCTTTCCTATCTATAGCAAACTATCTCTTCCATATCCAACTATTGATCTTCCTTTTTCTTCTCAAAATTCTCCTTTACCCAGCCACATATTATATCCGGATATATTTGCGAGAATTTTTACAATCAGGAATTTTATTGCGGGAAACCGGTACCCCGTCTGCATACACACATCTAACCCGAAGCGTAAAAACACGAAGATGGGTCCGTGCAATCGGTTAGAAGAGACTGTAGGAGGCGGACGAAAGGAAAGATACTCCAAAAATAAAATAAGTTTCGGTGCGGTACGGATATGGCGGCATAAAGTGTAGGAACAAATCTATAAGTTCCCGTTTGCGTGAGATAAGTGTGTTTTACGAGCGCGCCGCCTGTTCTATAGTTATTTTTCAGGAGCATCTGGCAAAATAATGGGGAAGCACTTACGTAAGGGCGGTAGTGGCGGCAGCGCTAGTGGTAGTGGTGGTGGTGTTGGTGCCGTGAGTATGCGAGGGGAAAGACATGTTGCGGCGCACACCGTACGACAATCCCCATCTCCCACCGTGACTTCACCCGACGCTCCATATTCTTTATGGCGCAAGGGTAAGATTGGATGATGCGTATCTCACTATCGACCCCCTTCATCTTTTCTTTTTGCCTATATTCAGGTGAAGCCAGGTTACCTTCGAACCTTCTACACGTTGTTTCCTTTTTTGAAGATTCTTCATTCTCTGTTTTTATTATCTTTGTAATAAAACATTAACTATACGTAACAAATTTTTACCCCAGAAGTTGTGTTTGTCTTTTTGTACATCTTGTAACCTTTAAATTGAAAAATAAAATTAGAGATAATGAATGTCGCGTCGCGAATAAACGCTTTGCTATTACTTTTACTTTTACTGGGTTTAGTTTACTAACTGGGTTCCGGCTGTTTTTCTTTTATTGTCTGCATTATTTCGTAATCATTCTTCTATCGATGATTGATTTCATGCAGCGAATTGAGCGTCTGAACAACCGCTGTGTAAGATTATATTCTTGCGGTCAGTAAACTTAAATTACTCGTACTTGTTTACCGAACTAAAGCACACAATAAATTGTTCTTCCTCGTACCAAAAAGCATCTATGCTAAATCAAATTAAAGTTAGATTCGGTTGAATCACGTATAAATCCGTATCAACCTCATTAAACGACACTGACACAAGTTACTAGCTAACAAACAAACTTTCCGCCACGTATAGCGATCGCGCATGATACACATACAATATACATATTGTTTGGTTGCTGCTGGTGTCAAAGAAAGAGAATGGTGCGCTGCTGCAGATAAGCGTGCAATGTGCCGGACATATTCGACATGTATTACTCGCAATGGTTGCCGTTTCTCTAACGCTGCACGCTGTAACCTATCATCAAAGTCAGGCCGGCAAAGTTTATTAAGCGTAACACGGAACGCTATTTGCTTGGGTAATCCATGTAGCACAGTTAATCAAAATCCTTACAGTCATCTATAATACCAGATACCATCATCGATGGGAAAACCATAAAATTATCGTCGTTGGATTGGCATTCCTACGACAACAACTAAACAAGAAGAGAAATTTAACTCAAAGAGGTAGAAAAAGGAATTAAGAGGGATTTTAGACAAGAAGAACCTGGAATATCACCTCGAAAAAGAAGGAAAGAGAATGTTAACGACGAATTTAAAAAACACGCGCACATACGGGGGCTTACAAACATACGTACTTTTCTTTCATTGATTGTAAGTGGATTAGTAAGAATAAAAAATATTTTTTTAATTTTTATATTTCATTAAAACATGGTTCATACCACATTTCATCGACATTACGTAAATATACAGGCACATATACGTATCTAGATTGTCCATGTATTCATTTTCCCACTTTTCAACTTGGTACCTACATAAATGCATGTAACCAACAGAGACATGTATTATATATGTACGTAAATCCGTCTGCTCGTTTTCTTTAATAACGTCGTTCGATTATTTCGACGCGAATCTTATTTCCACAACCTCTACCGTTTTCTATGCCCCCGCGAAAATTTCAATTTCTGGCTTATGTGCGGCAAAATCGAAATGCAGATGACGCCGTCGATGTACGAACATGTTCGAAGATAAGTGTATGCTTCAAACAGGAATACAATACACTATATCTAGAATATTACAGACAACGAATTGAACATCGGTCCCACGAAAAGAAGCACACATAAAGGAGAAAAGGCTGCTGCTATTATAATATTAGTGTTTTATATAAATTTATTTCATTAAAGAAATTGTAAGAAGCAAAAAAGTTCTGCGTTTAGAACCGGGCGTGACTATTTCCGTAATAATACTTGCTGGGGCCGATTACATTTGAGAACCACTTTGCTACTTCCTGTTCACTTGCCATTGTATTTGGTTCCCAATTTTCTCCTAACTATGTTTCCTCTGACATTTTCAGCTTTCATAATATTTCAATATTTGGCAAACGACTTAACATCAAACTCCCTAAATCATTTCCGGCGGGGTAAAGCCTCCGCAGTACACGGAGCCGGCGGAATATTAAATTCGCACGTTCGCTATAATTCCGGGTATCTTTTACACGTCCCGATATATACATATGTACAAGACCGACGAAGATATTGTTTCTCATATACACACCCAGTCCGATACGTGTAAATATTTGGTGGCGGAAATTTCAAGACCACAGCAAAAAACTCCCGAACCTTATACGATACACAAACGAAAAAGCGGACGGGTTTTTCCGGACCAACTTCATGTATCCAGAGGCGCTTGAAATATGAATCGGGAATACAACGATTCCTATCGTTGTATTGATTTTTTTTTTGATGCAGATTAATAATTTGGAACTTTTATCACTAGTTGCTCATGTATGATGCTTCTTCGAAGTAGACTTATTTGTTTAAAAATTATGTGTCGCGAAGAATGCGATGAAATATAATAATTGTCGTCTGCTTCTATCACTGTATCCAATGTAAAGTTCCTACACCGCACAAAACCTGATTTGTGGCATTGTGGTTTATGTGAGGGGGCAATAGCATGAAGCATACAGGGCAGATTTCGAAGCAATTGCATTTTTGCAATAGTGGTTGAATTAACTATTTTATTAGTATCGACCAGGCGTTCAGACTCCTATAACTATCGTAGGTATATCGGTAATGCATACCAACAAGAACAACTAAGAAAAGCAATTGGATCTTCCTCTTCGTAGAGGAGATATACCGAAGCAGACTGCTAGTGGCGTTTATTCTTCACGCAGGGAGATTATAACAAGTAGAAAGTTTATAATATTATGGATTTACCCTTAGTAACAATATAGCTTATTCGCTTGCCATATTTTAAATACACCTCGTATACACCGCATATGCGAAGGGTATGTCGTATATCGTACATACCTACACCATCTTGCGCGTCGTATACGATATTGGGCCGAAGCAATTTGAATAGAAAATACGGAATAATGGTCTGATTCCCACATGTCAATTGAATTCCGTTTTCATTCGTACGCCTTTTATTTATTCAACAAACGAAATTGTATCGAACAGGCGGGCGGCGTCAGGAGAAAGAAGGAGGCAAAGGAACAATCGCTGAATGCCGTTCGTTCAGGTTATTTGATTATAAATGGCATGAAATTACTTTGCGGTTAAATAAAATAAATCAAGCGCTCCGGTCCGGCAATCCTCCTTTGTTTCACCCTACGTACTCATGCACACTAGATATGTTTGTTTGTGTACGCACATATGCATGTTCGAACGTATGGGAATGTTGTTTACGTACGCGAAGGGTGCATTGCATGGAAGGAAAGGCAGTTGACCGATATCTATGAATTGGAATTGAAAATAGTGGGGAATTGAAAGCGGGTAAACAGAATGTTCTAAAGTGAATTGGATCGTTCAACGAATTTATATTTTGCGCTGTGTTTACACAAGTATCTCTTTATATAGTCGAGAAAGTAGTCCTAATCTCACAAATTTATTTCAAAAGATACAAAAAAAATATATTACTTATATAGTTGAACATGTGAGCACTTTAGGCAAACATCAATCGATATTGCAAAATTAAAACTTTATTTAACGATTTTCGCGAAATACTCTGTATAATCGTATAATTCCTCGCTTAATTAAATGTTAAAATTTCAAAACATTTACCCTAATCCGATGAAGATAAAACAGTCAATCGGATCGTTTCGTGTAAACAAAGAACGCGACTTTAATCAGAGCCCTGTTTTACCTCGACATAGGCGAAGAACAAAATGCCAACCAGATTAAATCTACAACAAACCGAATAGCCGAGGTTAGCGCACTTCCAATAATTTGCGGATTAGTACCGTTGGTCCGCTAGAGGGGCCCGCCTAAATCGCTTGACCGGACGTTACGAGAGAGAGGAGAATTTCCGGCCGAACTAATTTGAAATAGTGACGATCGGTTGATATATAGTATCTAACCGACGGAAACTTGCTGATTTTACTAACGGTCGGAATTGGGAGAGTTTCAACTCTTGTCCGCCGAACGTAATTTAACCGCTGCACCCGTCGAACCACCGTTTAATACCCTCGAACCTCACGGCTTTGATCAATAATGTATGCCGTGATTACCCCGTATTAATTCAAAATCGTAATTTATTTCGAAACTATTGGATATATTACACAGGACTAGGAAGAGAGGGGGAGAAAATTGTTAAAAATATCTGAAATCTGAGTGGTGTAACTAACTTACTGTGACAAATAACACAAACAATAGCAATAATGATAACACGCTTGACTTTATTTTATTGCTGTTTTTAGTAACTTTTTCTATTCAAAGCAATTTTGAAGGATATATGGAATTATCCTTGAAACGCATTTGAACATTCATATTCCTATAAAACAACCGTAATCGTTCAAAACCGGAATTATAATTAATCGTCGACAATATCCAGTTATGCGTACGAATATTTGAGTTGTAACAGCGTCATCATCCGACAATTCGAAATGATTTTAATTCTTCAATCGAAATATACGAACAAACATAGTAGTCACAGCGAACGCAGGTCTAATAAAGATTGATTTAGTTGAAACGCAATTTATTCGAAACGGGAGCATTGTTGTCTATGTATTTTTGGTTGTGTGCGTGTGCATTTGCCAAATACCCTTCTAATATCATACACATGATATGTGTACAGCTTGACCAGCACAGCTTTGCGGATTATGAAATCCGATTGGATTCGTATTTATGTTTCATTTTCCAAAAGTAGTACGCCAGGCACAAATGGGATATCAGCCAATACATAGATAAGTATTAATAAATATTGAACGTAAGGAGAAAATAAATTGCAGAATAGTATTATCGAAAAATGCATTAAGGTTGTAGTAGCTCGTATTTAGCCAAACCGTGTTTTAAAATTATAAAATGTCAGTTTCCTAAATTAAGGTGGAAGGTTATACATCTCAATGCCACTATACGTGGGACTTTCAGGCTTCCAGACTTAAATTACAAAGTTATATAACATACTAAGTAAGTGCCGCAACTAGCCACTCCTGTGTCCTGCGTAATAATTTACATTTAGGCTCCTTAGCTAATTACGTTTAGGAAAATAATAACATGTTGCCTGTAGAAGTAGAAAACTGTTACGAGCTAATGTAAACCAAAATAATGTTGGTAATACAGCTACTCATAGTATTATATTCATATAAGGAGAGAAAACGCTACCCAACGCCATTGTTTCGAAACGACGAGCCAGGTATATATCTTAGCGCCTTCTAGTGCCAAAAGATACACGCGTCTGCCGTCTAGAAGGCAGCGACAAAATGTGGATATTTCCCCAATCAACTTTCAAACAATTCTTGGTAGCTGCACATGTAGATATCAAAACCGACAATTGCTCGGGAGTCTGCCAAAGCAATTTAGTACAATTTAATCATTTTTCGTTATGATAGTTTAGGATTGTTCTAAGCCAGCGAGTAATCTCCTGCCTGCATATTTAAATATCTTTTGAGTTCCCTGAATTGTAAGATGATCTTGATCGATTTCGTGTCTATAGCTATTTATCCTGGCGCTCTACCAAGATATTGAAATATATTATCTGGACACCTGCGTTGAACAACAAGCAATGTAATAGCAATCTACAGCACAGCTGCTTTTGTCTAACTTTATATGTTGACACACACGACCAGAAAATGACACGCGTGTATTCTAACGGATACTGCATTTACGTTCTCGTAAAGCAATCATGTATATACATAGGTACGTCGAACTTGTACTTCGAATATTCACACTACAGGAGCGCAGCCTTTCCCCGAGTAAATGCGCAAGCGGCGAGTAAAATGCTGCACGCGAAATTGCGTAAACAAATGAACATTTGCGTAATGTATTTGGTATTGATATCTCATCAATTTGAATAATCGGCCGTTTGGCAAGTATATACGGTTCTGACAAGAGGGTGAAAGGGCGGAAATGCTTCGCATGAGATGCCTCTTCTAGCATCACAGCTAAATGTAAGCTTGGGCAAGCGTAAATGTTAAATGACAGCGTCAAGCTTTCCTATATCTATTACGTTAGTCGGTCTGGAGTAATGACATTGTTGATTGTAAAAAAAAATTTTGGACAATAAATCGACAATAGAACAAATTCACTCGCTCAGAAAAAGATAATTATGGTAATTACATAAATCAGAGACAGAATCAAACTGGTAACTAATTTCTCTTTCTACTTCATTGGATCAAAAACTTGATAAAGGTTAGCCGAGAATACATCGCTCTTATTTTAAAGAACAATTATACCATAATAATAACCAATACAAGTATTTTATTTTACTGAGTATACCTAACTCTAAACGTACCATCGCCTGAAACTTCCCCAACCCAGCCGATATCTTTCAAAGTCCATACCCAATCTATCTTTCAATCTATCGCGCACCTGCAAATTTAATGGAGCAGTCAAGGTTACAATTAGCTTAGTTCCCATTTGTAGACGTTGCTTTACCTGTTGGGCAGACGGACGATCCCTCTCAAAGTGTAAAGTAACGCCTCTCCCTCTTACCTCTACTTACCTTTAATGCGCGGTACCTAATACATCTGAGAAAAGGAATACGAAATTCCTCTACTCGAAATTAAATTTGTACGTGAGGTACTTATTACTACTAGTAATACTTTACGGTTAACTGTCTTGCAATATAATTACTTTGATTTCTGGTGAGGGATTCATACGCTAAGGAAAAGAACAATGTTCAAGCAATAGTTTTCAAACTTGATTGAAAAGAAATGCTTAAATAAATCAATTATCAACAATTTAACTAATGTCTCTAGAAGATATCCACCAACACTTTCTTACTTTGAATATCAGTAAACATTTAAGAACGCATAGCTTCTTCCAAGATTCCCATTTATACCTCAGCATACATAATCAGAGAGACGGCAATATTCCAAAGAAAGGACAGCAATAGGAGAATGGGAGATTTATGTGACGCATTGAACGAGCTCCCGTCATTATTTTGTTGGTTAATTCTGCAAGCTGCGTCGATTGCGGGAAGGGGTTAACAGGAGGCGACGTATAGAGGTCCGTTCAATGTTTCGAGGGGAACTAATAGATTATCCGCAGGTTCGGGAGGTTGTTTTGTATAGTATACGTCCCGTGCGACGCTCGAACGTAAAAATCTCGCGTCGTCAGAGACAGGGGTGGTTTACGGCCATAGGTATTCATACGGTTTTCGCATTTTCAAGTTCCATTCATCAAGGTACAAGAGGAGTTAGGAAACGACTGAGAAATAAAATAAATCGACAGAATTGAGTTATACACAGGGTAAATGCGATTTGCATCTGTGTCTTTTAAGGAAACTTTAATTAATAGGTTTCATTATCTAAACTTTCAATTCTTATACTGCGTCCTATTAAAAATATACGGACTGATCTCTTAAACCAAAAAATAATGTGAAAACAGCTTCCTCATTTTATTGATGGAATTAATTACAACAAAAGCAACACAAGGAGATCATACACGGGACACTTTTGACAAGGCTAACAGGCAACTTGCTGTATAGATGTCGGTAAATTTCTATTTCCCCATCATACTCCGTGAATTTTCTTCGACTATAATAAATTTTACTTACATTAAAAAGCATTGTAAGAATACATTCGTCCAGCTGCGAGTATACATATTTACTTTATCCTTTTTCTGGTTACACCAACCGTTAACTTTATTACCTCTACCATGCAACAATATACTATATGGCGATAGCGTAACAACATACAGCAACAAAAAGAGGAAAGCAGGAAAGCTCAATTCATCATTTTCGATACCGTTCCGCTCTGTAAGTGTACTTATGATTCTCTCTCCAACACCTATATTGTCGGGTTCGTATTGCTTTCCCGATATATCGGTTCACCTTGTGAAGACAATAACGTCATATAGAACAACTTCGCTTTCGCTTTCTTTTCTTTTGAGTTCTCGAAGTTGCATTTTCTCGTTGTACACGTTGAATTTAGCTTCTGACGAATTTCGGACTTATATATCTAATATTCAAGTGCTTTTTGTAGAAATCTACATATGTAATAATAATAATATTAATAATAATAATAATGATGAATGCAACTTCATAAAAATCACATGTAAAGCGAATTTGCATGGATTGATGTATAGTATTGGTGGAAAAGCTATAAATAAGATGTTCATAGAGATCTTTAATGAACCTTACATCTTTTATTCCAGGCAAAATTTGACTCTCACCTCTACGTGGTTCTTATTATTTATTTAATTATATTTTATTTCAACAGCTTTTCCCAAATTTTGTTCTACGCCTATAAATAATTGACCGAGAAGTGTTAGGTTACAGTAGCCTTCCTTGCGCAAAAGGTTACGAGCCGCCACTGAAAAGAGCTGATAATCAATGTTCTAACATGGGCGTCCCGTTACAGTATTGGGGATGCTGTTGAAAGTTAACATAAATTGGAGAGGAACATAATAATTTACACAGTGTTCCATTTGCGAAATTAAAATTGTTTCCTTTGTAGCGGAAACTGAACCACCTGTATGCTAAGGCGTAATTTTATGTTGTGCGAAACTTGTTCCCAAATATTTTCTGTTTGAAAACGTTTTCTCTAGTTTACTCGGCGTATGTACATAGGAAAGGAATATAATTCCCGACTTAATTTTCAACATTATGAATTACATTGTATTACACACCTTCTCTATTTTCCAAATTAACCCTAAACGAGTAAAGAAATAATTGTCGCTTTTCGGCATAGCATCCTATATACTGAATCCTGTAAATACATTGCACAACGTACGCCATCTCCCTTGAATTATGAAATTGTTTGTAATTCTTAGCCAAGAATGTAACGTGTTCGCCGTGTCTACTATACGAATGTATAAATTCAACCCTACAACAGTATAAACAAATGTTTCGCCGCATACCTGCAAAGCATACACTCCACAACATTCAGATACGTATGTGTACAAACAAGTACATATGTAGATATACACACAGGAGGGCCGAATTCGAGAAAATTTAAATGGAATTCTCTGTTAACCGAATTCATGAGTACGACCACAATTAAAATTCCCATTTTGTTGTATAACGCGCGCTACGGCATGTTTTCGGGCGTTCTAGTATTACTTTAGAGTCTAAAACACAATTAGGAGACCCTAGAAAATACCTACACCGCATTTTAAGGACAGCTATAATGACTTCATCTTGTATTTTTGAAAGAATTAGTTGCTGAATTTACTATAGAGAACGTGTCCGTCTTCAATGTTACACGTTTGTTTCTTGTATTTAGACGTTATTTGAAACAACTTTTCAACAAAAAGTTAATCAAAATATTTGACAAGAAGTAAAGAAAAATGTAATATAAGTAAAAGCATTTCAAAAGTAAAATGGAAGAAGATGAAAGGGGAAGAAGATTACGAGTATATATGAAAGTAATATGAAAGCAAGAATCACCATGCACGTCTGCAAGTTTTTATACTTCATCACAAACTGAACACTACAGGTGAAATCTCAGGCTAATGAATCGAAAACCATTTCCATAGGAACGGAATAAATATTAAAACCATTTCCACGGAGATGGAATGAATATTTCATCATTTATCTCATTGAAATGCCCTTTGTTGCAACAGTACGGAGCGACAGAAACGGATATTTTGAATAATAAAATTTTATATTCGTGCAACTAACACACAAGCAAAAAAGAGGATACTCTATCTATACGCTTCCTAAAGATAGATAAAATATCTTTCGTTTTGAAACATAAGAACAAGAGGAATCAATTTAAAACAAAGCAAGATAAAACATCAGAGAGATAATCGCTAGACCTCTTGTTAGCTTGAAGTCTCTATCGAGAAGGGAAGAGGTACCATACGGACACGAACAAAAGTGATCAAACAAAGAACTAGGTAATCTAATTGGCTGTTTGCATTTGAAATTAAATAAATGGGCGTGGGTATATTTATTGATCATAGTATTGACACCCGCTGGAATCTTTGGAATTTGGTGGTTAATGTATATGTTTATTTGGTTAATTAATTTTGGTTAATTTGGTAGGCATTTTAAATTGTTTCTTGTTAAATTTTTGCATTATTAAATTAATAATGGCAGGTACTTTTTAATACTGTCAATATATCTTTTATAAAGCTTACAAGATAAAAGACGATTTTAATATTATAAAAGTTCCCCGCCTATTTACTTTGGCGTGTCCGTTAAATTAAATATCTCGACTTTCCTCGGTTTATCTCTAATTTTTCCTCTGGCCGGGAATAAAAATTTTCAGAAATCACAAATTTTTCCGTTGCTAATTAAGTTCTCGGCAGTGCGGGGTTTTTCTAATTTTAAAACAGCAATAATATTATATTAGAGCACACGAAAATAACTTTTAATTAACGCGAATACACACACTCAGACACGCGGATATAAAGTACACATACGTTCGAATGGAGAAGCGGGCGTATTTATATTATGAACTCCTTTATGAATGAATAAACGAGTCGACCCGGTGACAACTGCCAGGACGAGTTCTGGATTAAGCAAAATGCGAATTGTGCACGAGATGTGAAACGAAAAAGGGTAAAACTAGATTTGGAGATACGAAATGTACCTACTCACGGCCACGGTTGAAGCGAAGTTAAATTAATATTATATTTAAGAAAAAAAATCATTATTCTCACATAACGAAATACATTTTACTTGAAATAAAAACGTAGGCTTCCATGGCCAGGTATTTATGATTTTAATGATGAAAACGGCTTCGCTTCTAGGATTTCAGTATTCTTAATTTCTGTTTTATTTTTAATAGTAGAACGCATATCCGAGAGATGGAGAATGAATATTGACACAGCCTATATACTTTATATTTTTAATTACTGCCTCAATCACTCTGTTCTTTCTAGTATGTGGAATACGGCCTTAATCATACGCATAGACATTTTCTCATGGCTCAAAAATACCAAATAACGATAATAATAAACCTTTTTGTGGTCCCATCCGGTCCGCGTCGGCGTTTCAAAATCTCCTCGACTAGCCAGGACGGTATTTCGTAATATTTAACGAGCACCATCCATTCGACAAACGCCGTCGGATATATACGTCGGCGTCGGACGCGAACAGCACTGTAGGTAGAAATGCAAATGAAGCGAGCCTTATCGCGCTTAATAATTGAGCGTTTTATAATTCCGGTTTACCTGCGGGGCGACTCCCGGATGACGCAAACATCATTAAATCAGTTAAATTTGTCTTGTAACACCTGCCACGAAGCACAAAGTAGAGGATGGTAGGTGGATGTACTGCGGCGGCAACGCTAATATTAAATGATATCATTTAATACGGACGTAATGTTTCACCTACGCACATTCAGAGTTGAGAATGTCGAAAACGTGCTTATACCGTGAAATCATATCAAACCGCAACGAGATTTCGACCCATACTTCCTGGTAGCATGGTAGAGGAAAGTCATGTTAGATCATTGGTGATTTTGTCGGTAAATTTAGTGATTCTTGTTCGTTGTCTCTGTGAGAAAGGGAGACAGGATATAATGCGATGGTATTTTGAGAAATTGAGGGAATACGTTTCTGAAATGCTGAACGAGGACAACAAGAACAGGAAACAAAAACAAAGCTCCGTGAAAAAGGAGAGTAATCAAATCTTCAGGATCAATTCAACAAATTAACATCTATAAATATATGTATTAAACCACCATTCACCTATTGGTTTGCCAAATTGCCGTGATCTCAAAATTTTATTTTGGCATTAAAGAGAGAACAAATTCTTCTCAATGCTACCGTCCACGTGAATTATTGTGTCTAGAACTTTTGACCAACGAATGTAATTTCTTTTTGTTTGACTTGTCACTAATCAGTATTACTTCTTACAAATCCTTAAGTGTCTGTTTCATTTGTATACATGTATTTACCGTATATAAAGTGTTGAGATTATCTTTACCGATCTATAAGGTGCGAAATTCAACTTACACAAACGCCGTTGTATATACGTCGTTGATTTATCCCTTATACCTTTACGCCGATGAAAAGGTAAATCAGCAAAAGACGATCCATATAACCTTCCTTTTAGGATCCCAGCCACCTTTTCCCTGGATCAATTCTAGAAGGCGTATATTTCAAAAAAAAAAAAACGTTTTCCCTAGTTTGGTGCGCATATGTGGGTCAATTTCACAAACCCTTACTTCTACCTTTACCTGCAACCTCCTCCCGTCCGTGAAACCCATTCCAGGGAAGCCAACGTCTTGGTTCTAGTATTCAGACGATCGCCTAATGCGGCTGGCTTTACGGTTTACGAGTTTCGCAGATCTGGGATAGTCACGGTTAAGACGTGATTGCTCTGTGGGCCCATCCTCCTGGTGTTGATGTGAAATATGCCTTGGGATACTACACGGGGTTAGCTGTCTTATTCGAATGTCGTGTGTTCGACATTAGAGAGATGACTTTTGAAATGTGGAGCAATTGCATTCTGGAGTACGTATTAGCTTTTTCTAATCTCTAACATATTGACTACAAAACTATATTAAATGCATGAGTTACCATCAAAGTATTAAAGAAAGCAGTGCATGATCTCTTGATCTTGCCTCCTATAACCAGTTTGTGTTTCTACTCGAGTTAACATTAGTGCAAAAGTCTACTTTATTAGGATAGGACTTAGGTCGACTCTAGTCCGAACTGCATTTGGGTCAAATATTTACTCAACATCTTTTAATGTGGACGATCAATATACTCTGGCGACAGAGCATCACCTTTCAGATACATCAAATACGCTCCCAAATAGACGCTATGAAGAAGTATGCATGCATAATAGTTTATTATACTTCTCGAAATAATATTTAATTAATTGTAGGTCTTAATGAAGACAAATGTAAAAATTAATTCTTGTAAGGCGCTACTACCCAAATAACGTCGACAAGACGTATCGCCTACCATTAACTCGCTTTAGAGAATTTATAATATGAACCAAGTCGGGGAACTCCTCCAGAAGCAGAAGAAGTCGGTAAAATAATTCTGCGAAAGTAAATAAAAGTCGCACCGACTTGGGGAGCTATATAGGAGAAGAACAAGAAGAGGAACGGCCGGGCTCTCTTATTAGGTGAAATGTGTGAGAAACGGAGCGGGTATCACGTGCTAGTTCCGGTTCGGGCAACAAAATTTAACGGCGCGTGGCTAATTTGCATCTAGAACGGTCGAACGCCGGCCGGTCGTCCACCTCTTCACTCCCCAACCCCAAACAAATCGCGAATGGGGAGCTTTCGCCGAAGGAACAGTGAGGAATAGTTCAGTTTCGGTCTGCGGGAGAGGACGATGAGGCGAAGGAAGGAGCTCCGGTGAAACATGAGCCGTATAATAGCGGTTTAATCTTCGGAAACCCCACATAAATTTGCTAAAACCTATTAAATAAAACAGTCGGCCGTATTTCGGGAAGGGAACGCGATTAGGTATACACGAAGGTAAAGACGGTCGACGAGGAAACTAAAGATTTTAACCCGGCAGTCGTATTACTAAGGCACCGGCTTTTAAAGTCCTCCATTTAAAAGGATGCATCAGCATTTATTGGGAAGGTAATTAGCAGTGATGAGCTGATGGCAATAAGAATTAATTGGAAACCTATAGAATATTACTCCTCTTCTTTAAGAAAGAAACGTTTATATTGGTTAACGAACGCATCGTCTCAATCTAACCTCCATAATCAACAATTCCAAATTCACGGAACTGTATATCCCCTATAGTAACATCTTGCATCCTTCCTCCCCACGATTTCTTGTCCATTTCAGGGTCATTACGATTGTAGCTGGCGCGATATTCCCAACCGAACATTTTAGAAATCGCTGACTTGCCAGCGAGTCGGAGAAAACTGCAAAAACTTTTAGATCTGAAGATCGCAAGTGTTTTCAACGGTACTTTAATGCTTTCAGTGTAATTGAGATATACCTGCGACGTCTTCAATGGCTGACAACCAGCACAACGCCACGTGTTACTTTGCTTTCTCGTTACAATTTGTGGAAAAGGAAGAAAATTATTCCGAGAGTGTATAGACGAAGTCGTGACTGGGTAACAATATAAGAAAAGCTGTATTGGCGATAAATTTAGTACCCTATGAAGGAATGCATCGCGACTTGAGATCTGAGCAGATGGTACAATTTTATACATTTATTGCATTATCTCAATATTTTTCGAAAATTATTTGATAGTAAAAATATGTTTCTGCATCTATAATTCTAATTTTGTTCACCTATAAAGGCGCCAATTGGAAGAAAACATAGTGAACGAAATTTGAAACACACTGACATAGAGGGAGTTATTTGCGCGCAGCATTTTTTTAAACGTTCCGTTGACCGGTTAAGCTATCTGGCTGGTTGAATGGAAGCTCGGTTGGCATAACGCGATGGAGGCAGCGGTGTTGGCGGTGGCGGTGGCAATGGCATGTTGCCAATTCGGAAAGATCACTAATGCCGACTACATTATTGGATAAATTAGGTATTGAGCTATAATTTACGATTAACGCGGTGTGTATATGAGAGTACCGCACATATTTAATAGTGTATATGGCGTGGAACCATGCCAAGTGCTTTCGAAATGGAAGATTTTGGCTAATGCAGTGCTTCGTTTAATGCGTTTGCATTAAGTTGGATCTATAGAGCGTTGCCTTCTTTAAGAATATGTAGATCGGAAATTAACATTGAAACGATGTTCAAAGCATTCAGGATTCTGTAGAACGACGGCAATATATTTAGGGTATAAATAGGTAGGTATAAATACGAGTAACAGTCAATACTTTTTTCTATAAAGAGAGGTCTGTAACTTTGCCACGGCTCCACTCTACATATCAGGCGTAAAAATCTTTTCTGCAAGACAAACATTCGCGCGATATGTAAGAGCGTAGTGAATTTGTAGAAGTTCTGGCAGTTCAAAGAACGATGTTCAGCGGAAATGTGTATGTTGAAAATCCTTCGTCGCATATAGATATGTTGTATAAAAGCATAATAAAGTTTTAATTGCTTTTCCTGACAAAGCAGGATAATCATCTCTGACACTAAGCCAAAAGTCAATCAAAGAGTTATCTTGAGAAACAGAACTTAGGGGTCTGTGACAAGATAAATCACTGAGATTTTCTTTTCCCAGTAAAGTTAGAGGTATGTGAACTTGTATCTCCTTGATCCATGTATGCGATTGTTCCGTCCAAATATATTAGGTCCATTAGGAAGATAATACTTGCCATGCTTTTTAATATTTCCGTTAAGTCGAATTCCATAATCGTATAAAATACTGACAAAAGAAACAAAACATTCACTAGGCATGCATAGCCACTGTTCTATCTTCAAATACAATTAGCGTTAAAAAGCGTTTGATAACATTTGTTAATTTTCGATAAATAATAATTTGTAATATACTTTCTATTTAAAAAATATCTATTGTTTACGTATAACTTAATTTACACAAATGATTCCTGTGGCTGTGTGTTGACTACCGTTATCACGAAATATCATCGTTCCGTCTCGACAACCTTGAAAATGATAACTCGTTAAATAGCGGAGGTTTTAACATTACGATACATTCCAAATAACCGAAATCTTAAAAATGTAAGTATAAAGATAATGCTTAAAACGTCGCCCTTCGTCATGTTTAGAGCATGACGTACGCCAGTAGAAACGTGATATTTCTCAAACACCCTCCGGAAAGAACGCTTAAGAATTTAACAGGAGCGAGAAAAAGCGCCTTACCGTATTTCGACAGGAGTTATTAGGTGAGCGTCTACGTGATTTTTCTATCGGCGTTCTTTTTTTTCGCCGTCGCTCTTCGCAGAAGAGGAATTCCGGGAAAGGAGTTGTATTCGGTATATGCGACGACGTTCGACAGCTTTACATATTAAACGTCCAGGCAACCTTTCTTCTCGCTCTTTGTTCGGCCGAAGATATTGCCTTTCGAATAAATATTTTAGCGCGTTCCAGAGGACCAACCCCGTCGGCCGTCGGGACAAACCTTTGTCAAGGGAAACGAAATGCATGTAGGTTATTTAACGCTAGAGTAAAACAAATGGTAGCGCGAAGAAGAAATCACATTTCTCGTATTTCTTCGAAGTCTTTTTGTATTCCGGTTTGTATATATCTGGGAAGTGCATAGATGTAGACCGTCTACATCTATACACTTACTTGAAACAAGAAATGTTTCAAAATATTTTTTTTTATTAATATTGGGATTTGAGGTCTTGGGCAAGAAAACAATTCCTCTTTATTGTACTTCGTTTACTTCGGTACGTTTCATCGCAATGTTTGCCGATTTTCTCAAGCAATCTGTTTGCTTCTTTTCTTTTACCGTCCATTTTTCTAGCAATTGCCATTGTCATTATTTCCATTCTTCTGTTTCCGCATCTATTTTCCTCTTTGTGAATTTAGGGACTAACAATGTCATGGAGAATCAACATATTTCTTTTAAATATTTAATGGTAGGTGAAAAATCTGAAGGTTAAGAATAAATATTAAGCAATAAAAAAAGAAAAGAAAACATTTAATTATATTCAGCATGATTTACTTCGAACAGATTTAGGGAAAAGCTTGCACTTGTCAAAGTAAAAAGAAAATTCCAAAATTAATATAAAAATAAAATAAAAAATTAGATTATTCGAAATTTCTTGAAGGTAACCGTTATTCTCCTGTATAAAAAACTATTATGCAATTTCTTGTATTTAATCCAGTAAATGTTACATTGCTGTAATTCTCAGTACAATAAATAGTAGCCTTGTAACGTTATAGTCGTCAAGAATGTCTTTATCAAAATAACTTTCAAGCAACGTTTCTGTCGCGTATGACTACATCATGGTAGAATAATGATAGCAAGGTCTGTGGCGTAGTATGGTAAACAACACATAAGTATCGGCACCCTCTGCACCACACAAGTTTAATTTATTATATAGTAATATAATAAATAGTCCGGGACGGCCGTTTCGAGAACAGGAATGGTCCTGAGTGAATGACTTCATTCGGTCACCGGTTGATGATGAGGACCATTCGTGTCCTCGAAACGGCCGTCCCGGATTAATTATTATATAATAAATTAAACTTGTGTGGTGCGGAGGGTGCCGATACTTATGTGTTGTTTAACATCATGGTGGTATAAGAAAATCACCCTTCTTAAAACTTTATATAAGGTCGTAAATTATATAAGTCTCGTGTAGTGCACGTGTAACTTTTGTAGACCTTAAACCATGTAACACGAATATATTTATGATTTCCACGTAATATATATACAGGCTCTACAAATATTTTATTTCGTCCACATCGATTTTATAGCTCAAGAAACAAACTTCCAACTAATTTAAAATATTGTAAGTTTATATGTACGTATGTACAGCCGTACAAAAAACTATTGTCTCTCCGTTTTGAGGCCCATACATCAACATGCTTTGCTGGACAACAGCATTGCGATTTTAATAATATATCACATTTTCTTGTTTAAATTAAACAACTTTTATGTTCGGCTAAAGAAAAACCTTTAATCAAATCGCTCTTAGTCTACCCTCACTGTTGCTGACTACTCCTTTACTGATTGCTTCGTCATCTTAAGTAGGTACTTCTAAGGTCTTTGTACATCCATTGTTATACTATGGTCAAACTTTGTCTAAGCATCAAAGTAACAATTGACTCAATATTACATAATGAAAAATGTATTAAAATATATTTATCACAGATTAAACATTGTTGTATACTGTATATTTATTATTTAGAATTATGACTAAAAATTATTGCATGACCGTACGCTTGGTATATACGAGAAATCCAGTTATTCGCATCGTAGCAGCCACAGTATGCATAATCCTTCTTGTAGTGTATTATATGCATGTATGTATTGAAAGCAATTTCGTTTTAGCTGACCGATTCAAATCGGTCCGGTATAGCTCCCATAGATCAGGACATTTTTGTCAAACGAGCGAGCGACACGGGTCCTCTTTCGAATATAGTCGCCGAGCAGTGCATTTTGCGGCCAGTAACATCCCTTGCTGACTGCTGCGAAAATCGAAACGGGTCCGGTAGAGTTGACAGCGCGTGGTAACGGTAGTGGTAGTACTGGCAGACTGCGTGGTGACGGTAGTTGTGGTGGGGAGTAGTCTCCGCAGTGCAGGCGCTTTAGGAAATTTACTATAGAAGCCGACTAAAAGTGCATTTAATCTGTAGAGAAAAGTTAGGTTGGAGTTTTACTGGCTGTATGCGCTCGCTACTATAGCACGTATTCGACCGGCATTCCAAGCGATGTTTTTTAATTTCATAGCGTATACATACGTCTCTATTTATACGAAAAAGTTCACGAAATTCTCTCTGGTCTAGGATTAGTTCGTTTCCCGGATTAAAATTAATGATTAAAACAATGAATTTTACATGTTCATTCAACGGAGCTGCATTTTCTCTAAGCAGGACCGTAGCCAGAGACAACGCCCACTGAAATAGATTAATTGACAATATAACAAACTAAAATTATGCTTTCTTTAAAAAATACTATTTTAAAAATAAAGAATGGTCATGTTTTATTAACTTTAATACTCAAATCCTTTAAATGAACCCAAAATTTCTCTCGCCAATAAATGTTCTTAGTTACGTCACTGTTTTTATATCTCGTAACTCCCCCGTTTCTGTAGTTTCGAGTTCTCTACCTTGCCTTATATGGAAACAATATGGCCCTCTGTCGGTTAACGATGGCGTTAGTTAGCAGGGTTATTTTTTGCTCAAATCGCTTCACGGTGTGCGACACCGGGACCCATAATTAATTTTTAGCCACGTTAGGATTAATATTATAATTCAAACGTAGGCTGTAGGTTATAGGGCAAAAACCAACAAGCAAAACGGGGATAGGAAGCCGCGTGGAGAAAACGAAAAGACGTAGTGTTGGGGAACTAAAAGTTTATTTAATGAAATGGTAGTTTTTGCTGCGCGATATGAAATTATGCAAATCGGGCGTCGATATATCAAACACGTGTTCTATCCCTACTCTTGAAAAACATATTTATTTACAGCTATCTACTTCGACTGTATATATACCCTAAAACCAAGACATGCGAAAAATACTGAAAAATAGACGAAAGGGTCTCCTGATATTGTAGCACGAAACGTAAAATATGTATCGCCCTTACCGTAGTAAATTAAAGAAATCTGAGTGAGAACAGCGGCCTGTCCTCTCCATTCATCAAATTTGTGTTCCTTTTTATGTAAAGAGTTTCGTAAGCGTCGCGACGGGGTTACGGGTTCCTATCGCTCTTTTCGTTTAACCAGTATACCAGTATACATAGTAAGTTTTATCATAGTCACTACATGCAATTTTATTTAAGTTTTCCGCCTTTCTTTGATGTCCGGTTTATCTTCCGGATTGGCAAGAAGGTTTTCAAGTGTATTTCACGAACTGAATATGCTATAGGAGCAAAGTTTCACAAGTTTCTTAACGCAGGTCTCTGCCGGGATTAATGATTATTTATTACACAGTAACAGTGTATAATGTTGTGTTGTCTTGTTTGTGACGTCGTTTCTGTGAATAACTTAATTGTTAAAAACGGTTTCTGAAATAAACTTATTATTATTACTTAAGTTCTTGCTGTGGTATACGCGCATTGTATACAAATAATTTATACAAAATTAGCAAAACAGATATAAAATAAAAAGTTCCCAAAGTTAATCAATCAATCTAATTACTTCCTTTTATGAATATTAAATAAACATACACCCATTTACTGTACTGAATCATGTCATATTGTTAGAGAGACTTGCCCTGACACCATTTTCCAGAATATCGACCTGCATAAACGCCCGAATCGACAAAGTTCCGGAAGAAAAAATAACTTTTACGGGTTAGCAGAGTTCGGCGAAGTCTACGAAAGAGGGTCAACCGCGAAAACGTACACACACGAACAAGATTCAGATGTATGTGTATACACGCACTGCCGAAATTACTGTTTATATACAAATTTGCTACACTTGACGAGAGCTCGGGGACCGTTGTGTGAAATTCAATTTTCGCATTTGGGTTATCGATTTGGTTCGGTCGCAGATGACCTTATTCTCTTGAAAAGGACCGGCACCCCGAGCCCGAATGGCTGTTTAGAATTTTAACGTACAGATACTGAGTTATAATTTAAAACTATGTTATTACACTGATGAATTTGGAATGAAGATGATTTGGAATCAATATATCTGTATATCATTAGATGTGATGATGTGTGGTTTGAGTTTAATTATTTTTGCTGTTTACTGTTTTTTTTTTACTAAAAAGGATTACATGGATTGTCGTTTTACACTTTACAAAGGGAGGTTACCCCAATATAAGGTACTTGTAGAAAACGTGGATTACTCTATAATAGTATTGCATCGCAAATTTGACATTGCCTTCAGTAGTTCTGAATGAAAATCTTGCAAAAATCACATTGGATTTATGTAAATACATTGAATTTGTATTTCACTTCCGGACAACATAATAACGACAAATCTGCTTTTCCCGACATTATCAAGTTAATGCTATATTCCAAGATGTGGCGAAAATTCCGTCCTTCCGAGGTGGTCACAGACGTAGGGAAATAACAGCAAAACTGGGATAAATACCGTCGGGCAGTTTTCGCAATCCAATAGATATATATCCAAAATATAATATCGTTTCCGAAGGAAAGTTTTGCGAATCGACGTCGCCCTCCAGAAGCGTCCCGAGTGTTTTAAAACTTACCGGGTATACCCTCGGACAACGTGGGCCCCCGCTCAGGCATTGTCACGTACGCAACTTCGGTCCGAACTAAACTTAAACATTAATTTATAACTCCCCGGTCGGCCGTTCACTTTTATTTATATTCATGGCAATATATCCCCGTTAGATTCGGCTGGATATGTGTAGCGACCGACGGCGAATGATTGTTGTTACAACTACAATACGAAACGAGTATGTTGGTGATAGTGGAAACAGTGGAAGGAAGAAAAAGAGATTTGTACAGAATTATTCCAAAGAATTCTGCGTCGATATATATTCTATTCGGGGCAAATTAAATTAATTTTGCGAAGTAATACTCGGATAGATCAAGTGATGGCATAATCGACAACATTTTGAAACGACAGCTACCGTTTTTTTATTTTTATAGACTATTTAATTTTCTAAATGCTGTTGAATTAGAATACGTCACATTACAACAATTTTGAATAAAAATCGTTTAGAGACCATAAATTTTATTAACTAGAAAAAGCAAAGAAAAGTGGTTGAACTTATACTAGTACCTATTTTTGCAGAAAATTTTCCAGAAAATTACGATATTTGGTTTCAGCAAAAAGATCCACCTCCAAACATAACACATTCTATCAAGAAAATCTTTGTTTTATGTATCTTGAAGACAATATTTTCTTAACTTAAATATTGAAGTATTAACTTTGCCAAGTTCATAAAATTTGAGCTAGAATTTCAACAAAAGAAAACGTCAATGGATATAACCTACAATACCACTTACTACAGTCCCTGGAAATCCTCGTAATTTATTTTGTTTCGACGTTGTTATCTCCTCTGATGTAACGTTTTGTGTTTAATTGCGAAAATACGCGTGTAGGCGATGGTCGCCCTCATCCTTGTCGAGGGATATCTCTGGCGTTCCGGTTAGGACCCGGGTAACTACCGAACTCCGCTCTTTCGGAACAAACGTAACGCAGCACTGTTCTCCTTTAATTGTAAGAGATAATAAAGCGGATTGGAAAGTATTAGGAGAAGCACAGTTTCGGATTAGGAAGCTTCAGTGTTCCTCTCTCCCTCTCAACGCTAATGGAAGTTGAAAGCGAACACGATGGCACGTCGACAGAAATTATAATCTTCGACTGTCACAGCAAGACGTAGATTTAATTAAGGCATAGAGGCATGGTGTAGTAGGTAAGGCTACAGACTCTCGCTTTCGGTTCACGCACGTATAAGGAGCAGGCTTATTTATAATAATAATATTGTCTGCATATATTAGGCATATTACGTAAGCCTTCTGTGGTTGATAGTGGTAAGAGTTTGGCAGGAGTTTAGATTCTATTCGAATAATGCTGAACTATTCATGTCATGCTTACGCTGTGTATGTTTTGATAACTTTCTCTGTTAGGCTGAATATTTATGATCTTCCGCTTTGTCGTTCTGTGTGACGCAAATGGCATTGTTTAGTTCCATTACACTGCAATCTTTAAAAAGCTCTTTAATGAAAACTTTAGTGAAATTCTATATTACAATCTAGAGCTACGTGGGAAAAATTGTGATAGAAGGATTCCAAAAAATGTGGGAAATTAGCGTAGGAGGAAGAAAAGAAAAAGGTCGTCAAGAATTAGAGATTGGAAAAGGATGTAATGTTTCAAAAAGTCAAGAAAAAGTAACGAACAAGAAGAAAATATATAAACTTCGAGCGTGGATAATTTCTTCTTCTCACACATGAACAAGAACAAAAGGACAAAATTTGAAACGCACGCGCTTGCGAAATATTTCCGAATCCCGTTTATCTCCGTTAATATATTCTAAACTAAATTAAAACGGCAGCTGCTCTTAACTACGCCTCTGGATCGGCTATCACGTCCATGGAAGGCTGCAGCGCCCATTGGGATTCTTTCACCTAGAGCAATCTAATCTATTTAATACAGCGCTAAAACGATAACATCACTACGAAAAGCGATATTTACCAGATGCAAAGGATGACCTAATCTTCTTTTTTGCACCTGCATCCGTGCATCCTCATCCTTCGCCATCTCTTGCCTGCTTACCTACTAACACAATCAGATTACGTGGCGGACGTGACCGAATCGGAACGGCGAGTGCAGACACGCACGGGACACGGGATTATATGGTACTTTCAGCTCGGTAGATCGCGTACAGTCATGCTGAAACCCTGAACGAAGTAAATTACCCCATCTGACGACGGCCAGGTAGGGAAGAAGGAGCATAGGGGATACTCGTCGTCCGATAGGTACCTTGTACACCATACGTGATTTTTCAAGAGGGAATCGTGCTCTGGAAAATAAATGAGAACAGAAATATGTACCGGATGACCGAATAAGAATGGCAACCGCCTATACCTTAAAAATTTGAGAAGGATAAATATCATCAGGTTCGTATGATAAATATTTAAGGAATCTGAAGCTGCTCGATCGAAAATGGTAATATAGATACCGAACAATTGATACAAATTCTAATTCAGAATGGACGAGTGTTTAATAAGGCCTTAATATTAGAGAAATTTTTGCAAGTTCTAAACAGAAATTAAAGTGACTTAGGTGTCAAAGTTGGCGTCAATATATGAAAAAAAGAAAATAATTATATATCGAATAAAACGCCAAGACCGCAAACGTGTAGGTCATCTGCATAAGCAAGCACGTTGCAATCCAACGAAAGCAGATCATTTTTCCTGTACACGTTAAGGATAAATGGCCTAAGCTGGAGGCTTTAGCTAGATCGCTTGATTCAATAAAAGTTTTAAATAAAAATTCTTGATCAGTCTTGAGCAGCAACAATTGGACAAAAACCAATGTCACAGACATTGGACATTAAAATGTATTCATCTATCGTATCGAATGCTTTCGGCTTATCCAAAAATGCGAACAACATTAAAATACATAGAACCGTCCAAAATGGGTCTTCACATGGCTGTTGAATTTTTATATCTAAGATAAATGGATTTTCCCAAAACGTTGACTCATCCTGTATACATGATTTATAAAAGAAAGATGAAGGAAATACCAAAGAAAGAGAACGCATCTGGTAACGGTTGGTCGAGGAACAAAAAGGTTTTTGTACCGACGACGCTAACAAGCATGATTTACGCCGATTAAATATGAAATACTGGTGAATTTAATGCATCCGAGGGCGGTATAGGTGGCGCTGATGGCGTTGCCAAACTCCAGCGTTGAGCTCAGTGCTTCCGAAGGTCCGATGCGAGTTCGAGAATTTATGTCGCTTCGATACTGCTCTCGTTGTGAGATCGTTCATCTCGAAATGAGAAAAGATTCGTGCGGAACATGCAAGATGTTAATCTTCGGGGATAATGGGAAACGACGAAAGTCTAAACGTTTTCGCGAATTGGTTAATGAAAGAAAAACTCGTCTCTGATCTCGTTCGTTTTCTAGCATTTAATAAGTAGTATAAGTAGTAGTGCGGCTTTGAACTTTTAGATCTTTGGTAAAGCATTCGTTTTCTTTACCAAACACCTAAAAATCCAAAGAAAGTAAAACATAAATAAAAGATAAAAAAATGTAAACATAAAAATTACGCATGTATTTGCCAATTTCGATTGAATTCTGTGCAACGATTAGTTATAATGAACATTTTACTGTTTAAAAGAAAATTAAAAAATAGAAGGTATCAACATTGTTAGTTAATCTCTTTAATATCTCTAGTTAATATCTTTGTCTCAGTATACAAAGGAGATCCATTAAAAAATAATATTATCTTGTTACTTCAAATGCCAAGCTTTGAGATATTTTGATTGTGGACTGCTGTTAGAATTAAACGCATCTTTATTTTATTTTATGTAATATGTGATCATTCATTTTCATAAACCGTGCACAAGGAAGCGAGATACACTGTCATCAAAAAAAAAAGACGTACACATCTGCGATTGCGTCCAGTGTTGTAATTGTTGACAATGCAATGCGCAGCAAAAAAAAAAAAACAAGAATGGCATAACGCATCGTAACGATTGTCAAGTTTCGCTGGAAATAAATTTTAAAATGAGGAATGAGTTGCGTTTCCAGGTAGAGATACGCTAGTAGGTATATATATACGCGAGCACCATCGTAGGCGTCATATTGTGTTGTACACTCGGCGACCAACAGAATTACCGCTCATCCAAGCAGCTGATCATAGAATATGTTGTTCGGTGCTAAGGTATGCGTATACAGACAGCGATCAAATGCTAGAATAAGCGATCATACTGCTTGTCGGCGGGTGTACATTTATACATATGGTTTATATGTGTACGTATTCAAAAGCCGAGGCTAGACGTTGCCTCGTCTGAAGCTAATATATTGCTGTTGCGCTATTATTTTCGCGAAATTTCCATAAAATCCCTCTAAGCCGCTTTTGCGTCTGGCACATGTACGTACACACAGGACGTAATCGGAAAATACTAAGGTTTGGATGCTATTGTATTACGGATTCGTGTAAGTATGAGGTGAGTTTAACGCACAATGCACTACTTTTTTACCTCTTTCACTAATCGCAGTTGAAATAAAGGTCCATCGTTTATTACAAATAACCTAATGCACGGGACTTATCTCCTATGATTAGGGCAATAAATTTGTTAAACCGAAAAGACTCGTGGTCATTTGACGTAAAAGGAACACATGTTTATGGCTTTGTGTTACAGGCCGGCACCTCTTCCTTTAGTTCCGAGTAGTTCGTATGTTTTAGTTTTTAGGTATGGGTTAGGAGTATGGGTGGATTAATAGGAATCCACGAATTTCCGAAACAGTTGTTCCGTTATTTACGGAAGTAAAATTTGTGCGCAGCTTTACGGCAAAGGGATATTTTTCCAAAAGCTTTCTCAAGGGGGACACATACACGCTCAACATACAGCATTCTTAACAACTTAAGACGAATCGAATTCAGCGGACCTATTTCAACTTCCCAATTTAAATGTCAAAATGGGTTCGTGCAAAGGCACCTCTGTGGCGTTCTCACACACGTAGACACACACATCCCTACAACTTACTATTGCTATTTCACCCTACTCGAAGTCTCGCTGCGAGCCTGTAACGATGCGGTGTGTATATCTTCCTCTTCTACATACTTCTTCTTTCCAACGATTCCGTATATGGCGCTCTACACGGCCAGCACCACTATAATTTTAGCGGGTTTCTCGAAATGGACAATAAAAACAGGTCGGTTTCATCGGGGGTGACAATAATTTATAGCATCGTTCGGGGAAGATATGTTAGGCGGCCGTAGAGCCCGCAGCTTGGTAATTGGTTCTTCTCTCGTCTTTTCCTCGAAAGGGTCGAGCTTGTAGGTCTCGCGTAATTCATATTTCTCCATCTCGGAATATGCCGACCGGTGTTGAAACAATCGAGTAGTTACGAGTTTAGACACCCCGAGAGTTCGTGGCGATGCAACAGGATAGAAGGTGTTGCGAATGCGAATTAGAGATAAATGCAAATTTTTGGAATGGATGTTCAACTCGAGTTAGCGAATTGGAATATTCGATTCGTTATTTTGATAATTTTAACCTTTCATCGTATTGTACTCATAGATTATTTAACTTGGAACCAAACTAGGTAATATTATTTGCTTCCAACAACCAGCAGCATGAATATTTTTATTGGCTAACAGCTTTCGCCATGTGTAATATTTCACCTCTATTTTACTATTATACATTACTACTTCTATCGTTACCGCGGAGTAAACTCTGAAATCTCGTTTTTTACTTATATTTGCGTCGAACTCTAACGTTATTGTTTCTCTAGCCCAGTAAACTTCACGTTTATGCCCTTGAGAACAATGCACCTTGAGAACTTCGTATTGTTTGCATTATTATTCTCGTTGCCCTGGCAATAATTCTTGTTTGTAACGTTGGTAGAGACGAAACAATATGTTACTATTATAAGTATGTGACGTGCAGATCGTATAGATATTTATATGAACATACATGCGGATGTGGAGATGCGAATATTATTTGCAGTTTTCCAAGAAGTTAACTGAAAATACAAAATTGTGAAATGTAAATAACTTTCAATCTACTCTAGAAGGCTTGTTTCAAACTTTTGTATTGAAGAATACCCGACACTTGGGACTCTTCGGATAATCTTATATCTTTGCTCGTGTATGAACTTACCTTATACTTGATATGATTCTAATAATCTTGTTCCTTTGTGTGTAGGATATGTCTAAATATAAGAAAATTTTAATCGCCTTGTCCGCAGTACTACCGCAAAACAACAAAGAAGTTGACTTCAGATTTTTAAAATGAGAAATCTGACCAAATTTGAAAATAAAATCATATTGAAAACTCAAATATTAAAAGGATAGATTAGTGATTTTCATCACAATTATTGGCATTTATTTTTGTTGTGCAATACCGAATTTTCTAAAGTTGTTATTATTACTGATTCAATAATGCATATTATTATGCGGTTGGGTTGTCAGTATTTGTTGTCGGCAGTTACAAAACGACCAACACATGAACCAATACTATCGCAGTTTATATGCGATTGCTAATTATTATTAAAAACAAACCGTAAACCGGGTAATTTAGGTTTGATGGTTGAATTAATCAAATATTACATCGCGAACCATTTACATTATTTTACGTTCACGGCCCAGCGGTTTCCATTGATCGTATCGGATGATGTTTTAAAATTTTGAAGATAATGCCGTATACATTCACGCCTCTTCGTGCATGAATATGTGTTTAATTGATACACTATTCTGGTTATTAGTATGTTAAAATTACGAACGATGGTTACCATGAGAAATTATAATTTCTCGTTACATTTGGATTATTTTTGTTCGGTAAATTTGTGTAGTCGATTTAATAATTAATGCTTGAACGTGTGTGCCAGGAAATAATTTTAGTAAAATTATAGGGAATTTTTAGATTAAAATAAAATTTCAAAATATTGCATATCCTCATTTCGCAAGCAATATGATTAAAGAGTTTTGGATGGCAAAAGTCTCGGGTTACAAAGGACCGGTCTGTTCCGTTTTTGACATTTTTTGCGATAAACGTTCCGCCTAATTTAGTTTTCGTCACAACACTGCATTTTAGCAAAAAATTTGCACAGCTTCACATTTAATTTACTACACTGAACAAAGAAGGTACGTTAATGTAACAATTTTTTGATCAAAATTCATCGCAACGTAACAGACGGACTTTGATCCTTTAATCACCAAAAAGATTCTTATTGGGATTTATAAATAAATTCGTTCCACGCTACGTTGTACTCCTTATGCTATATTCACGATAACCGCATGATTTTTACGCCCAGATCCAACGCGTGGACTTGGTAATTTTACATGACAATATTATTTTGATGTGCGCATCGTATATTACATGAACGTATGTATTTATGTACATAAATATCGCCAGCAAAAGCAAGGATGAGGAGGTTTACGAAAGAAGCGCCACGTTGATGTGAATGTCAGCGTTGGCGCTGGATGAAGCTTATATGAAATATGTATTAATTTCGGATTTGTATGAACCTTTACAATGATGACGAGCGGAATATATTTTCCGAAGTGCGTGCGGAGTGCGTGAGTGGTGTGGAGCACGATGATGTGGATCCTTGCATATAGACATTATACAGGACTGAGTGTTTGGTTATTTACATAAAATTGGTTTTATAAACAAAGCATGGAAGAAGATGCGAAAGAATGAGAGAAAACATTTAAATTTGATATATGAAGGTTGTTTTGGAAAAAAATAGCTAATTTTATAAATTCCCGGTCTTTCTTGTCTCCAACCCCCTTCCGATTGAAAGAAAACATTGAGTTGACTTTGGATCTCTAAAACGAATAAAGATATAGGACCAACAAAATTACAATTAATGTAGTGTACATTTTCCTATCTCTATACCAAATTCCAAGGGTTTCCGTTTGTTAGTTTTAAAAGTAGTTAGATAGATAGATAGGTTTAGTAACAGTTTTTTTCTTGTTGAAACGTCTATGTTGAGAACAAAACCAAGGCATAACATCTACTTGTTCATTTGCATTCATAAATCGCCGTGTGAACGTTTATAAAGACCAAGATAAACTCGACCCCGTACCCACCAGGTGAAGCTCGTCTAAGAAATAAATTCATCTTTCCCGAATAAACCGCAATCATCATCGAGCCGTCGGAGCCCTCCGTTTCCCCAGCCTGGTAAACGGTTTGCAGCATGGGCCCATAACAGTTTCCCTTCCCGAAAAGGTCCGGAAATAAATTCGTAAATTTTCTCTGCGACTTTAAAAATTCAATAACACGCTTGAGAAAATACATTTATTGAACTTGGAGGCTTCGCCGTCCGGTTTCCATCATCGATGCAAGATGGGAGAGTATTTAGGACTTTTTCGACCGCAAAATGAAACGGCGAGATGGGGTTTTGGAAAGGGAATGCTGGATTCGAAAGCGTAGGATGACTGCGTTGTGTTTTGGAGTCTACCATTCGTACAAGAGTGCTTGTGAAGCAATATTTTCAATCTTCGGCTTAGATTTCTTTCAATAGAGAATGTACAGGCGATAAAAGAACGGTATATTTTGCGTTAATGTAAGCTGAATATCCGATAGTACTTCAAAGTACTGGCATGTACAAATGAATTAATTTCCATTAAATATGTTATGTAACTTCTTTAACAAAAATCAAACAGGAATTAATGCAAGCAATAATTTAAGCAAATAAACGAGGGCAAACCCAAAATACTTTCTACCACATTTACCTCTGAAAGTAGTTAATGTATTCAGTAACACGTGTTTTGCGTACGTTCAACGTATTGGACGTTAAGCCATTGAACCCGGTTATATATAAATAGGAAATATGTTACAATTGTAGCTGCTATCGATAAATTTTTCTCACTACAGCAATTTTCTTGTTTGAAATCAATGTTTACATATGCTTTTTATCATTTTATTTATTTTAGTATAGTATGCGGTAAAGAAAAGTGCCAATTTCTTTAATTTCTTTTAGTAGTTTACAGCGAAGCAATAATTTTGATAAAATGCGTGTTTACTCTTTCTAGGAAAATTTTAAAAACTATTAACCTTTCTTTTCGCAGAAAAAGGAAAAATCTGTAGAAAAATTACGATTCACATCGAGTTTTCTGCTTTGCCAGCATATTATATACATACACAAAGCGCGATTATACAGCGAGAATTTAGCTGTTTTAAAGTTAAAACGCGCTAACAATAGCGGATCGTTAAATGGAAGGCTGGACAGGGAACTCGGTTTAAAAGTACGGTAAATTGCATTCATTGTATAAATCTAGCGAGTGCGCCTCACGGTTTCGTAGTTTATATGAACTCAGAAGAGCTACATACTCGTTTATATTATGACGTTTATGCATAACACAGGTATTTTCATTTCATCCCTGGACGTGATACGTAAGGGCATTTGGAATTACACACATGTAGTTTAATTCTAATGTCAGTAATAGAAATGTGCATGTTTATGCGAAGACATTAATATGTGAGAATCGTTACATCAGTCTTATTTTTATTTTATTCTTTGGTACACAGATAATTAGATTAACTTTCAAAGTCGCGTAGAGCTCGCAGTTTTTTTTTTTTATGAACTTACGCGATTGTGATCCAGATAGTAGATATGTCAGGCAAAAAAATATATTAAAAATAAGTTTATAAAGAGAGTATTCGTGGATGACAGCGCGTGGAAGCTGCCAGCCTAGACTTGAAGCCCATAAAACACCGCAAAAGCATATTTTACTTTAGGTATAACATAAAAAGATATAAGAGATATGTTTGATGAAGAATTGTTAAAACGCCGCAGTGATTTGCAAATATCTTCAAGTGTAAGCGATATCGATGAATACGAACTTTACAAAGAGTTATTTGTTAGCGTTTACGACGAGCACAATGGCACAGGTTCTGTGTTGAAAATACATAGCAGGAAGAAAACTAAAATATACACCAATGTTGAAGTAATCTTGAGAACTGTACCACACCAATAACTGATCGAAACCTATTTAAGAAATTCAGTGGTCTTTGGCATTCCCTAAAATGCATTTTGAATTATTATTTGCGAGTAAACAATTTTGCTACCGACTTTCGAAAAGACTTTTAAAGGCCTTTCGTGCATCTTCAATAAAGGACTTCTATATCCTGTTCTTTAAATAGGAGTAGTTAGTAGAAAGTCACATTTGAAGGGGGGCATTTAAAAAACGCACCATTATTTACCATTTCGCATTACTAACCAAAGATAAATCAGCGTTGACATCGTGAAATTCCGAACGTTTCCCGATAGGAGAAGGATAACCTAGTGTCGAATTATGCACGTCCTTATTAACGGCCGAAATTAACGATTCGAAATCGGTAAATAAATCACCCATCTAACTTCCATTAATTCCGATATGAAAAGGGCGGCAGATGGCGCGCGCGCGCTGTTGTCATGTCAAGCCTTCGATAATAATTAATCGCGTCTAGGTATTCGTTCGCGGACACAATCGAAGCGCAGTTTCGTAATCGCTATCGGAAGTTACGATTCGCCATCTAATGGCGAACGTATGAACTCGTATGAAACCATTTGGCAATGGTGTTTGTTTTAAGACGAGACGATGATAACTATCGGGCTCTCTTTAGAGCAGGGGCTAATTTATTCATTTGCGATGATCGAATGATCATCTTTTATCTTATTATAAAAAATAAATAAAAAAATAATTGACAGATAACTTCTTTTTCAAAAAAGTGTCAACTCTCGGCTTTCAAGATGATAGCCTCAGGAACAGGGGACGAAAGGAAAAACTCTTTTCTCCACTCTCAATGGCATGTTCTCGGGATCACATCTAGATATTTGAATTGCCTCCGCAACAACATCGCCTACAAATCAGTAGTATATATAATTGTTAAACGAGAACGTTCACTAACTCTGTCCTAAGTGTCCCCGTAAACACCCTCCAGCTCGGCTCCAATTTGCAAGAATCTGACACAAGTGACTATTAAAAAAAACGAAGTGTCCACCATGGCTGCAATTCTTACAAGTATCTTTTACCGCAAGCGTTCTTGAATTAGCAGAGTAGCACCATCGTCACCCCGCGCAAGCTTCTTTCTTGGTCTTACGCGACATCTTATATAAAAGTTGGTGTGCATCAAAACTAAAATAGAAAAATTACGCGTAAGGCGACGCAACTGGGTTAATTTACATCAATTGGATAATTCCACAAACAGGTTTAGTCTACGACTCTTAAGCGAACAGTCCACCTCTGCTTTAGAGCTCCATAAAATGAATAGAGTTGTATTGCAACCGTCATACTTACATGTTATTTCTTTTTAATAGTACCATTACTATTATTACGCGCGTAAATGAAACGTGTACGAGCGCCGTTCGTAATTTTCTGCACCGTTTTAAAATATTCTCAACAGAAAACGTTTACAATAATAAAACCTCGACACGCTGATGTGCGACGTTTACCTTTACGACGGCAACGCCATCTACTAAGTGGGATAGAAAGAAATGTCGTCGCAAGGTGCTTTTGCGGGTGTAAAAAAGCGCAGGTAAATACTACCACTGCTACCAACCTAAGCGTCGCGACGTAAACAGGAAATCCAATTAGAAGACACTTTCGGAGTGGAAAATTGCTCCCCCTTGCTCTAAGCCCCTCTACTCCCCATTGGGAAGTAGAAACGACGCTATGGTGGAAAAAATTTATACGATCTGTACGCGCTCTGTAATTTCTCCAAATTAACAGACTGAAAGTAGTAACAACTTCCCTCTCTCTCGTAATTACATTATATGTACGTAGGTAGCGAAGTATCACGCCGCGCTGCGTATGGGGTTGGGAATTGCTGAAGCCGGGGTAAGTACCAGAGACCTTTCGCAGCTGCTTTTTTATGTAAACCGGAGGAGATGAAAGGATATAATTTTTCGGAGTTTTTTCCGCTCGATAATTAGAGAAAGTGGAGTTTAGATGAATCCTTGAGAAGTTCGCGTATTTTACAGATTATATCGTCCTTTTTTTTAACTGACTTTCGAGTTTCAAATTAATACGTAGTTGAAAGTTTACATTTTTATCTCGTTAATGTGCTTTAGTGTAAAACGGATGTTTTCTTCCAACTTGCGCTTGTAATCCATATCAGTTCTACTGCACTTGCAGAAATTGAGAAATGTTTATCTGCTGTACCTATGACTTTAAAGTGTGATTCTATTAATAGACCATTGACAAAGTACTAAGGCAAGGTATTCCCGAAAGTATTATTTGAATGAGTTGGAGGGCATTTTATTAATCAAATCTATGTATATTGACGAGATAGTGTATATGTGTACACCGAAAGACCTATTTTGTTGGAATAATTACGTTCTTATATGGGCAAACACATTAATCGAGAACATCATTAGGTATGTTCTGGTTACTGAATGTTGACATAAATGAAAACGAAGCAATGCAAGACCAATAGAAGAAAAGATGTCTCAATATTGCTCGTTACTGTATGCTTTGCTGTATTGTTTGCTTTCTGACTTCTAGTTCCCATTGCATAAATTTCGTTTTATAGGATTGGCAAGAGCACGACGGAGTTGCTTTGTCCATTGATGGTATTTTAGCTTCCTTGAAATATAAAAAACAGTAGATACATATTTGCAAAGACTGTTTCCGTATTGCTTACGGATTGAGAATGTCTCCTGGGAATTTTGACGATGAAGGACCTGGTGTTCTCATGTTTGATTCCTATTTTTTTAGGACACCAATGATGATGTTTTAATGTAAGAATTTCTAATCGTGTAAACAACACCAACGTAATTACGCCAAGGAAAAAAAATTCTTATAGCAAATAAGAATACATTAAATTAAAATGGCAGCGCGGGAGCTAGACGAAGATAACGAAAGAGATAAAAGGAAAACGTTAACAGTGTAGAAGAGCTCGCGCGCTTAGAAAATATGAGGTTGACAGCCACTTAGAACTGTGAAAAAAAAGAAAGAGAAGTAGGCAGGGTACAAGGGGGAAACTTGAAAGAACGCAAGTGTCACTTACAAATGACGTCGCACGAGGCGCTGTAAATTAAAAGTCGCGCACAATGATTAAAGTAATTTAAATGGATTCGGAACGTTCAGAGAAGGCGGCCCAGCAAAGGTGTTAGGCGTGTAAAAGGGGAAATGGTAGGTAGATAGGTGCGCGACTATACCGTGTAAAGGGTCTTGTTAATACAAAGGAAACAGCGAATGAAAGGTTGAAATGGAGGAGCGTTGAAAACGAGTATAACAGTTGCGTGATATACGCTTATTTTGCTTTCTAAAGGGAAGCAACTGCGGAAGGTTTAAATAGATAAAAAGGTTTACAGAAAAGAAGAACTGCATTCCTGTTCATATTGTGTTGGTATGTTGGTGGATAGGATTTAATTTGCCGTGGTGATGAAGTTTTAAGCGCGGTTATTTCAGAGGAATAAGTCTGTATGCTAATATTTGTAGTGGTATTACACTCCACACGGTAAGTTATGTACGCGCTTGTCGAACAAGTTTACATTCATTCACGATCTCATCTTTATTGCATTCTGTCGTAAATCAAATAAATTTTCTTCTAGTGTCAATTTTGGAGTATTTAATATTGAATGTCTTACAGTCCGTAGTACGACTTATGAATTAAAAAGTTCTTTCACACTTTTTCCACAGTTAGTTACCATTCAA
This sequence comes from Oryctes borbonicus, assembly GCA_902654985.2. Taxonomy (NCBI): domain Eukaryota; kingdom Metazoa; phylum Arthropoda; class Insecta; order Coleoptera; family Scarabaeidae; genus Oryctes; species Oryctes borbonicus. Next base: position 1,452,681 of record LR736898.1, on the reverse strand, counting down.
TTTACGCCTTTATACACACACCAAATTTAAAGGAACGTTGTTAAACCTGATTTTCCTTCACCTTTTTTTTTTCTAACAAATTTTAACGAAATCTCTTGATAATGTGGCAAACTTTCCCCTTCAAGAGACTATATAGCTTATAGAAAGCTATATAAAAAGTATTAATGGCAGAAGTTCTTTGAGAACTAATCCGCTAGAATATTACGTAAATTTTGAAGAAGGCATATTTGGTAATTGAGTATGATTTTTCTTTGTGAATAATAGCTTAGATTGGCATTTCGAAATTCTTTTAATTCGAATAATCAGAAAAGAATCATGAAAAAAGAACAAACAACTTCAGAAAAATCCGCTTTTTATCATCCAAACTTCTTCCGATACAAGTTGACAATAAATAAAATCTATCTGCCATCTCTTTTTTCCCTATTTTGTTTTCTTTTTTTGCATTAGGCGTTTCCGACGTTACCTTCATCCTAATATTTGTCGAGACGTCAAAAAAAGAAACGATTCGAGATATCGAGTTTACCCGGCGACTCGACTACAAATACCCATATATTTTCAATCGATTGCCCAAGACGTATTCGCTTTTCTATATACCTCTAAAGCGCCAAAAAAAAAGAAGATATAAGATCCATTGATACGCCTTATATAATATACTTTCTTTTGCACCCCATCCTGACCGTTTAGAAAACGTCGCGCCAAAAAAATAAACTAAAATTCGAGATTCCAATCGGGTCTATTTTATCGAAAAATGCATACATTTACATAGACCATCTACACATACACTCTAAGTAGTATCTATTCGGCTAGTGGGCTGGAATTTATTCAAAATCGATGCGCTCTCTACGAAGACGATAAGATATTTTCAGTTCTCTCGCTCCTCCTGCGGCTAAAAGAAGTGTACCCAGCTAACTTGCCACGCTACGCTCTTAGGTTAAAGCGAAATAAGTGCTTTCGTTTTATTAACATTCGATAGTAAAATATTCACGATGACGATAGCGATGGTAGTGGTGGAAAAAACCTGAAAGCCAGCGCCAGAACCTGATATTACCGGTCGAGTGTATCGGTTTTACGGTGTACGTAAGGTTATAAAATATTATGCAAAAAGGCTAGAACTATTTTATCCCTTTTTTGTTTGACTTGCTTCGTCTAATATCGGCGTTAGAGAAGCGCTCCTTACGATGGGTAATGGTTTTTTTTAGTGCTTGTTGAAATACGTTATTTCCACTTATAATGGTAAAATTGAAACTGTAACAATATGTATGGGTTTGAAACTTAGCTATGTATAATGGATGTTTATAGATAATATTTATTTAAGATAATTAGTAAAAGGCTGGTGATTTTTTTTAAACAAAATACTCCATCGGATATACGTACTTATATTAAATTCGCTGTTATTATTTCAATAATACCAAAACATTACAAATTCAGCAATATTACGTGCTGAATTACCGATACATATTACATCATACCATGTCATGATATGACGCAGTACGAACCTCGAAGCGACCGTCCCGGATTAATTAATTAAGCTTGTGTGGTGCGGTGGTTGCCGATGCTTCTGTGTTGTTTGCCATATTACGCCACAGTCCTTGCTATCATTCCTGGCTTTTTTGTTGGCTCACTGTTTGGAGCTATAAATTTAACCTTCTAAGAGAATCATAGAAATTTGTTACTATTGCGCTATGTGCTTGTTAGGTTACTACTGCGGCAAGTGCAACAGATAAAATAGTGATAGAATCCATCATTAATCCAGTAAATGCAATGAAATCGAGAGAAATTTTAAATGCAGTTACAAATTCGGTTATTTCGGGTTTATTTTCAACAATCTGAAATGCATTTAGCGCTATTGTATTATTAACTCTGTGTTGGTCGCATCGATAATAAATTGTTAATAATAGCGAATTTAATACTCTTTTCTTAAGGTCAAATTTAAAAACACTGACTACCATTTCATAGCACTTAAAACAGGCGATAATTTAGAAAGAAGCGAGAAAAATATTTTGCTATAATTCTGCTCTTTTATATATTGCTGCCATCTTACATATTTTAAATGTTTTATGCCATTACCCTACAGGGAATTGTAACTTGTCTTTCCCCAGCGATTTGAGATTTTCAATTATAGATGGCGCTGATTTAAATCTTTTTACAAAATTTATACATATGCATGCATTTCAGTTGAAGTAAAGTAAACGATTCCTTGATACAAATTATTTGTTTCTTTCTTGTACAGTTAACAGTGTTAAAATTGGATAGTTTAACGAAACGTCTATATTGAATTTTATTATTTGGAGTACGTCTGTGAAGCATATTTTTAAATTTCAGAAGTTTCCTTGGATTAGCAATTGTACTTTCTATCTGTCTGTCTTATACCTTACATATGTTTATGGTAAATAAGAAAACGACATCCCCCAGCAATTTGCATGTAAATTATTGCCTGACGATTTTGCGCGGGTCATAAGAGACCCGGATGAGGCATCGTGATGAGCCAAAGCAAGCGGTCCACAGTTGCTAAGCAACGTGGCGTCACCAAAATAGCATTCTATGCCTAGTGATTCCACCCCTGAATTTACATATTTGGTCGATGGTTCTCATTAAAATAAATAAAACAAAGTACGATAGATACAATTTACAATTTTCTTTATTACAAACACACATTTTACAACAGGTTTTTTTTTTTCATTTATTAGGATTAATATAATTATTTCTTGAACGTTTCTTCTTTCCTCTCATTATAATTATAATCATATATCTCAAGTATTAGTTTATCGACAGTAATATTGAATTACAACTCTTCTAATTGTTGCGTTCTCCCTTTGATTTTTTTTTTTGAAAATTACATTTTCTTTTTTTATTTTTACTTCCTTTATTGAGAATCAACGATAGAAATAATCCTATAGAAAGTCTTTTCTGTGTTTCCTTCTGATTTAGATAAAAAGATTGTCGAATTAAGTATACGTATTATGGGAATAAATACAAGGTTTTATTTTTCTTTTACGTTTTCATTAATTTAGCTATCGATATCAATAACACGCGATAATTGTCGTTTCATAGACATTAATTAGTATTATAATTTAATACACGTGTATTACTTTTTATAAATACAGTATGTTCGATTCTTTTTTGGGTTCGTATATATTTTTTTTTTGTTTGACCGTTTCTGTTGTAGTTGAATAATTTTAAACAATCTATTTGTATGATAACATATGGTATTTGTGACAAAATATTAATTCGTATAATTACAAAATATACAGAATCGTCGATTTCTTATTGCGCAATCTACATTTCGTTGGAATTGAAGTGAAATTGGATGTTTAAAAATATCTTACGTTTTTTTGACATTCGGTTATCTTAATTTCAAAACCCATCTGTGTAAAATTGCATTTTTTGATGTTATCATATATTTATAGCAAGTTCGATTAAAAAGAAACTTTTCGTTTCTTCTTATTTTGTTTTTCCCAAAATATTATACGAAATTTATTTTTGAATCTTTTAAATACCTTGATCCCCACAAAAACGAAAATTGTAGCAATGAAAAATCAACTACTCTTTATATAATGAGAGTAAAAATTATGGAATAATTTCTATGAAGAGGCCGATTTTAGAAAAAATACTCGGATGGGTCAATTTTTAATTTTAATATTGCCGTTTTTTCTTACTTCCGGTGTGGTCATGATTAATTTTCTTAAATAGGACACCCATATTTTAGGAACGTCAATAGAAAGAGCTTTGTTTTATGCGTGCAGCAATACCCCATTAAGGGGGTGTGGGCTGAATAGTTTTTGCGCTATAAGGCTGAAAACATCACAAGCAAAAACATTTTATTCACTACTTCTATTCTACTCAAAATGGTTTGCCACATGTATGGGCGAGTTTTATCAAAGGACATATTTTGAGACCACATTTCTTCAATGATCCATTGAACTATGAGATGTATTTACAGTGTCTTCGTGTCGCCCTGGTGCGTTATTTCTAAATGAAGAAGACGCAGATGTTCTGCATGTGTCGGCAAGCCTAATCACTGCACAGGGAGACGTAGCGCTGTCGAATGGCTAGCGCAATCATCCAATCCAATTCCATTAGATTTTTTCTTTGGGGGAATCTAAAGTCGACCTAGGACTTTTGCAGATTTACTAAAGTGCATAACTTTGCAATGTAGTCAGGACACTAAAAACAACGTATTACAGGAAATTCATAATCGTCTTTATTTTTCCCAAGAAGCAAGGGGAATTCAGAAGGTAATGGATTTTTTATCCTTGATGTCAAAATATGAGAGTCCTATTTAATGAATTGATGATGGAGGAAGGTAGTCATTTTTACGTAAAAAGAGTACCAAACAATATATATACATTGACCTGTCCCAGGAATTTGCGCAATTATAAGTAATTAAAAAAATATAATATATCAAAATTTTTACGCTCACTATCGAAACAGATGCCTGAAAATAAAGTTTTGTATTGTTTTGTGCTTATTACACTTATATAAGTACAGATTCATATTCAAACGTATATACATTTTGTCTACAAAACGAGAAATGTTGCATTTACATTTACATGCGTACATTTGAAAGATTTTTTATGGAAAATTTGGTCAAATAACAAATTTGATTGTACTAAATAAAATTCTCAGTAGATAATTTTGATTGACTTATTTTATCACAAACTCAAATATTTATTAAATAGAAAAAGATTTTTTTAAAAGAGAGTCCCTTTTCTCACAAGAAATATATAAATGTGACCGGTTTCGTGAAAAATAACATCAGGCCAGAACTAATTCAGACGAAATAAGTCATAATCTTAAAATTTTATTTCAATTGTAGTGTGTAGTTTAAGAAACTTTAATGTCGCAAATTTAAACATTTAAATAAATAAAATAAAATAAATTAAGGGCAACATCACAGATTAAAATCGAAAAGTACAATTTGTACTTTTTCACGACACCGGTTGCATTTATATATTTCTAATAAAAAACTTGTAAGAAAAGGGACTCTAAAATTTGTTCTATCAAGATGACTTCACACAGAGTCAACCTCGATCCTTTAAATTATTAAGTAATTTCATGTTTCATAAGTAGGTCTTCCCGATTACATATCCTGTTACAAAAATACAATGGGCTCTTATTCTCCATTCTTTTTTTACGATTTACTTCTCGAAGAATATCACAAAAACTTAATAATACAGGTAAGTAGAGAAGATCACACTGTAATATATTTACATCGGTCATAAATAACAAAAATATAATTCTCCGTTAAAATAGAAATAAAATATACCTATATATTATATAATTATGGCTTTATTTCGATAACAATTATTTTTTCTTTCTTCTGCTTAACTTTATTATCATGTTTTATCTTGTTCTTTTATTCATACAGACAACAAATAAGACATTAGTTAAACCACACGAGAAAGGAAGTTACACAATTTCGGTTTAGGTTTGTGTATGTAATACATATTCTGACATTAAACCGTATTTATCGTGCATACAGCGTTGTTCAAAAGGAAACAGTCCAATCGATATGATAAAAATAAGAAATTTCTTCGACAGCGACTTCCAAGAAAACAGGAATTTGTTTTGGGGTTTAATGTTCACCAGGAATCAATAGTTTCCTTATTTCTCAATGTCTCATACTGCTATATGCAGAAAGGATATACATATTTTCCATATCGATTGTAAACTTTTTGAAACGTGCTGCATAGAAATCTAAATATATATTTATATATGTATGTATATGTAATGTACAGAGTGTTTTCCAATATTTTAGTCAACAGCTATTTTTATTAATATTAGTTTCCGAGATGATTTTAATTTTAAATTAGCAGAGTGTTGTGAATGAAATCTGATGACGATCCTACTTCCTTCTTTTATTTTCACATATAATTGTTATCATAGTAACTATTATAGAAGACTTTCAAATTTAAAATTTCTCCAATTGTTTTATGGCCAAATTTAAAAAGTTTAGGCGAAACTTAACATTTTACTTTAAATTCGTACTTTCAACCAATATTAGCACAAATAGCTGTTAATTAAAGTATAAGATAGCACCCTGTATGTACGTAGAATATTACATTATTTTTTTAACTATTATATTATGAACAGTTTGACAACATAGAAAAATATTTATCATTATCATTATTATCATTATACACTATATGTTACAAAACTCATTTTTTTGCCTTAATTAACTTTTTTTTTCGTCCAAGGCACCTTTACAATAAAATATAAAACCTATATTTATAGTGTTTTTTTTTTAAGTATTACGAATAATCCACGATAGCAAAATTCTGTCTTCTAAACAGAAAGAACGTAGTTTCTCTATATATAATATTGTAAGTTGTCTTTAAATAGAATACATAATAATTTTTTGAGTCTAATAATTTTTTTTTTGTAAATATTTTTTCTCTTCGTCTTTTCTCTAATTAATACAGGGTTAATAGATAATAATTAAGGTCTAAAATATATCATTGTATTGTTAAGATTTGGCCACGTGGATACTGGATTTATCTAAGAACTAAGATGGCTAACAAGCCAAACATCAAGACATTTACTTTTCATTGATTATATTTTATAAATATATATTATATATTATGTAAGTACTTATATGCTATATAGAATCTTTTTTTTCTCTTGTGAATATAACATATACTACGTAAGTTAAGTTGTGTATGCCACCTAATTACAAAAAAAAACAGAAAGAAACCAGGATATAATACGATGGCCATCCAAAATCAACTGCATATCACTGCGAATTTCGAATAGCACGTAGAAACATATTAATTAACTGTAAAAATAAAAATATATACACTTTGAACTGGGGCAACGTTACTCGCTAAGATGGCAAGACATTCTATAAATTTCAATTCGAATTTCGTAAATTTCATAAGATACATGGGGTAAGACAGATATCGCTGCAGGCAGGCGTTTATAATATTTATAGAATGTATTGTGGGCAAACGAATCAAACCGCGTATAAATCACAAATCGTTTCAAGTCAAGTATCATCCTTAAAAAGCGGAAAAAGCCTCTAATCACAAGTTTTCATAATCACGACTGTAAGAAACTAAATTAAATTTGAATTAAACAAGTATTTTTGATGTACACTGTATATGCGAGGATTGCGGGGTAGTAAGGTAAAAACTCCGCGCTATATAAGTTTAACAATTGCTTCGAGAATTGTCAGGTTGTCAATCATACAACCGAAAGTTTTTTTCGGTTTCGAAAAGGTTTACCTATGTCATAAAACGTAAACACGTGTTCCTTGTACACCAATAAATCAACAAAAATTGATTGGCTACATGAACCGTCTTTTGCATTCTTTTTCATATAAATTGTTTTGTAAGGATCTAATTCTCTCGGGGTTTAAGTTACATTTTTAATTAATTTAAAGTTTTCAGATAATGAACCATATGTTTTTGGAATCCGACGCTATCGTCTGTTTCGTTTGTCTAACATAGGCTTTATAAAGTCTACGCTCAAAAATGAGACAACCTGTATAAACGGTAAAAGTAGGTCTTTTAGGGTAGGAATAGAACAAAGCATGTTAAAATTATTTTTTTCTTTCACAGCATCCAATCGTACAATTAACAAATGGCAATTCACGAATTCCCGAAGCAATTAATCAAATAATCTGTGTGACACGGAACGTGCCTATACTTAAGGAAACATTTCTTGCTTTAAAAATATAAATACCTGTCTAATTCATCGATATAAATCAGCCTAAATTAACAAATGTATCGCACACAACGAAAACAAAAGAATTTACAAGATTATTCTGAGTATCACAGAATGAATATCCTCTACATCTAATGGCTCGTATAAAAAGTTTTTTTTTTCATTTCAGATAGAAATATATTTTATATATGTATTATATAATTTAAGTCAATTTCAGTCCCAGTGTAAATATAGAAATCAGAATATTGTTAACTATTTTGTAAACGTATTTTTCTTTTGTAGGAAATTCCGTCGTTTAACCTGAAAACAACGAGAAGGTCGACGGTGATGTTTTCGCTACTTTAAAGATGCTGTCTACGTTTGCTTCTTTGACTGACATTTTAACAATAAAAGAAATTTTGCATTTGGAGCCAACCTTTTGTTACTTTTTTCTGCGTTGTAGTCAGGTTACAATTTGTTAATGTAATCTACTTCGCAGTAATAGTACACATTTACAGCAAATCAGCCTTTATGTAAAAAGAATTTGCAAGTTACGTATATCATTTGAAATGTTTTTGAATAACATACAAATGGCGTTAGTACTAAACAAAGAACCTTGAAAGTGATTACTCAAATTCCTACATTTACACTGTCGCACGGTTCATTTTGAAAAATATCGTGTCTCGTCTTACGTAGTCCTTAATTAGATTCAATCTAAAACTAGAAACCGAAACTAATTAGGAAAAGTGAACGAATTTCTCTCTTCTTTAGATATTTTTTTTATCCGGAAGAAGTCTTTAAAACCAATCTCTAGTTACAAAAACGCTTCACACAGATCCATGCATAGCCTATTGATGCTAAGACATGCCTGAAGATGGATCATCATTATCTGTTCCTTTACGCGATTTTTGATTTCCGGAAACCACTTGACTGTCATTAAAATCCTTCAAAGAACTATCTCTATTGTCATCAATATCGTCCATAAAATCGATATCTGTGTTGTCGACGTGTTTCACGAACATCGGTTCGGTGTTAACAACCCGACTGCTATATCTTTGTTCTTCGGAATCTCCAGTTACAACCGGTCTGGTTTTTCTCTCTGTTTCATCAATGCTTTTATTCGAGATCACCTTACTTTTGCTAGTGTAGTCGTCTGCTTCGTCCGACTTAGGATTTGAATTCGGTTTCAGCTTTGCGATCCTATTTTGGACGATTTGCAAATGTCTTAAAACGTAGTCTTCCGCCGGAGCTAATTCGTGAGCTTTTTCTAAGCAGGTTTGTGCTTCGTGGAGTTTGCCGCGTTCCACGTGGACCACGCAGAGATTATGTAAGCCTTGGATGTTTTCCGGGTCCAGTTCCAATATTCTCTTGTAGCACTGTAAATTGTATAAGGGTTAATTAAATTTATTGCAAATATTAAAGAATTTTGTAGGCTAAGACAAGTCAATTTATTCTACTAAACTAACTTTTTTTAATGAAACACTTCGTATATTATATAATTTTCGTATCCCCTATATTTTGAATATTTTTTATTATAGGTGGTACATTTTGCCATTTGCTATCTATCAGCGTTTCTAACACTTTTGTTTGGCATAGTTCGTTGTTGACATTTTTAATTGAACCTGTTTTTTCAAATTTACGTACCCACTTCTTAAGAAGGAACTCTACTGTGACGAGATATTATTGAAGGCAATTAAATTATTTTAATTGGAGTTGCTAATGTAGAAAACTTTACATTTCTACATTTAGAATAGTTGCTTTAATTTACTTATCTGTTGCAGCTTGTCATTAAATTGCGACAAATAGCAAGAAAATAATGTGTTGGTTCAAGAAACATTTAAATATCACTTAAATTGTAAAATTTGGATAACAATTGTTTAATTCAAATTTAAAATCTAATTAAAACTAAATAAAATTCTGGGATTCTATGTTCAAACAAGATAAAGGAAAAGATGTTGAAAAACACTTACATTTTCAGCAGCGTCTAAATCTTTTATATTATTAATATAGATATCTCCCAACAATATCAATCCTTTAATATGATCCGGATGATATTTCACGAGTTGATTCAAGAATGGAGCAGCTTCCAAAGGTCTATGATCATCAGCCAGTAACAAGGCCAAATTGAACAGAGCACTTCGGAAATCAGCTTTTAAATGAACAGCTCTCCTAAACCAATGTTCGGCTTCTTCTATGTTTTTATCATCCATTGCTAGCATGCCTAAAATCCTAAAATTAATAACAGTATTCTAGACTTAAAAAAAAACCTTACTAACCCAAATTAAAATGTACTCTTTCGTTATTAGCATCTTTCGCCAACAACTTTAGCAATCTCTCGCGGGCTATCTTCCTAAGTTCAGCCCTGCCTAGCTCCTGCAGGAGGATCGCCGAGTTCAATAGCGCTTGCTCGTGTTCGGGGTCAAATTCTAGCGCTTTATCGAGGTAGGCTAGAGCTTGCGAAGCTTTACCTTGTTCCAGAAAAACGACGCCCAGCTGGGATGTTAAAAAAAGACGAATAACTTGGTTTAACGTGAGATTGTAAGCTTTGAGAAAGTATGTAGTTATTTATAAGATACTAACAACATTATTTCATAGAAAATAAACCTTAAAGATTTCATGATGGATAATTATTGTTGCTAAAAGGGAAGTGTTGCTTTACCTGTGTCGCGTACATTTGAAATTGTATAATTTTATATAGAATAAGTATTTTAAGTAAGTAAGTGAATTATTCAGACACGTGGTGAATGGAAAAGTACTTATAAATGTTGAAGCAATAAAACATTTTTGTCAAGTATTAAAATTATTAAATTGTACAATGGAAAACCACCAATTGAAAATGAATAAATGTGTATATAAAATCATATTCTCCCTTCATCTATATGAAGGATATTGAAAGTATTTTCAACATTGACATTGTTATCTTTAGGATGTGAGGCAAAGTATATACACCAGATGAATTCGGTTTTAACATTTTAATACGTCCTGGCGACATAATTACATTGACAAGAACTACACGGTATCCTGTCTTTATTGTGCGACATGAACTATAAACTGTATAAAAGAGAACGGAAGCATATCACTTACATTATAATAAATATCCGGATTGTTGCTATCGTAAAGCAGCGCCCGTTCGTAAACCTCTTGCGCCTCTTTGGTCCGATTCAACTTAATGAGGATATCGCCTCGATTGATGTAGGCCTGCGTATAATCAGCCCTCATACTAATCGCTTGTCGGTACAGCATGTCCGCCTCTTCTAGCCGCGTCGAATTCTTCGATATGAGATTGGCGAGATTGAGAAAGACGTTCAAGTGATTCGGTGCGATACGCGCTTGATAAGATTCGCCCGGTTTTGCTTTGGGTAACAGCGATTTCGCCTTGAGATAAGCTTCTTCGGCCTCCTTGAACATCTTCAGATGATTGTACGTACGGCCGACGTTGATGTGAGCCCCAACGTCGTCCTCCTGCACGCTGACAGCCGTCTGGAAATACTTAAGGGCTTCCGTGTATTTTGCTTGGCTCTCTAGCGCGTGGCCGACGTTATTAAATAGTTTGGCGTTGCGTTGATTCACCCGCAATCCCGACATGAAGATCGAGTATTCGCTCTCCCAATCCCAGTTACGTAGATACGTCTTAGTTCCGTGCGCGGCTACCAGGATGCCTATGGCTAACCAGGCGAGCTTTTTGCTTCTCTTTTCGGCCAGGAGCGTCCAACCGTATGCGATGAGCAGGCAGAAACCCATCGAAGGCATGTAGAGTACACGTTCGGCTACCACGAAGCCGACCGGGAAAAATAGGTTCGATGCCGGAAGGAAGGGCAAGATTAGAAAAGCTAGGCTCTGCAATAAGAGAAAATCGGGCGGATTAGTATCGTAAATCAATGCTTCGGGGTGCTTATTCGCGTTTATATATATATATGGGGGAAAATGGAATGAAATGGGGAGTACATCTGGAAGGGGTAGGTTCGAAGAGAAAAGCTAGAACGGGGTGCAGTAGGATAAAATTTGAAGTTTTTTCATATAAATTTACTGGGGAGTGTGATTAAACAAAGCGAAAAATATTTTTTTTGGATCAGAAAATCTCTTAAGCTTTGTTGGATAGACAAATACTACTTTAAACTTAATTAAAAATAGGATACATTTTCAATTGTCCATGTGGATCTTTTAACTAAATTATTTCTGTGTTTAAGGTTAAACACAATTAAAAAGATCTATTATTAAATTTTTATCATTTTTTTATTCAATCTCCCCCGAAAGAAAACTAAAAATACAATTTTTAGAATTAAATTTATTTTTGTGAATAAAGATTATTCATTCTGTAAAAGATTCAGTATGTGGGGTGTGATCGCACACCGCTGAAAAAGATTGAAAATACGATTTTATCTTACAATACATTTACTATCAATCTTTCAAATTAAAGCTAACGATAATCTTAAAACAGTTCACGGACTTAAGGATTTAATTCTTGAGGATCAAAATGAATCGATTGATCGCAATAAAGTTCCTGAAATTTTTTAAATTATAGCCGATGCTGATATAATAACAGAAGCTTTACAATAAGAATCGAATGATATTGATATTACAAGAAAATAATAATAAAATTTTGGACTATGTAAAACCAACAATATGATTTACAAAGTTGCTGTCGATGAACAGAAGACTTGGGATAAGTCTGAAACGCTTTATAGCTCTTTCAAGCGTAATGCTCAATGTTTCTCTTCCTTTACCTTTCATGTACCAATAAAATTTTCTATGTAAAGTTTTTCCTACTTTTTTTAATGTAATCAGTGGCACATGAACGATTTTCTGTACGATTTACTTTTAAATTGAAAGCAATTTTGAGAGTTATATGAATGTATAACACATGACTTTCTTTTTGATATTATATCTTCATTTTATAACTCTAACGTTAATTAATCTACAAGAAACAGAAAAGAGAATCATTACGTACCATTCCTTCCTATCGTAGTTGTTACTAGAGACAAAATGCATTTTCCAGTATATGTATTTGGTTTCCCCTTTTACACAGCAAATTGCTATGTTCTGTGCAATAAAATTCCGATGTAATTCAATTATTAATTCATTATCCCATGTTCCGTAGTGAATTTATTGCTTTATTTGTGTTTAATGCGTGACATTTTACAACATACGGTTCCATAAAATGTGTATGCTATGTCTGAATTCTTTATTATTCCCGACATTAGGAATTTACTGTTGAAAAGAAAATTATTGCTTGCTACATACCTACATAATTTCCAGACTTCACAGGAAATTTCCACTCCATATGCTTTAAAACGTATGTACAACAGTATATAATTCGTTCAACCTTTTAAATTGGATCAACTTTAAAATGAACGTTTAACCAACAATTGTTCAATGTTATTGAGTATTGCGCTAAAGCTACTTTGCTTATAACTTGCCTTCACGGCGGACTTTTTTGGTATTTGTTATTTGAAGGAACAGGATGCTGTAAATTACCAATGATCCTGTTATTCCATAAACCTTGGTATTGGTATACTTCGCTTTCATTAAATTTTTTTTGGCGTATGGGAAGCGAGGATAAGATGGGCTTTATCATTTATATTACAATATTAGCGACGCGACAGAACTTTTGACTTTCCAAAAATAATATCAACTATTGATTCAAGATGATAGAGTAGTAAGACAAACGAACACATTACGTTCTATATATAACTATCTCTTTCTAGCATGTCCGATTTCTACCAAATCATATCAGGGAGCATTTTTCGAAAATTCATCAAAACTTTCTTTTGGTAAACCGAAATTTCGTAAATCAAGGTTACATCATTACATATTTTTAACAAATACAAGCATATCAAATTACCAGGATTTTTGTTTTTTTTTTTATTTATGTGGGCGCACGTACTTACTAATGATATCCGATTGTCACGGAAAATATAGGTATACAGCACCTGCGTTCGTCATGTAAATAGTAATAGCCATGCAACCAGTGCTAATGCGGCGAACGTGATATCTATCACGTTTCATATATGTATATATCTTGCACGTATAAAATAGGGCCTATTGACATTTGTAATTCGCAAAAATGTAGCATAAATGGGATTATTTGAAAGGTAATAACGCCGGAACAGGTATTTGTGTGTTGCGTGTGCGATGCAATTTTTGACAGAAAAGTGTGGCTGGTGTTTCGAGGAATTTGGTTTTTGATGTTTGTCAATTGCCCTAATAGACAAAAATAAACCTTTTGATCCTCAGTTTCAGTGTATTGGTTAAATAAGTTGGAAGTGTATTGTTTAGCAATTTTCAGTGTGCTGTATGATTTATTTAAAAAATTTACAATCAAAATCTAATTTATTGTTGTTCTTGTCTACATTCTGTTTCATCGTTACCGTCAATTATTTTTCTCGATTATCCCAACTGTTACAAAATCTATTTAACTACAGCGCGTTGTGGGGATCATCCAATTTCCGTATTATCTTCTTTGTTGGAATAAAATAAGAGCGTAGTTTCCTGATTTTTTCTCAAGATGTGACTGCTGGTATTCTGCCTGTAGTGTAACTGCATAATCTTTTTGTTTCTCTTCTACGGGTCCTTTGATCATGTGTATCAATTTATTTAATAGTGGCTTGACAAACACTAGGGCAAGAAGTGTGTAATCCGTTAGTCGTATGTTTGAATCTTGAGCGAATGTGAGATGATGGCCATAGCTAGTGCTACAACCACATATTAACTAATCAATTAATCAACTTAAATCAACCGCTCAATTTAAAACAAAAATTTGTTGATAGAATAATTATGTGGCTATTTGTAACAATAACATGAATGAAGATTTAAAAATAAATGAATTTAATACATACTGCTTATAATTACATCATGAGTTTAAAATATTTTCATTTTCTAAGAATAAATAACGTATACCCACATCTGAATTACAATAGTTACTATTCGTAACGATATTTCGATTGGACTCTGAGATTTTGGATCGCAGTGGTTAGTTCGCTAGATTTAGCCTGTATCGATTATTTCCTATTTCCGAATGTAAAAAAAAGATTTAGTTCAAACTGTGAAATGATTGTAAAAACAAACGCCTACTTGATGGGGATGTAGAAATCATATTCTTTAGATGGGATACAAAAGATATTTATCGTACTCCCTTCGTAGACCGTAAAATTTCATTGAGAAATGCATGTTCAAACTTATTAGGTCTACTTAGTCCAAGTGAGCAACAAATAAATTTGTTGCTGAAAGAAACCCATGTCATCGACAAATAAAGAAGAGGTAAATTATTTTCATAATACCCTCTGAAATATATCAATAATAATTAGACTCGATTGCACCTATACAGAAGAACTCAATTTCACCATTAATTTCCCACAAATTACCCCACATTTCTGATTCTATTTAATTTCGTAATGAATCAATTAAAATGTACCTTAATTCTACGTCTGAAATGATCTATCAAATATGTTTTGATCGGTCTCGCTTCAGCTTTTCCGGTTGCCTACGATATTTGCTTTAGAATGATGATCGTCCAATAAAGTTATTAAATAATTCAATATTTGCGCAAGAATCCCTCGGTTAGATCGGGCTCAACCGACTTATGATTAGTTACTGTAAACGGATATCAAATATTTACGCCTGATACATAAATTAGTAATAATTAAAATTATCTGTTATTAGAGTTTCCGATTTAATTAATTAATGAACGTGGTAAATATTTGACTAAGTGAGTTGGTCGACAACAGGTACAAATATATAGATCCGATTTGTCTGGGTTCTATTACGTTTTCCCGATAAGTCAATGTTTAATGATGCTTGCGGGGGGAGTATACAAGAAAGTTTACGTATAAATTTATAATTAGTCAATTCCGAATTCTTCGAGTTTCGCTAATATTGGATCAAATATTTAGAAAAGCTCTAAGAACTTATCCTTGAGTACATCCAAGGTAATTTAACATATTTACTATTAAAACTTTACTCTAGAGGGAGTTGTTTGCATTGGGTACACAAAACAGCCATTAAGGATACAAATTCATTTGATAAACAAGAATGTTTATCAGGAATAACTAATCCTTTGCAAGATAAAAGGGACGATAGAAATGGCGGAAGAATTCTATTTTATTGATGAGATTTTGACGTATAATAGAATCCTTACCATCAATATCAACGCACTCTGTTGGCGATTTTCCGTAAACACCGCTCCTGCCACAAGCATTATCAGGAAGGTATAAGCCGTCAACGTTGACAAATTTCTCGGATCGAAGAATGATTCAACCAGCGGTATCGTGCCCATCGTCCAGTCACAGCAAAGCTCGCAGGGGAACAGTAGCAGCCACAGATTGACGCTTATCAAGTAATGGTAGGTGAGCTGCCTGGCAGGCATCGGTGCTACCGACGCAGGATTATCGAATCGCGTGAAAACAGGCAACTGGGATCCCATTATTTGCAGTCGGGCTAGGAGGAGACATATCGTGGTGATTGCTAGCACTGTAAGCCTCTTCGTAGCTTCGCTGGACCATGGAAGTTGGTGCGTGGATTTGACTGTGATCGCCGACTTGATGAGGTCTTTGATTTCGGGCAGACGCATCTGAAAATGATAGATAGATATTTGGATTACGTTCACATTACACATGTCAAAAGTACATTAGATAGAAAATATAAAATATTTACTTGTGTATGCATAACTCGCTTATACCGTTGCCCCTACGCCGTAATTAAAAATATGAAAATTTATCTGCAAAGTATTCTGCGTAGATTGCTGTAATTTAAGGTTCTAATAATCCTAACAGGACTTTTTAGAGACATAAAAATCTTATTTGTTACTGCCAAATTTTCTTAATAACTGTCGCAACATCGAAATGCATTTACGAAGTTACCGAATAATTGAAGAGGAACTAACTTTATATCAACTGACCTGTAACAGCTGGGTTTGTCAAAGAAATTTCCATTTTTGTTTAATAATTAGATCTAGATTATTGGAGAAATTCTTGTTAAGAAAACAGAAGAAGTAACTTGGATGCCACTCAAATATTTTTCGTCATTTTCCCAACTCGTGCTATTAGTTTTAAAAACTTGTTGACATAAATTGCTCAAATTTGGATAGTTTTCTTTTTTAAACGAGAATGCAACAACTTTAAAGATTTCCTACAAAACTCAAAGTTAGTTAATTAGGAAGAAATAGTTGTTAGATTAGAAAAAAGGAAAAGATTCATATGCCGAACATCCCATGACGTTGGACTCCATATGGTCTCTCCGAATGTGCTGTTGGTATTTGTTGTGATTTCGTCGCGCTAGATGTCGCGTTTGCATATATATATTCGCGTCAATACTCGTTCAGATTAGTGTAAATATTCCCGGAAATCGAAAATTATCGCCGACAGGAGACGAATATTCCTGTTAACCGACAAATATTTGCTCTAGGATGGAGATATATCGATGTAGCAATGTTTGTGGCACATGTATTAACCTTCTTCTTATGAAACACTAAAGATTATCGCTTTAAAATTTGCGATAATAATAAAAGTTTTTAGTACACTTGATACATACAGAGGCATAATAAGAAATTCTAATACTTAGCTATACTGTATATGTAAAATAGGTGGGGCACCAGCAGAAGCTTTGATTGAGCAAACTTCGAAATGGCTTTCAGTAAGGAGAATTCGAAACTTTCTAACGGGCGTCGGTAAAATGCTTTCTGCAATTCCTCTTAAAACTTTGAAAGCGTAAAAAGACAGTTAACTGTGGCGTATATAACTTTATATATAAAGCGTTAAAACGTGAGTTTTGATACTTAATGGTTTCTCCGGTTTTAGCCATCACGCACACATGTATATGAACTTTGAACTTACCTCGAGTAGCTGTATAGAATGAATTTTTTAATATTCGGAATATACAATCATGAGAATTAGTTTAATTGATTATTATGCATGTTTCCTTTTTAATTTGATTGATTAATTGTCAATGAGTGGCGAAAATCATGAGAAAGAACATATACAGACAACCCGTTGCTTAATATGGTTCGTCTGCTGCTAGTTTAAGTCCGTTGGTACATACGTATTTACCTACTATCGGAGTCACGAAAGAATAGCCCTCAAAAGTCAACGTCTGAATTAAATCAGTCACTTTAAAGGTCATTTTACAATATGCAACCATTTGCGTTCTCAATTTTCGCATATATTCGGGCACCTTTCCCGTAAAGTCAACCGTTTTCGAGATATTTATAATCACGTTGAAATTTGCACCATACATTTTTTGTATTAAAATAGTTCAAAATCGAATGCTTGGGAATGGAATGCGCTCTTTACCAAAGTAGTTTTATTTCTTATTTTCCATGCGTCTAAATTGCTTTAAAATGTTGTGAAATGTAGATTTCAATAAAATAGAAAAAGCGAACGGACTAGCACTCTTAGTTAGTATTGTCGTCGTGCCTTAATATTCCATTAAGCAATCTACTTGGATGGATTTTAAAATGGAACTGTTAGCAAATATCTCTAATTGTAAGTACTTGTTTGTACGTAGATACACATCTATGTAAGTATTCCCATATTTAAGGGAAAAAGCAATATATAACTCATTCCGTGTATCCGCCCAGTGAACACAATTCTATTATATAGCTAGAGCAAATGTCTTGGTCTCGATATTTCCGTTTGGGTAACGTCGACTATCGATCGAGCTATTAAAGAAATTAGATTTTAAAGATTGTATACGAAGTTTATGTTGCACCACAAGAGTATATTTCCTGAAAATTTATCTCGGTTCAAACGGTCGCAACAGTAAAAATATTTTAAGAGGCAATTATGGAAATGAAACACAAAGATTATCACTGCAAACCAGATATTTTGGGCAGAATAGAATTCTGATGAATAAACATGTATTTTCAATTACTAAAGTTCTTTTTTTTGTTTTTTTTTTTTGTTCTACTCGCTTTTCTAGGTTAATTCTATTACTATGTGTCATATTCGTAGCAGGCCGATATAACGATTTTACCTTATTTCTACAATTTATTTAGTGAGCTTAATTTCAATGTAATGGCCATTTTGTGTTTTCCTTTAGATGTATCGAGTGAAATCGTACCGTCTCCGTCTATGTTTTTAGAAGAGTACCTGAGAGCTAGTTGCCAGATATGTTTAGTTACTACGTGCGCTGAAATAAATATTTAAAGCATCCTTATGGTGCAGAATGCTTCAAAAGTTAATAGTACTCTTTATATTGTTATATTTAATTAGACGGAGAGAATTTTTCATATTTCTTTACTAATTCGTATGTTGCTTGAGAAGTTGGTGTAATTGTTTCTAGTTTTAAGATGAACGAACTTAATTTATAAGACTAGTTGGAGACAGATTGTGTATGCATATTAGAATAAAGAAGCTCAACTGATATATTAAGAGCATTAACATTATTCTTCTTTACACCAAAACCTCTTTACTGATTTCGTGTATGATTCTATGTATTCATCTTACTCCAAAAGTCTTTTCTTAACAATTCCCTTTTCACCTCTTCCACTTCCACATTTCTCCTTTTTGAGATCTAAAACTTTCTTTAACCTTCCTCAGACCAAGCAGGGTGCAGCCATACCCCAGAGTCTGAATTTTCAGGGAAATTACCAAAAAAATTTTTCAGACTTTTGCGTATTCTGGTTATTGCTTTTATGTGGTACGTTTGCACCCCACGTGACCGTCTACGTAACAAATGGCAGTTTGGCCTGATGAAGGTTAATTATTATCCCGAAAGCCAAACGATGAAAGGTAAACCCAGCCCGTTCGTCATCTTGAATAGATACTTATCAAGGCAACGTTTTCAGATTGTACGGCGTGTGCTTCTCCGAGGAAAATCTAACAACATAATATATATACAGGTAATTGCGAAAGACAGGGGTAATAGAATTATAAGTTAAAATTTCGTTCTTCCTCCCGGCGCAATATTTCTCCGCATTTCGCCTAATATTCGGAGAGACAATTTCTTATTACTGCAGATTATATTTCGTAACGAAATTACTTACCCGTTGAGAGACGAATATTTCGTAAGCGACGCAGACCCCGGCCACCGTTATACCCTGCTCCTTGCAAAGCATCGCCGTGGCAACGGACAGCATAGACGAAAATAGATACTTCCAACCTGTAATTAAATAAACGTATTTATTGCGAGAGCCTACGCCATCACCTTCTACGATCCCCACCACTGTTTCCGGGCAAAGGTAGAAATGGTATATTCTAAAGCAAGAGGAAAGGAAGAGGTGTAGAAACTGAGGCGTAAAAGGAATACTTATGTACGTGGTGAAGGTAAAAGGGATATAAAATCCATCAGGACGTGAGTTTATGCCCTCCCTTGAGAGAGAAAGAGACGCTACGTAGTTCTCTTTCAAGCGTAAATAGCTTTCGGATTTGAAATGCGTGTTCCTCTTGATATTCTAAATTTCGAATCATCGCGTAATGCATTTGGCAAAGTTGGACTTAAAATTCGCGTACTAGCAGATAGAATCTTGCTAATGGACTTCATTCAAACTAACTGTAATAGGTTCTTTCAACACTAACGGAGAGTTAAAACGCAATGGAGAATTCCTATAAGTAGTAAACGGGGCTGAATGCACGTTATCAGATAACGTTTTCGATTGGATAATGAATCCGAATACAAGATCCGAGCTATCCGATAACGGATCCAGATCCAAGGTTTCGGATAGTGGATCCGGATCCAAAGGTTCGGCTAATGGATCTGGACAACACCAAGATCCGGATATTCGGATAGTAAAGTATCTGGATTTAAAATTGTCCGGATTCAGATAAAAACTATGGGTAAAAAAGCATTGGCTAAGTGCCGTATGGTCCTAAGAAACTAACGAGATTAAGCGGTTACCTCTCAATGTCTTTCAATGAAATAATTTTATAGTCATCTACTGTCAAACACACTTTTTTTTCTTTTTCTTTACCTTGGTGTAATTGTTTCAGTATTAATTGTTGTTCTTCGGAGGGATTTTTATTATGACCTTTTTCCTGTTGCTTTTTCTTATTTTTACTCAAAAAAACGTAAGCAAATGCGTTCTGGGTTTGTGTTAAGCAGATGGATGTTTAGAAAAAAAATCCGAATTTTTGCTTGAGTGTTTGTCGTTCCGACGTCAAGTGAAAATCAGAAAGTTTTGAGTTCCATTTTAAGTTTGACTTTTTTCACGGAACCTTTGCGAGATTTCAACGCAATTCTAGAATTCCGCAGAGCACCCATTGAAAACCATTGTTCTATGGTTTAAGGGCAAGTGTACCTTTTTTTGTAGTGCTCGTTAGTGTAGATTTATTTGTTTTGACATTTTTGTGATATTTGCCATATTGGAAAGTTATTATCGTCCACGGAGAACATTGAAAAATGCATTTACGAGCTACACGTTTCATACCTTTGTGAATTAAAACAGTCAAAAAACAAGGTATATTCACATTTAAAAAATAAATGTGAAAATAATCAAAAAAAATTGTCAGTTGCCAAGTTCATTGAATAAACTTCAAATGCAATTTTCGGCTAATCTAGTTTTTATTATAGCAATACAACGGCTAAAATGAAAATCAACAAAAGAATTTCAAATCATAAAAATTAAACCATATTGAATTTTGCGTGTCGACATATACATATACTTGTTTTTCGACATTGCACTGTAGCGGTGATGAAAGGGAGACTAATGAAAAAAAAATGCCGCAGTGAAAAGAATTGCATGCATATTCATCGTCTATTCATACGTACAAATTGCAACACGCGAACAATTGAATGCCCAAATATAGTATTGGTTTTTCTGCGAAAAATGTATCTATCATCACTACTTACTAGACAATTAGTTTCTACTTCAGTTACCGAGCTTGCGAATATGTTTTCAAATCCAACCGTAAGGATAAAATTTATCCATACCTAAAACTGGGATACCTATCCCAGCTTCGTTATTATAAATTTTTTGCTTTCCTAACTTTCTCCGCAAGGCAATAGCGTTAACGATACGACTTCGCATACCTTACCTCACGTATGCGGAAGCGGATACCCGAGAACCTAATTTTCGAAGCGCGGCTGGCAAATAATACGTTTTAAATTGAAAAATGTATATTTCAGGTGAATGATAATTACATTAGGAACCGGGGGAAGGGTAGACCGTCGCGAACGCGAGCTACTGGAAAGCAAGGGATGGCGGCGGCTCCTGACGACCGGCCGGGTGAACTGTTTGCGCTAGATATTAAAAAACTTCCTAAAATTCGTCGGTTCGTAATTGAACTTAACTTTTTGATATCAGGAGAGAGATGTTTTTACGTTCGTGTTTTTTTTTCGGGGTAGACTTAGGCAGCGAAACGGAATGGCAACATCGGTAGTGAGGGCGGCAGAGATTTTTGTATCTAAATATATCCATACAATTACAAATATTGTTCCTTTTGCAATTATTTACACGGATTTAGTAATATACGCCTTCCACAAGAATACTTCAATAAAGAATTAAATATAATAAAACGAATAGCGCCATAATCCAAGAGTAATGGACAAATTACGGAGCAAGATTCAAAGAAAACAAATGAAAAAGACATCTTTACTTAGATCAATGAACCTATAAAGAAGCCATTTTAATGTTACGTTCACAACGATTCATACCTTTCTGCTGAACAATAAAGACAAAGTTAATAAACTGAGAAAGAGAAGCTGTTATAGACTTGCCTGTAGGAACTGCAAAAGTTGCTGTATTGGTAGAACGTACAACAAACAGAAGTTTTAGATTATTGTTTCACTTAAATTGTTTCAGAATTTAATTTCACTATCCAAGTCATCTTATTTTTAACTTAACTATAATTATGTAATAAACAAATTGTAATTTCAACACTAAAGTATTATCCATTCAATTAAGTCCTCGTTTGATCTCATATAATTCTGGTAAACACTCAGAAAAATCAAACAATTCTCTTTATAATAAATAAGTTACATACGTTTTGCAACTTTATATTAGATTAATCAGAGTAATATGGGAGAATGCAACATATTTTTAAAGAAAGACATTTACTGTAATTCTTACGCTCCTTTTTATTATGCGTCTCGCATCTTACCTAAATTTAATATTCAATACATTACACATGCATTGATCTTCCGGGGCTCCAAATCTGTTTTACAACAGCTATATCCAGCGGGCTACGTGGTTTGGAAAAATTGCGGTTCAACCCGATTGGAAAATTCCTTATTTATTGACCGTAGCGAGTAACAACTTTCACCAAAAGCGTGGTGGACGGTGGGAGACGAAGAACAGCAGCGACAGAGGAAAAAAGACCGACGAACGAAGCAAACAGAACAAACGGAAAAAAACACGACCAGACTTTAGAGAGAGGGAGCCACCATACATAATAGATAAAATGATTTATGGTTGTTTCAAAGGAGATGTGATTTATTGATCAGTAGATATTTTTAGTTCGCGAAGAGCGGGAAAGTCGTTTTTTTCTTTTTGCCTTTTGTTTTGGTTGTAGCGCATTTACGTGGGGGATGATAAATTGTAAGTCAGTTGAAATTATGACAAACAAAGTTTAAGCTTGGAATAATGTAAAAAGCAGATATGCTTTACCGGTATTTGTCTTACGAATTCTCAAACAGTTCAAGAGTAGTAAATGAAATTATAAATTCTGCAGATGGATTTGAATAACTTGATGTTATATAGGATAAAACTCGAGATATCACTTTTACAAAGTGGAATTCAAAAAGTAACCGACATGCTACAGCTGTAGCGTTTAAATTCATTCTTGCTATTGTTCACAGTAGTTCCTCAAATTAAGGAAAAATGTAGAAATCCATCACTTCAGCTTCTTCTGGCTGTCGATATTTGAAATAAGTGGGAATAGCGGTCATTTGTTAGAGCTTGCAGTGACGGGCAGTGTAGGATAGGT
This sequence comes from Oryctes borbonicus, assembly GCA_902654985.2. Lineage (NCBI taxonomy): Eukaryota > Metazoa > Arthropoda > Insecta > Coleoptera > Scarabaeidae > Oryctes > Oryctes borbonicus. Next base: position 1,429,183 of record LR736898.1, on the reverse strand, counting down.
AACTGAATTTTTTCTGCGCCCAGATATACTCGTATCCATTCTTCTCAGGAGAAAGGCTCCCTGCTGCTTACCAGTTTTCTCGAGATTCGACGAAACACGTTCTATCTAGTTGCTTTGAAAATGTAGTAAACTTCCCTATCTTGCCCAATACTGTTTCATAGATTCTTGTTCTTCAAATGAATAGTTGCCAAATATTCCAATTTATTATACTTAAACAGTTACAATAGCATGTGAGTCATTTCAAAACTGAATACATTTGCCAAACAAACATTTGAAATTTTTTGTAATTGCAGCAAGGTTTGTGTAGCTTTCATAAACTTCTATTCCAAAAAGGTTACTATTTGGACGTCAACTTTTCAACTAACCGCTTCAATTACAAGTGACCAAATTGATTTTAACACCGAAACGCTTCTTCAAAGGTGAAATTCCTCGCCCCTTTTAATTAAATTAATCGAAAACGAAACGTATCTCGACGCAAGACAATGATTTTCGCTTCGACCTGATCTTTGAGAGGAAGAAGCGCGTAAATGATGGTCAAAGAAGTCGTTACATAAAGCGTATACCCCACGGCTATGTGTAAATAATACATGAGTGTGTTAATTTTTCGACAAATGGAATAAAATCGTACCTGAGAGCTTTTACGGAAGTTTCGCTTTGACGGCTAAATTAACGCGTACATGTACAACGTTCCTTGTGTTTTTTCCTATCCTATTCCATCGTTTCTCTTTATTTTCATTTCGGTTCTCTCTTTTTATCGCTCACGATCCCTCTCTCACCCGTTACGTTTTTGGAGGAGATGAAATAAAATCCAAGAGTGAGTCGGAATTTGGTCCGAGTGGGGTTTTCAAAGGAAATACAAAAGGTAACGCGGTAGAAATGTCAAGTATTTACAACAGAGAAAACATTTCCTCTGTCTTTTCATACGGAAGACGAAACTTTTTGTACGTACCCCTCTCCTTTTTTCATTTTCTAGATTATATTTACTTTTCGTGGAAAAAGCGAAAAGATACTGTAGAGACATACGACAAGATTTGCTAAGTACATACATCTAACACTATGCACGCAGAGGAATACATTTTCAGGTTGAGAAAAAGTATTGTTTTAACTGTATTTTGTCAGAAGACTAATGACGCCGACGTTTCTTATTCATAGCATTATATCATCGTATAATAAATCTGCATTGCGGTATATGGTGACTGATGGTGACTTTTGTAATAAATATGTTCGACGGATAGCTCATGTTTCTATACTGTAGTAGATGGTTTATAAATAGTACAAACAAAGTGCGACCTTTGTGGTACTCCAGAAGAAGTAATGAACATAACCGTTGTAAAAAATTCAGTGAACAGTTTAAGTTAAATAAGAAAGAACTTAATTCAATGACGACCTGTCAAGCAAAATTCCATGGTCAATTTCAATCTTAGCAAATTCTGCAATAAATAGTTCAAACAATCTATGGCTTGTTGGAATTAATTCGTACATGAGATAATCACTTTTCTTACGAACCCTACATTTTCAAGAAGGGAGATATTTGAAAGACAGCGGGAAATAGGGGAAATCTTGAAAGATATAGACTTGAAAAATACTTTTAGAATACAGATACAAACGGTTTAGGTATGCTTATGAGGTTAGTCTTCGGCAAGACATTGTTGCTTGCCTATTATACTATCTTCTCTATGAAATTGATCATAGCACAGAATCTAGGTTTAAATAGTAGGGCACTCAACATAAAGTAATTCGAAATATTCCTATGTTGTCTACCTCTATTTAAAAGAATATTTTATATTATTTCTATAACGAAATATTGCCTAAAGTAGATAACAGGTTGTTTCCTCTGACGCAAAATGACAACTAGACATGTTTGCTAAGCTTTCAGATTAATCACGTCAATCCATCTTGTTGCTTTGTTTTTCGCCGGTGTCGAATTGCATAGCGTAAAATATATCCGATACACTAACCACGACTGGCAGACAAATTGCCTCATTAAATTTTCCAAATCTTTGCCGCATGAACAATTCATGATACGCTAGATTGTTCTCGTCGTCGAGCATCTAGCAGCAATGGGGCGCCTTGTTTTCGAGCCGACTTCCCTGCATTACCTATTTACTAAAATAAAGTAGACAATTTGCTTTACGGGGCCGTGTGTTGGCACCGTGTTTTATGCGGGCGTCCTGGTTTTTTCGTCGCTAGCAACGCTCCCGGTCGTGCATACAAAATAGTTCTCTCTCAATCACATCCTACTACGATCTAGAAATCCAGCGGCGTCTCGTTGGATTAACAAAGAAAATTGTCCGCTATTTTTCCAGTATACGACTTTGTCTAATTGAATTATCTAATTTTTCGGTGTTATTTTAGGAAGACGGTTAACCTAGTTTTCCCTCGAGAAAACAACCTCTTTTCTTAACCGAAATATCGCATCAAAAATCTGGGAAAACAAGTCGACAAATCTTGGCGAATTTGAGACAGCGGTAACTATCCACTGTGACGGAAGATGGCGCCGCGTCGCGTATATATTTTTCACCTTATCTGTACTCCTTCGAGTAGCAGGAAGAATGAGAGAATTTAGAACGAATATGACGCGAACAATAAGTTCGTTGTTCGCGCAGTTGTTTTCTTATTTCACGAAACCGCGTTTCATCTGTCTGCAACTCGGAAATATCGAAGAAAGGGTTGGAAGGGAGGGAAAAACTTCCTCGGGACATATTTTAAGCGAAATTTGTATTTCCCCGCTTGATGGCGTTGTGTTTCTGACAGGGCAGAGCGAGAGGCAAAACACACAGGCAGATATACGTAGAGGGCGTGGATGGACTGGGAAATGTTGATTCGCAACAGCGACGGATAACACTTACTTTCGCCGATGTAGCTGACTGAACGTTACGGATATAACACAGCACACACACAAACGCAGGGTTATATTCAAATCATCCAATTTATATGTATCAAATAAGGGGTCGTATCAAGGAAGCAACATTGCAATCACTACTTGGGATGTTTGTAAAGCAATTTCGGATATCGTCGACAGTATTGTAGTAAATCGTAAATTCAATATATCTACATTGGTATGGAAAGTGTGTCTATCAAGTGAATCTATTAGATGAATCAAACCAATTGTCTGTTTTATAAGATCTTTCGTATGCAACGTACATAATGATAGCTAGAACTGTGGGGTAATATGGCAAAGAACACCTCAATGTTGTTTATTGTACTATCCCATAGTCCTTGCTATCGTTGTTAGATGCTTTATTGCAACAGAATTGTGAGGCAACATACGTTAAATTCAGCTTATATTTGACAAAAATCCATAGATTAAAGGTTAAAAAACATTTCAAACAAAGAAAAAATATAGGAACTGTAAACAAGTCTGTTGTATAAGGCACTGTACAAACACTAGATATATACTCAGGGAAGGTCATTTTTAAGTTCAAGATTAGGTGTCTCATAGAATAGGTTGTAGGTAAATAAGATCAAGCTAAGAAATAAATCTGTATTATTAGCATTATCTTGCGATTGTAGTTGACAAATGTGATTTCTTGTTAAATGATACACCATAGGTATGATACAATACGGAGAAGCATTAATTGTGATATGAAACTTTATCCTCGGCGAACAGTAATTTTGGTAATTCAATTAGTCATTAATAGATAATAGGAACAAAAGCGAGTCTAAATTAACTCGTCATTTGCTACCACCTGTGATGTTTACAATTGTGTACAGCATTAAAAGCATATATAACCTTATAGACCCAAATGATACCATAGCATGAGGGATCGGATCATGCTGCTAAACGTTTTCGAAACGAAAAAACATACCAAACACGCTCGATTTGAATATGAAATATGTTGTCTTAAGTTCTTCCTCATATCAAACCACAATCAGATACATTAAATTTACATATACATAAACGTAAATTAACACAACTAAAATGAATTAAATTATCTGTAAATTCTCGTTCTTCCTGCCATATTTGAGCAAAGCCCCTCTAAATCTCTTAATGGCTTCCTCTATACGCGAACGTATTTGTACATCTCCATACATTTACAGTGATGTACAAATACGTATAGATGTGTACGCTCGCTTCGAGAGCTTTAATGTGTCATGCTCAACCTCCCACGAAAATTGGAATTTTCAAAAACGACAGAATTGCATTAACCCCGTCTCGTTGGGAGAAAGATTCTTTACTGTAGTTAGGCGGCTGGCGTTTTTATACTATCCCGCGAAACGCATTTTTGCGTCTCTCCCAATAAACGTCGTCGTTGCGCGTAAGAGAAAAAAATAAGAAGCAGCCCGCACGCCATCTTTCAGCGATTCGTCGGAGTCGTTAGGGAGAAGCGTAATCGCTAAATAAAAGTTAGAGGGGTGTCGCTATACGTCGTTAGTGTTGCCTGGAAGGATCAAATTCGTATCTCTTACGAAGTTGAGCGCCGTAGAAGATAAGCGTGGGGACAAGTGTAGTAAATTGTTTTTTCCTTCGCCGTCAAAATCTTGTTTGGAAGATGTCTCTTTCGTTTAATAAAAGTATATACGGGTTTTATGATGGAAAAAATACGGAATTGCTTGTGTATTTATAATAAACTAACTATTGTATTGCATCCAAGTCGTTCCTACTATTCCAAATAAAAATAGTGTTTGCAATGAAACAAGTAAGTTAACTAAAATGTTCATTAGAAAAAAAATAGCAATTGGTTGATCTAGAAATTTACATTACATATCCGAATCACCCTGCATACGGCGCAGGCAGAAGATTCTAACAAGTGTTTCCGCCGATTTAAACATTTCACTCAACTATGTGACATCGTTATCTTATAAATTAGCGTTGATTGTAAAGTTTCGCGTTTATGGTAATTGATAACTTTAAAATATTCTGAGTACAACAGAGACATTGCCATTAATATTTTTCCAGTTTACTCATCTTTCTACCGGTTCTCTGGCATTCTCTTCTGTTCTACGTTTTACGCAATGCCATTTTCACCGGAACAAGCTTCGTTTTTATATCCGCGAAAAGGATATCGTTGAATTTTTCTTTTTCTCTCCCCATCCACTCCTAATCCCCTCTTCTTTTCGCCGCCAAGTAGTTAACTAAATCCGACCTGACTAAAATTAACATCCGCCCATAATTACATAATTCTCCGAATTGCGTCGAATGCGCGACCGTGTCTGTTCTCTTCCTTTTTTTTCTCTTTCTCTCTTTGTCTACGGTGAGAGAACGGGGTGAAAAAAACCCTGGTCTCCGAGCGTTAAACGGCCGACACAAATTGGCCACTTCACGTCACGGCGGGCCTAATATATTAAGGGCCGTAACGTTCGCGAGCACAAAAACTACCGCCACGGTATCATTATTTTATTGTCGGGCGAAAATATTTTGTCAGAAGCAGAGGGTGCTGCCGCGTATTACCAAAAGTAGAGGCAGCGTGAAGTGCTCAACGGAGGTACCTTTTTTGCTGCTTCTCTCTGAAGAGGAGATGATGGTTCTCTCTTGGATACGAATTATATTTTTAATAAACTTGATACTTCCGCGAAGATGTTTCTTTCCTTTTTTTATTTTAACAACGATTCCGCTGGGAAAACGTTTAGAGAAGTGAGGTTAACATAAAGTAAAGACAAAGAAAAAATCACTTTGAATGCTTAAGTTTCAATTATCCGACATACAGGTTGTCAACCAAAACTGAATCAGTTTTCAAACTGATTGATCAAACTCAAATTCTCGCGAAAAAAGTGCGGGAATTTCATTTTTTATATACGTTTTCAAATCGAATTCGATTGGATATGATTGTATTTGATACATGTGAGAGGTTTACGCAGAAATCCGCACACTCTGGAAAGCCGAGCCACGATTTTATTATTACTATCACCAGCGCGCATAAAAATATTTATTTTATTATTTAAAATTCGATGATTCCATTTCACACCGATTCGTCTAGTTTCCCTACACCCTACCTCTGCAACGACCATTCTCCAAATGTACATCGCGATGCGTTGCGCGTTATAATCACAGTCGGCCGCGGTTGCAAATCAACATTACACGCATCGCTTGTCCGCGTGACGGGAGGTAGCGTAGAAAATCCGCATAAACGAGCAACGTTCAAATTTCAAATCGACCGATGCGTAACTAAATCCGCGTCGCTAACGTAATTTCGATTCCCACCCGTCTCCCGCACTGTTTCCCTAATAGATGGCGCTCCAAAAGGTACACTTACTACATCGGCGTAACCCGAGTAGTGTCCGATTACGTATGCGTATCGCGTAGGACAGTAAATAGAACTATGCGTTTGAAATTATCGACGTTATTTAAATGTTGGTGTGCGTACGCTGCTTGAATTTGATACTCGAGGGTGGTTTGGGATCGTTCTGGATCGAGTTTTAGTCCTTTAGTGCGTGAAATGTGATAGTAAATTGGATAAATTGTAATGTCGAGTATTCGTTACGAATATTTTGCTAGAAAAATTAAATTTGTCGCCCAAAAAAATATTTACTTGTATTTAATGCTTGATACAATTCGAGTAATAATTATAATAAAACTGAAACTGGACCAAAAATTGTTAGTGAAAATTGTAAAAAGTAAAACTTGTGGGAACGTGTCACTAGTTCTCTTTCTCGTTAGATCTTTTACAGCAACAATCTGTATATGATTCTTTCCAAAATTGCATGAAACACGAAATCTTGTGACATACTAAGAATTCATATGCATTTCTGTAACACTAACGTCCTGGTTCGAATAACAACCAACGTAGTACAGACCCGAGACCCGGTTCGCCACCCTCCTGCTACCGCCGGACAGTCGGCTAGGAACTGGGTTAGCGGAGGTGTTAATTTTCACGTCGGATCTGACATGAGGCTATAGGCAGCACCACGGCGAGCTAGCCGGCGATATAATAGGCGTTACGAATAGTCGATAATACTCGAAATTTATGCGGGAAAGCATCGCCCACTTCCTTACCCACGTCGCAGCGCCCTGATCGCCCTACAAATGTCATCGGGACAACTTAATTGTAATTAATGACGACTTAAACGGTAGTTTAAAATATTGAGGATAATCGCGAGGGGACTAGTACTATTAGGAAAGGTAAATGGTTAACGTCGTTGTAGTAGCGTCGAAAATAAATTTCCAGCATTAATAATAAAGGCCCCTCTTTGAGGAGGTAATAAAATTTGACGTAACGGTGGCACCGCAACGCTATCCCTGTCGACAGCCCTAAGAGAACGTCGGTCCCTTTTAATGGGGGAAATGATATATAAATGGGTGATTATCGAATATCGCTGCATGTCAAGGGCGCTTATTAACGTTTTAATACAACGAGTGGAAGAATTAAAAAACCCAAATATTTGACCAGTCAAATTAAACTATTCAAATTAGAAAATAAATGCCATTGTATTTTCTTTATATTCTTTATTTTGGCGAGTACTGTATAGACATTAACAACGTGTCAGAAGCTTAGATAATTTGGGTTAATTTAATAAAGTTATCCTGTAGTATTTAGGGCCTTTTTGCCAATTTTTTTGATATAAGAATAACATTGAGAAATCGTTTTGCAGAGTAGAATTTAACAAGAATAATCTTATAAACAAAAGCCATATTACATAGTTTGATATGTTCCGATTGTTTTATGTTACAGAATTAAAGTTAGCTCAACATGGTAAATGAAGTAGCTTACAGGCGTGATTTGTTACAACTTTATTTATTTAAACGGGGAAAGGAAAGATGCGCTGTCTGTTAATATCTTTCTATTAAGCGTTTCTGTAAAGTCTTTAATCTCACTAAACTAGTTCGTGCTTAACGGGTAGTACATAAACTACAAAATTTAGTGCAGACATTCTATATCTTCCTTCTTTATCCTTTTCCACTTCACTTCCTCTGGAGAAAAAGGAATCGCCATTAAATCCAGAAAACTAGACTAAAACTCTATAATCGCCTCGTCGGTACAACGTATCGCTCGTTTTCTAGTAATTTTTAAGCATAGTGGGCGCCGCTAATGCATTATAGAAAAACCAATCTGGAGTTTTGCTCCGAACAAAGAATTATACTTGAATTTATTCCGCATTAAAATTCCATTATGCGACGCCGCCAGACTATAGTAGGGGGAGGCATATAACCGAGTGTTTAGGTGAATTAACGGCGTCGAGAATATTGCTTGGTCGGGGAAGCTTCTATGTACGTTAAGCCGAAGCTACAGATAATTGTCCTCCTTTTTACCGATTCCCGTTCTATTTTTTGGCTTCCACAATGCACTGGTACCAACTACGTTGTTAAGTACTTTTAGGATGGAGACGGCGGGGTGCAACAAAATCCATTATCGTTAAAGTTGAAGTGAAGCCAATCGCAGAGCTTTTTAGTTGAATATATCGTAATTGTGGGATCGATTAAAATCATTTTAAAAGTACTAAAAATATGTACTTTATAAACTAGATGAAGATCTAAACCCTGAGGGCATAATAAGGGACAGTTATAAAGTAAAAGAACACCAGATGCATCTGGTACGTTTAAAAATGTTTATATCAATTTTTTTGCTGTAAACATCTAATGTAATTAATATGCTACTTTCATTTCAAAGTAATAGTTTTTAAACTTTAAACCATTTAACGTCTTGACATTTTTAAGCAAACTGGACTGTATATACAGCCTTTTAGTTTAGTAATTAGTTCAGTTGGGTTAGTAATTTTGTCTTGTATACATATCTATCTTACTTAAGGCAGCGACAAGAGTTAACCGATGTGTTGGAGATGGAGTACTTGGGAAGTAGAGCGTATGTTTATGCATGGCAAATATAAAGGCAGAGGCGGGAACCCTTAATCTAAAACGACCTGTGCATTAAACGGTAAGCGCCCCCGTCCGTAGCCATTTCGATCGGAAATTAATTCTTGTCTGCGAAAAGAGCTTGCGGTTGTCGTCCGACCGGCCAACTCTTTATTGCGGAAGTTTACTGACTGTTAATCGCGAAGTTAATCGAAGTTAACGTGGCGTATACGGACCGTCTTGCAAGAGAAATCTATGGTGGCACTTGCAAGAGATACGATCTCACTCAATGAAAACGGGGAAATAAAAATTCAAGACCAGAATCTATTGTTTGTGCTAAATTTAGCTAGTGCAGGAGGCGAAATGAGTCAATTCTATAGAATTTAAAATAATTTGGATTGTTTTCTAAGTAACGTTGGATTAAACTGACGTCGTACGGCAAATTGTGGTAAAGATAACGGGATTTATTTTTCTCTTATCAAATTGCTTTTACAAAGAAACAAAAAAAAATCACATTCACTACGCACCCGCATGCATCGAGAAAAAAATTTTTGACACTTTTTCCATTTAATTTGTACATTATTTTCGAAAAATTTATTCGGCCTTTATACCGTATAGAGTAGGGTCTATACGGTCAACAATTCTGGAACATTTCTACCTTCCAAGTTAATATCTTTTATAGTTATGGAAATTCACATGTGCTCGTCCATTATACAGTACTTACACTGTCGAACACTTTAGACAAGTCTTCAATAATTCTTACAGCAGAGTTACTTTCGTTTATGGCCCCTAGTATATCCACCATTAAATATTCTCGTCTTAATTGAAGAATGAAATGTTCACGACAATTTGTTATTGAAATTTTTCAAGTTCTTTCTTTTAATTGAGATTATTACCATAGCTACGACGCCAATTCAAATTCGAAATTAATTTCTTTTACTGGCAGAAAAGCGCAATTCAATCGGCGACTCACCTGTAACCTTCCTACTCCGCGCAGCTTTGCAGTAGAGCATGAACGCCGCTAGAAAGAAGACGGAAGATAAGGTTTCAGCCCGTCCGACGACTCCTGTAACCTGAAACAATGTCGGACGATTAAAAAATCGCTTAATTAAAACAGCGAAAAGCGCCTCGTTATTGCTTCTATTATCGCAAAATTTAATATCATCCTCAACTCCTACAATTTCTCCCATCCAACGGCTTTTTCCCGGGAACTAGCTAGCGATTCTCTAGCTTATTCTTGCAGGTTCCAATGTGACCTGTTTTCCCGTGATTCTTTTAATTTCCAGGCAAGCATTTCCAAGAAATAAAAAACGCTAGCGTAATAACCCGTGACGTTAGCAACTATGTATTGTGCAAATACGCAAATATAAACACTTCGAGCGAAATGGTTTAGCTGATGAAACAATTTGCAATAATATTGGAGGTTTCTATATTTGATTTGAATTTTTATTTGAATATTTTGTAGTGCGGTCATATTGATTGTTGTTTTGTAAAAAAGCATTGGATATCCGATAGTTATTTGAATAAACAAATTATTTGAAAATATTGATGACAATATACGTATTTTTATGTACGTATCCGCGTTGTAAATCAAAGGTGAAGTATTTTAATATTTTAAATGAAGTCATCTGATTGAATTTCATTTATATCTATCACAATTGGTGATGGTTTTCCGCATTTCAAAGGGGTCAAAGTTATAGTTATAGTTATTTTTACCGTGTTTCGTATTAATATAAGATTCTCAGCAGTCATCTTAACCATTAATTTACTTTATAGAACGTGTCTTTGAAATTATGGATGAGAAGTTGCTAGAATTCGCAAGCAGTCATATCAGCTACGCATCGCCAAAAAAGACCGACGAGGATGAGCGAATTTTTGGATTGAAAACCGAACATTGAACCTAGACTATGAATGCGTATGGCGCGTTGAAGAAGAAAATTATGAAAGAGTATTTAGGATTCCTGAAAAAATCGAATTTAATCATTCTGTGCATGTATACGTTGTCTCTGTTTTCGATTGTCGTATTTCTTGTAACTTTACATTTTATATTCTACTACAACACGATAAATATTTAGGCAAAAAAGTAAATTTTCTCGTTGACCATACAAACGGATAAAACACGGATAAAACACGGATAAAACACGGATAAAACTGAAAATGAATGTCATAATAGGGGACGGAGTTAGAAATGTATACAGATTCCGAGTAGGTCCTACAGTCACAGCGACCTCGATCGGATAGATTCGGCAGCTAATTAAGTCAATCGTTGCCGAACATCACTGTTTAGAATATGCATAACAACTACAGTGTCAGGTGTTGTTTAAATGAGTTCTATTAGAACTACATACAAGATAAATAATGTTCTAGACGACATAAAAATAAGGAAAATGGAATTGATATCGGCACATCCGCCAAAATCACAGATCTTTCCCATTGCTTATTTCTCGTTTAGTCTTAGCGTTCTTTAAAAACACTTTTTGTATCCTTACAAACCTCTGCTCTTCTTAAATGATTGATGTTATAGGTTATCTTAGTACATAGTACCAATTTCCAAAGTTACAGGTCAGAATACAACTTCAAGTGTAGATAAAAATCTCCAATACAACCTTTCTCACATCTGTCCATACATCCTCTGTGTTCGCAGAGTGGAAAAGCAGACCATCAACGGTCGAGTCACAGTCATGTACACACACAAAGAGAGGCCGCTCACATATCATTTCTTCTGCTAATAATGCTTGTCCGATGTTACGTCATCGTCGACCGCCAGGCAAACATTAACCTTAACGTATAAAAATGATAGAGTTTCGGTCCCGGAATAAATGAGCACAGGATGTCGACAGGAGGTCGGTCGGTCATTCGTAATACCGAGATATTTATCAAATTATGTTTTGTAGCGCTGTTAGCCTACCGCTAAAGGTCGGTACAGAGGCGGAACTCGGAAGAATCGCGTTGAAATGTTACTAGAACGTATGTTTGTTTTTCAAGGCGTGCACATACATATACCTTTAAATACATATGTATCCGTGGCGTGTCTGAGAAGAATTATAGTTGGCGTGGAACAAATTGATTCAGGACGTCAGAACATTAATAACGTTTATCTGCCATCGTATGTGGCGTTCTTTGTGCGTCGAGGATGAAAGGAAGAGAGAATTGGGAATTAAGTATTGCGTTAAAAATAATTTATTGAGCATAAAAATGGTTTGCTAACAACTTTTTTTTTTGTGGCTACACATAATAAACCTGACATTAATGTATAACATCCGGGCACGTCTGTAGGGTTTTGTTGTCGATGATAGTCTTAAATGGAGAGAGTATAAGTATTTATTTTGTGAGAAAATAAATGTCCATTGCAGTAATTACTGTAAATAACCAGTATCTGTATTTAACGTATATACATATTTATTGAAATTAGCATATCCTAAGGACGTACTTTACATTCGAAACGCTACCGGGTAACCGCCAAAAATTACATCTCAAATGCATTTATTTTTTCTTGGTTCGTAATTTTACTAACGGATCCCCCGGAGATGAGCGACAGGAAGAACACCTTGCCGAAAACGAAGCCGCAAAAGTCTTCTGTGCGAACCCTTCTTCCCGTCACCCTCTTTCCCTAACACTCCGTCATTCCCTACTGCTTTCGTCCTCCATTCAACCTATCTATCCCATATACATACGCTAAACACAAGAGAGGTATTCCGGAACCCACGGCTAGAATAAATTTTCCTCCCCCCGAAAAAGATCAATACCCTGAAAATACCCTGGCTTCGCGTCCCGAAACGTAGCGGGCGTTTATCCTGCAAAGAGGCGGCGGGGAATAAAATATGTAAAAATGTGTGTGCGTTGCGCTCTTTTTCTCTTCTTCGTCGTTGTGTTTTGTTATATTTTGTCGTGTTCGAGAGAGAATTCTTTTTTCGGGGAAGTTAACGATCTTTGTGCGGATACCGTAGAGGCCCTAGGGGACTCGAAAGAGGGCTGGACTTATTGTTATGGATATGATACTGGAACGCTTCCTTTTGTAAATATGTACAAAAATTATAAAATGAACGCGTGTAAAGGGGAGCGGGAAGAGTGTTTGAATGAATTTGGGGCTGCTCACGTGGGATCTATGAACAGGAGACTCTGACCCATATAAATATAAGCAACAGGATGCTCGTTTGGATTCAAAATGAAATGAAATACCGTAAGAAGGTTAATAAAAAAGGTTAAAAATAAAAAATAGTTTTCTTTTATTTGCAATGAAATATGGATACATCACAACTCTCAACCGCAAATGAAAACGGAATCAAGGTAATGGAAATTGTGCTTTTTCGGAACGCAAGGAGTACTTTAGCATTTTTTTACATTTTTAAAGAAAAGGTAAAAGTTTAACCGGCGAATATTACTTTATCGTTTTGTGAGTATTGAAGTATTACCGGAGAGCCGCAAAGATAATGAGCCTATTCATTCCACTGATGTTGTTTGTACATACTTTAACGTTTTTAAGATAAATTACTATCCTTTGAATCGGCGTTAAAATATAAATAAAGATTAACTTGGAAAAGTTATCCAAGATTAATTAATTCACTGAAGTGGACGATATACTTCACTGTATCAGTAATTGAAGAATCACTCACAGAACTTTATCTGAAAAGGGGAAAATGTTATGTATATTAAAAGCAAGAGGAAGATGGCGTTTGCGAAACTCCCGACTACAGCTATAACAATGCACCGTATATCATCCCTTTCGAATGATCATTTGGTCTACGGTTAATAGCTGTCTCGGATTAATTAATTAAACTTGTGTGTGCAGATACTTTAGTGTTGTTCGTCGCGCAGTTTCCCTACTTCGCTTAGTGTACCCAACGTGAGCTGGGAATACAATTCGCACGTATGGCCCATACCGGAGTTAGGTATGGTCGACTCGGCTTAGGAACTACCTTTAAGGTCAAATACATCTGATTTAAAGTATCTGTTTAAAATTTAATTCCACTCTTTAAAATATTGAAGTGGTATTCTAACAAAAGAGTGTACCTATGTTACGAATATGAATAAAAATTTAATCTCAAAGGAAACACATTACGAGTGTTATACGTGGTGTTTAACGCCGATTTTGCATTTGCTCCAAATTCGATTTTCCCTGATATTATGCAAAGCCAAGAGACGAAATATGAGATTCGCTATTTTACACTTTAGAGCAATACGAATACGTTCAACCGGGACGAACCTATCTTCCAATCTTCACTTTACCAAGCAGACAGACAGACAGGCGATGTAGACAAACGGGCGCATCTAATAACGTTCAAAGCTCGTGCAGCAGCGAGGCACATACAGCTCTCAGTTTCACGCTCGCGAAAACCGCCCCAGAATCATTATTTTTATCTTGGGTACGAGCGCTAAGGTGGTGATAGAGATTAAATTGGCTTTACACACGTTCTCGGCGATACGGTTCGGGATTTAGCGTTAACGCAATACATCCTTGTGAACGCGAACAATATAACCGACACGTCACCTACCGATTTGGTTGTGAGATTTTATGCAGCTAAAACGGGGGTGAACTGTCCATAAGTTCCATTCGTATACACAAAATACACTTGTCATAAGTAACTCTCAGCAACATCTATAGCTAAGCAGGGCAGCACCAGGGCCGTAGTCAGATGAGGGTGACAGCGAGTATGGTCAGTTACCACGCAAATCGTTGAAATTTAAAGACGGAAATCTCGTTATGCGTAGTCATAATTTCGATAAATTCGTGAGGCTGTGGGGTTTCATTTATTCCTGCGGTTCGAGAGATCGAAAACTGCCACAAAACTGTGCCGCTACCGGGAAAGGAGCGGTTCGATTTCGATATTCTTTCTCTTTTTTCGGATATTTCGCCCATTTTTCGGGATGACCTGCTTTCCGCTTCCACGCGGCGCGTCCTTGTCGCAGAGCGCTGGGCGATAATTCGAAATGGATGGCCAGATTTGCCGGCGCATGAAACGAATATGAGGAGGTCAAGATTAATGTTGGGGAGCAGGGTTTTTGGGCGGAGGAAAAGAACTTTATTTTGGAGAGAGTTTTTGGAAGGGAAACAAATAGTTTTGTTAGAATAGAATAGAAAGAAAGAAAGTCTATTGTTTTGAGTCCATAATTTGATGAAAGTACTCCTTCAGTCTCAACCAAATCTGAATTTTCGGCTTATCGGTCTTCTCTTGTTAGTTAAAGTGTCACGCAGATCAAGATATTGTTAACTGTTAATTATTCGTAAAATTCAATTGATACATTTTTCTTACTTTAGAAGTTGATTTTTCATAAAATACTCTGAGTACTCTGAACGATTCCCGATAGGTGACTACTAGCTATGACTACAATCATTCACGCCCGAAATAAGTTCAACTGCGAGTTCTCATGTCGTTCCGATACTGTAATTACGGTCATTGCGGCACACCTCGTACATACGTACACATTAGAGGCGCATCTTTCATTATTCCAACCGCTTCATTATAAATGAACATGCATTTGTACATTTACCAAGACCAGCAGCATCTGTACATACATGAATAAACCTTTAAAATAAAGATCACAATTAAAGCGCAAATTAAATTGTATGCGACGAAGTTACGTGAAAAGCGTATCATCATAGTTCAGCTAGATACAAACTTGGGTAGATATATCATACATAATGTATTTTGATATATAAAGATGCATTCGTACAAACAAGAGTTAACTTACTGCTTCTGTGTGAATGGGATGAACGGCGAACAGCATCGCTGCGACGAAACTTGATAATTCTGGCAGGAACATGGAGCACATCCTGCAATTTGAAAAAAAATCGCGTTACGTTAAAGTTGCAAGTTCTTGGAGAGAATTCTTAGCTCTGGATATGCACTACAATATTAATTAAATAATATACTACTACGAAAGGAAGATGGTGGAAAATACGGTTACTCGCACGACTTTTAACGAGCTGTAAGGGATGTGGGATAACGAGTGAGATGCGTAGACGAGAAAATAAAGTTGTTGTTTTCGTATGTATTCATGACGAAGCTTTAAGGCAAAGTTCGTGATTTATTTCATGTGAATATGTTATGAATACATTGATGGATTTGTTGCACCTACCTCGAGTAATTAACGTGTTCTTCCATTTGCCACATTAGAGCTTAATACAATAAATAATATAATACAAAACCTTAATATGTACGTCCTAATCGATTTTTTTTAATTTTTGCCAAATTTTTGTTTTTCCTTCTTTTATTAATTACATCTCAGATTGCTTGCTTTTTTTTGTGTTATAAACTATAAATTAAAAAAATACATTTTTATGGAAAAAAAACTAGGTATAGAACAAAAACGTCACTATAAATAACATTCTGTGTATATCTTTCAAGTAAGTACATACAGTATTTTAATGTTATTTTACAATTTAAACTAGCGCCAACCTTAATTGGTATTGTATAACTTTATCTCTCAGCAGAGCATAATCAAAATTTCTTATTCAATCGTTAGTTAAAATTAAATTTGGCAACATTGCTGAATTTAAGTTTGTAATAAGCGAATACAGAAAATACAGAGAATACACAAATATGGAACATGAAGCGAAAGGGTCATGCTTTTGTGGGGCGTCGGTCTCTAACGCCGGGAAAAGCAAGGAATATCCAAAATTAAATTTTGGGAATACTGGAAAATCCAATTTGCTTTCGAAAATATTAACTTTTCCAATCAACGCAAAATAATTAAGGCGGCCAAAACGCGGTGGCGCCCGCACTCTCCCTCCCCTTCCCCCCTCCCTTGCAGCCAAACACCGTACAGAACGACAGCAAACAACACGAAATAACACGATCGCGTTATAAATGAGAGCTCTATATATTTATTTAGGACGTTGCGTTTCAGATTGGGATGTATGTATGTACTAGTCATCGTTGTCGTCATTTGCAGTATAGTCGATGTGTGTGTATAGTATAGTAATAGGTACCTGGCAAAAATTTCCAGGATAAAGTGATTCTTAAATTCGTACCGACAATTTCATTACTAATGTGGCGTGAATAAATTAATGCGGGTGTTTCCGGAATTAAACTTCTGGAATTTCTTACATAATGCCTATGCTAACCATTATAACTAGCTGTACTTTTTATAATTCAAGTACTTTATTACCAATCTGAACAGCTTCAAGATTAAATTGACTATTATTTTAATTTCTGCTTTAATTAACGCTTCAACCTATAACTATAATAATAAACAACCGACGATTGCTTTCATTACTAGTACGTCGAAACCAACTTAGAAAAATCACAATTTTTTTGATAGGTCTATGTAACAAAATGATATACCTCTTTCAATTATGCACTTCATTTGCTCTTAGTTCACTAGTTTAATTATTCTACTAAAACAATTGTACTGCTACTAGTATTCGGTTCTTTTTTAAGTTTAAGTTTAACTGTCACGTTTACAAAATATCTAATTTACGACGAACAGAAGATGTGGCAAAGATAAAGTTTATCTTTAAATGATGATTGGAATCCATACGTGTCGAGAAGAAAGGAACTGCCGGATGTTTCGTTAAAAGATACGCTTGTACATCCTCTCAACACACACAATGCCATCTAAGTCAATAGATTCCATTAAGGGGGATTTTCAACGTTCAATTATCTCCGTTAATACATTACGTCAATTGCAGTGCTTTCCGATTAACGTTAAAAGTAAATAGAACAGCTGTGTATATATAGATATACATATATACTACATACATGGTCCTATGTATATATATATATAGGTATATCGTTTAACATTTTCTCTCGAAAATCGTTGCTTAATTATCGACTTACCTTCGAGGCCTTAATGGCTTTATTCCGACCGAATATATAGGCTTATCGATACGGTTCGTTCGGAGGATTTAATCTATACACGACGTTCAGTAACCCTTTATATTCCAATTTGTGTAAGCTTAAAAGCGGGAACCTTGAATTAATAAGTAATCGTCTAAACGCGCTATCGGAAACCGATTTAATTTATTCAGTGTGAAACGGTGAAAAATCCCGGAACAGAAAAATATTGTCCTCCCTCCATTTAGAACGGCGAGGTTTTATCTTATTTTTAGAATTTGTTTTGTATTGTCTGGAATTGGTACACTTTGATCCTTTTCGCTTTTGATCGACCAATTTATTAGATTACATTCGGCCAATTGAACCTGTCGCTATGTCTGTCCTTTGTTTTGTCTGGCACGTATGCTAAAGATTGAAGATCTCAATTTAAAACACTGTTTAACGATAACAAGTGAATTGAGTAAATTTAATCCTTTGCGTTACAACGTAGGCACCCGAGTACTTATCTTTAACCTTATGCTAAGGACTTCATGCTTACATATTTATAGAATCTGATTTATCAATCGAGTCTAAACCATTGTAGAAATGTCTTTCGGCTGTTGTCGCGTACTTGCTGTTTGACTACGGGCGTGAAAGCCTATACTCGAGTCTAAATCATTATTTTTTAAAGATGAAACATTACAGCTGTCTTATTGTGGAACTGAATTTGTTTAATCGCGTCATCTTACTGTTCAGAGCATTTACGAAGTATCAACAACATCTGTACGTAATGTTAACTGGGAAAATACCATATATTTAGTTAATGCATATTTGTATTGTGAATTTAGTCAAAGGATGACGCGTGTACTTTCGTACTAACTTTATATTTAAGTACGTTCGTTCACGTAGCATTTGTGTAATTTTGTCATGAAATGTCGCTTACTACTCTACATCAAATGCTTTTACTTATTTAGGAATTAGTTTTCACAAGACCTCTCTAGTTCCCATTTACTTCTTTGGCTTTATACGAATATTACTTTACATAATTTTCTAGTTTTGGGGTTCTTTACACTCATCGCGAACATCTAAAAATGATCCAGAAGCGTGACCTTCACCAAAAGTAGCATTTGAAATAAGTTATTCTTATAACGCTTAGGCCCGGGAATGTGAGAGAAAAGGGATTTGATAAATTTTAGTATGAAAAATTAAAATATGAAATATAGCGAACAAGCGTTGCCATTTGTGAATATAATTTGGCATTGTGATCAATTAGAGAATTTATTAATGAAAATAATTGCGTTTTGCTTCCCGTTTTTTATTTACTTTTTAACTTTGATGCATACTATTTCCCTACTTTTTGAAAGAAATGGCGTATTGGAGGATTTCAAACGTATAAAATTTAAATCTTTTACCATCAATACGACAAATTAATTTTATATTTCAACTAAGACGCTGCTGGTAAAAATGTTATGAATAGTATCTTCCCTGTTCATAAGAGTATTGACGTGTTACTACCCTAGCGCCTCTTCTTGACAAATGAATCTAATTTGTAAATATCGCAACGTGATCGTAATGCACTATGCAGACGCAGACAGCCTTACAAGTATGAATCAGGCTTTAATAATCTACATATACATCAACTTCAAATACAATAATTGATAGTCAGGTCTTAATTATCCCACTATCAATCTTACGACAACGTAAAATAAACACCAATTCCCCTTCCATCTTCAGGAAAAGAGTTATCGTCGCGCAGCTGGTACATGGGGGACGGCAATTAAAATATGTATCTCCATTTCGCTCGAGGCGACGATAATCCCTGTCACAACCAACCTCGCGCTGCACCTATTACTACCACCAGGAAAGCCGTCCTCGTAATGAATTGATACAGCGTAATTAAACACCGACTGAACAAACAAATCCTTAATTGATATCGTTTAATTGACGATTCGTTTAAAAAATCTTCATTTGGTCGCCACGGAAGCGAAAAAGTGACGCTGTAATTAATAAAGACGGCGTGAACCCGTGTTTTGCTTAATTGTTTTATTCCAGGTGCGGTGATTGAGATATAAAACAAATGATATAAATCATTGAAGGAAAAAATTAAAACCGGAGCTTGAGGCGATGTAAGTGATTTATAATAGGCCATAAGATTAACCTGAATTGATCGAGATGTTATAGATCTTGTGTGATCTATTTTTGAAAGAGATGACCAGTTCTTTCATTTAATTGTTAATGGAATGATTTAACCGAGTCTCTGTTTGACAAAGGTGCCTTGGAAATTTGATGTTCAATGCACAATACTTCATTCCCTGCATTTTTATATATGTGCTTCACTTTTGTTAAACAAAACAAGATTAAAACGTTGCATTAATATGGCACAGGAAAAGTGCGCATCATCTACCACAGGTTGGTACGAGACACTATTTATCATTGCAATGAGAAATCTCGCACCAGACACCAGAGATGTATTCTACGCGTAAAATTAATTCAAGAAGTTCAACTGAATGTTGTCTCTCGATTTTTATTTGTTTTGAAGTGATGACGTCAATCTTGGACATTCTTACCCATAACTTTAATAAACTTTTTATACATTGTTTTATTTAATACAACCATAAATGCAATCGTAAATAATAAAAAGTTTAAATACTGTTATCTCGGGTTAGGATAAACTAGATGAATATAAACTTCAATCAAAATCACTTGGCGTTACAGTAGAATTTGCTTCAAGCTGCCATGATTCATTAAAAGTAGTTAACTGGGGGAAACTTTGAGAATCGGTCTTAACTAACTTTCTTCAATAATAACAGCAATCTCTACGAGAAATCAAACGATTCTCCAGAAACTTGGTCACTTTTATATGTTTTCAAGTCTGCTAACATGCACACCCACACCGGCATCATGCCCTTAATATACTCCATCTATTACATCTTGCCGAAACTCCACTGCCCGTAGTAATAGTTTAATTACCGGAGATTCGCATCTTGGTCGACCGAACACAAACAACTTTTATCTTAATAGTTGGTGGGAATTTGCCGGCAATGGGGATTCAGCCACCGTCGCTCGCAATTACATTAATACGTCCCCGCTTATTTTCGAAAATCTGCCAAATGTTCGTTAGCGACGGATTTTCGGTCGAAGTTGCTCCGGAAAGTTTTGCCCGCGGGGCGATAGAGGGAAGCCTGGAGTCGGAGGATGGTTGGCAGTTCTCTTGCTCCGTTTCAGAGTGGATCCTATTAAATCGGGGGATAGAGAGCTTAAGCGAAAGCTGAGTTTGTGTGTGCATTAAACGTTCCCTCAAACCCGCCGATTCTTGCCAGACAGTAGGAAGGAAGCTTATCAAATTTCTATTGGATAAATCAATATCTCATTTCTCAACATTTTCCCGTTAGATGTTCCGCGTTTCTGTAGAGGAAAGAAACGTATCTTCCTTGGGGCAAATATTCTCCTATTTATCTGTTTTATTTACGAATTGTACTATTATACTTCTATTCGTACGGCGATTACCAGGATGATATGTAACGCTACTATGCGTTGTTTTTCACATATCTTAATAAACTTTCGAGAATTTCAAAAATTGCATTTATTTTTCGATGCGACTTATGGAACAGTAATCCCAAAAGAAAACGTTTATAATGAGTTACAAATTTCCACACTATTAAATTATCTTCAACAATGTTTTAAGAAATTTTGGATTTGAATTCTTGAGAATTACCGTAATAGATCTTTTGGTAATTTTTTAACAGAATTTATTAGAAAATGATAATGTGGTGTCTCTGTTATAATACAATGCTCTTAGTTTTCGGGTTGGGGCCGCGTCGTTGTCGTAGCTTCTGCCGATTATTCGTCTTCTTTCTTATGGGACATCTTCAAGACTGCTATTGCGGATCAGAGTTTCGGTAATGCAGTTCAGTTCTTGAGGAAGAAAACTGGGTTCAGATATGCAAATGGTTCTTTGGACAAGAGAATTGTTAACGGGCCGGATGACGGTGTGAGAGGTTATTGAGATATCTATCTGTATGCGTGGGCTTTCAGTGGACCGCCTCAGCGCACCGTCAGGACGCTGGTGTACGAGAACAACTAGCAACGAGCAACCCTCTAATTCGACCTCCATGGTGAAGCGTATGGAATCGTGGTGGGAATTCAGAAACGATAGGAAATTATTTAAAGATTCGTGTCCATGATTATAATAGTAAACATTTTGTTTCTCTTAGCTTAAGCTACTATTTTTTTCCTTTCGCAAAGTTCCGCGAAAACCTCCGCAACGATAGGCAACTACTCTCACTCGTTAAGCAAAAGAAAAAAACGCCTGTGAAGTATCACTTTTAAATATGACACACGAGATATAAATCCGAGTTTTACACGTACATACGTAGGAGGTTGTGGAATAGGAAGAAGTACGTTAACGGAAGTGCATAAATTATGCGCATTGTAGCGCTGTATGCCGTGAATGTAATTTCATATTTTACTGTGATTTATTATGCTTTCTAGTTTTAGCGTTTACTAAAGGAGCTAGTGTTGCCGCTGCTAACAAATCAAATTGTGCAGCGCCGGAGGTCGACTGCGAAAAAAGGCGCAGCGCTAGAGTAACGCAGTAGCTGCACGAGATTATCGCGTAATTTGGCCCCGCTTGAAATGATTTTAAACTGCAAGCAATATGGGAGTAATTACAAGAAGGAATATGAAGGAAAAATGCGATTCAAATGGGAATATTAATGGTCTGGGGATTCCATGTCACTGCATGGTTGAGCCGCGGACTTTTATATAATGAGATTTTGATTGTTTTACAATCATATTCCAGAAAATTGGGTAAAATAGACTCGGTTTGTTACACAGAAAATAGGAAGAAGAAGGAAAGCAAAGAAGGAAGCATAGGATTCAAATATAGTAATAAACAACAGTGGATAATTAGAGATGACCAAGGCAGGTGAAATTATTACTTTTTCGTTGCAAAAAAGTAATTATTTCACCTGCCTTTGTCATCTCTACAATGATATTATTTTATGTAGATAAGTGATTCTCTAGTTGCCAGCAATGTACAGCTTGTACAGCAATTGAAAGAAAGAAACCTGGGAAAATCACTAGTAAAGATGATAAACGGCATGGTCCAAGAAGGGAACCCTGGGGTGCACCAAATGTAAATAACTTGTTATTGCTGAGATCTAAATCTGCAATAAATCGTCCGAAGTGTCCCAGAGGTATATTACAAAATTTCATGTTGGATATCTTTTTGCATCGAAACACGTCAATATTTTTTCTAAGTTATACAACGGCATACTACGAAAAACGGTGTACATTTCAATTGCTCGAATAATCACCTCTCAACTATAATCATCCAAGTTGTAAGCTGTTTTGGCATCTAACAAGCAGCCAAAGGAAATGAAGAATACAAGAACGATCTTATCTAATTGATGCATCGCGTGTCCCGATATATTTTACTTTTTTCGGACGAATATAAATTTTCAACAAACCGCACGATCAATAACCGCAAAAGCGAGATGTGCCGAGGAAAATCCCAAAATATGCATTTATTATATGAAGACGTCTCCTTGCCAACTCTGCTCGCTATCTAGTACCCCCTTTTTGGGGTTGTTTTGCGCTCGTCCCAGTCGATATTCCGAGTAATTTTTCTCGAAGAGATAAGATCTGTAAGCACTTTACGTAAGAAATAGCCACGAGTTACGAAGAAACAAAGGAAAGGCGAGTTATAGATAACAAAGAAAAATATCCCTGGTATATACTTTCGTTGAGATAAATAGTCCTGCAATCTAATTAAATGACGTTATACTTTTACGGACGCAATCGCTTAGCTTTGTAAAATGAGCCCGCAGTAACGAAGCACAATGGTAGGGACCAATTCCAAAAATAAAGTTTCCAGTAAAACATGTGTATATACAGTTGTCACGTTTGTCCATTAAAAATTCAATTTACTCTAACGATAATCAACAGGTCGAGCGGGCGCCTAACATATTAATGAATACATCACGGAAACGGGACCATTATAAATAAACCTAACAGGTGGAAGTTGATACAATATTTACGGTTTAATTTTCGGGACGACCTCGTGTGTTGGGACGCCTAATTTTTACCTATTTCTACCTTCCGAGCGCTAAATATTGATGTCTCCCTAAATTTGCCGATACTTACGTTTTGTTGGCGTTATTATTCTTTTAAGGGAACGCCTAAATGACGTAGTATTGCTCCGTAAAAGAAAAATTTTTACAAAGATATTTCAAACGATAGAAGGTTAGCCCCTACATGTTGAGTGCATCTTTTCTTAATAATTTGTATCTAAAAGTTAGGCAAGTGCGTGACTCAGAGAAAAGTATTGATCGTTTTCCCATGATATTCTATGCGTGTTATATAGGTGGTTGGTTGTATGAAACGCCAACTGTCCTGAAAGCGGAGCAGAGGGTACTAAATCCCCTCTGTTTCGTAGAGAAAGAGGTTCCGTCGTGACCAGATGAGCCACGGCGAAGCATACAAAAATTACATGATGTTGCACCATAGTGGTAACGTGCAAAGTTTTGCTAGGTGCCCCACGACGTAAGGGCGTTAACCACAGCGCAAATAATGATTAGTGAAATATACAAGTGGTTAGGGTGAAGCTGGTCATCAAGACTCGATTGAAATAGTCAATTTTCGTCGATGGTTACGATGCCAGAATTCAAATATGGGCATTATTCTGATTATGAACGTGCAAAGCATATAAATACCTGGCTTACAAAAACTGTAACAAACAATTGTGAAAAAGTACGTCTTTAATCATCACTATTCACCAACAGCAATACCAAATACAATTGGAATTTTTCGTCATTCTGTTTTCCATGGAAGGATATCGAAAGAACGTGAATATTTGAAATATTTACATATATATTGCCGTTACGAGAATCTATACAAATATATCGTAAAGGAGACTGCTAGATTTTCAACGTCGCGGAACCAAAGCGCGTCCAATTTACGCTGGAAAGAAGACGCTCATTTCCGGGAACCTCGAGCAAAGACCGCTAAATGTAATTTAAATTCTCCGCTCGCGATTTGCAATTTGCACAATATGAAGTGACGAGTGAGATAGGGGGTTGTAGGGAGGGAGTCCGAAAAATATTTTTACCGGTACGCAAACAATATATACATAATTGAAACGTGAGCGGATATAATTTTGTGTTCTCGTTCCGTGTGCCATGGCGAATCATTTTCTTCTATTTTCTTTCTTTGCTTCGGCTGGAATTTAGGAATCGAGATTTTTTTCGTCGTCGTTTCTATTTACACATTGCAGAGGGCGTGATTAAATTTACATTTCACTCTCGTTTCTTTCGTGTTTCCTTTTTTCTTTTTGCTGCTACTCAACGTGAAATGACAGGGAATTGGTTAAGGTCTTCTCTTAGATGGAAATATTACAAATCAAAACATGATGCATTCGATTGATTCGATACAATGCCGTACAATTCTTATAGAACTACATATGACAATTAAATCCAAGGCTGAAACTTATTATGTTTGATATTTATTAACAAGATAATTCAAATTACATGTCTTATAAATGTTAAAGTATGTTTACTATAGATCACCAATCATTTATCGTAGAAAGCTATTTTCGTAATAGATAAAAGCAACAGAATTGGAAATGATCTTCTAGGCAACTATGTATTGCAATGTTACAATTTGGGTGTTAAAGGTTATCTGGCAACAGCGCTCACACATCTCGTCTAGTGACTTCAGTTTATCTATTCAAATTAAAGATCTCTCTAGCAGTCGAGAGTTCGATTTCAAGGACACAATTCGTTTTTCTGGTCTACTATTTTTGGAGTGTGGGTAGTAGGGGGATAGGTAAAAGTCCGGCCAACGAAGGTAGTGGTAAGAACAGACAAAAACTTCTTTCGTTATCCTTTTTTACTTAACTATGTAATATAGTAAATCTTGTTTGAAACAATTTTTCCTATCTTCTATATTAACTGAAATAATGAGCCTCCTCGCAGTAATGAGCTACCCTGTATGAACTTTCTCGCAAAAGGTAGTACAACATAGGAAAGTATGCACTACTCCTCCTAAAACAGTCTGCATAAAGGGAGGAGACCCTACCATCTATAACCGTTTATGAAATTTGATCTTTTTCTTTCTTCTCTAATCTACTTCCTACTTCCTTTTTCATCAATTTTGTCCCGCGTTGCATTTGCCCATAAACCTCCGTAAAGCTTTATTAAACAGGTTGGCGGAATTATCCAATATACCCCTCCACAGTTTCTTCTGCTCCGCGCGCTGCGTAAAATTTAATAACTATTTAACATCGCGCCAAATTACCGTTCAAATATTAACTGTTTAGGACGTAATAAACGTCAGCAGCTTAAACTTATTTTAACTCCATAAGAAATTAGGGTGGATATATTTCTTAAAACAACCGACGGACTTTAAGACAAGGCAACGGCAGTAGTAATAACAGCAACACTGCGGGAGCAAGTGTAGCGTTGAAAATGGGGATGGGAGTAGGGGTGGATGCTTCCTAAGCGTAATTTTCTTATATAGTACATTTTATCTGCCGCTGTGCTCGTAATTTTGCGCTATGTTGGCTTTAGAAGGTGTAAGAGGAGACAAAAGGGATCTGTTTTCCTGCCAGAATAATAATACGCCACGAGCAAAGGAAAAGGTGTGGCTAAATGTAATGCAGAGGAGGGAGACGAAGGGGCCTGGAGGAGATGACATTCGCAAAACTTTGAAAGCACAGAAGGAGAAGCAAATAAGGCAGGGAAAGGGGCAAAAAACAAATTAACGAAGTTTATTTCATCGTTTTATTATGTACTCTCAGCGTTTTTTTTTTTTGCTTTTCTTCTCCATTTCTCCCTCCTGTTTGCTTGCCGTTTTTTGACGGCATAAAGGAAAGAAGGTCCTCCGTATACTATGCAAATTTAATATTTTTCTTCTTTATTAAAACAGTGCATTAAACGTAATTAAGTTTTTTATTGTACGCCGGAGGCGACCGTGCCCCTTATTTATGGCGAAGGGAGGAGGGGGGATCATGCAAATTTAATTGAATATATACGAATTTTGAGGATCAAAGACGTAGGTACGAAAAATTGGTTGTATCTTCTTTGGGTGGGAAAGGTACTTTGTTATTTGTAGAGAGCAGCGGAGAATTTAATTTGCATAAAAGATGAAGTTATAATTATTGAAACTTAGAAATTGTTGCCAAAAAGAGTACAGAAAGACTGAAATGTGATATTGTTGAACTGCTCATATTGGGTAAATAGTCGGTTACAATTTGAAGAGAATTTCAACAATATTTCTATTTCTAGCGGTCGATAAGGAGCAAGTTAGGAACCTACTTTGTTACTTTAAATGGAGTATCTGCATGTTATTAAGTTTCATTTATATATATATATATATATATATATATATATATCATACCCATATTATGTTGGTATTTATTTATAATTCTATCCTCAATTGTCTAAATGTACTATTTATTTATTTATCCTTAACTGTCGTGGCATCTTATTATCTTGTATGATGTGTTTGATTCGCTGCTGGTATTTGGGCAATGGTTCCTCATCCTGCATTAAATTACATTGGTTTAACTGCAGATCGTCGAAAGTAAATAACATCAATTTGCAACCCATGAAACCCTAAATTAGGAATTAAACTAAATCATTTTGTTCTAAACACTTACATTTACCCATTTTGTGAAGACTGGAAACATATTGAGTATAAAATATAATTGAACGTAAAGGCTGAAAGCCTTCTCAAATTTTTACGTTTTCGAGCGAGTTGACGCGCCAATTTCCGGATATCTTTGCGTTAGATTCTCGTAAAAAGGATGCCGGAGTATGGGAATGAACCTATAATGACTTTAAAGCCGTTTGCAGTGCGGAATTCTTTCGCGAAGAAACGTCTCGAAGGAACTCACGAACTCCGGGCATTCGACGTATGAATGGCAGGACGTCTTCAGCTAAAGGAAGCCGATGCACCGTCACTTCTAAGTGGGAGAATCGGATTCTTGTACTCTGTAGTTTAGTGACGGGAATCTCTTCGGTGTTCCGTGAAATTGACGTAAAGAATTACGTGGGATGGGCGATGCGATATAATTTTATGCATTACGTGCTATCGACAGAGATGATTGAAATTATTGATGCGGGTGCGGTTATGTTGATGTTATTTTTATTAGGATGGCGTAACAGTGAGAGATAAAGTAATCTCGTTTTGTATCTTTGAATAAATTTATTACTTTTATAAAACAACATAAGATAAAGCGAAGATGACTTATAGGAGTGGACCTGTGGGGACTAATTGCTGGAGTTGTATTAACATTAAACAAAGACAAATAATGTCTAAGGCTATATTTTATAGATGTCATGTTAGAAGTGTTATAACATTAATTACTAAGCCATTCTAAATTTTCTAATATGAAATGTGTTCGCTTACTTCTCAGAATATCTTTAAATATAGAAAAGCTTCTTTCTACATCACAACTTGTGAGAAAAGCGTAGTCAAAATAGGACCTATAAGCGTTGTATTTGTTAACTAGTGATATGGAAGCCCATGTGGATTGGTTCTATTGCCGAGGAAATATACTCTGTTAACTTTTTTGTAAGATCTATGTATAACATAAATGCACAGCGTGTTTAATAAAAGATATAACAAGGTATATATCATATATCTCGTGCAATCACAAATGACAGTCGTGAAATCTCTCGGATTCGAATAAATTAAACCTTAATTGACCCAAATCACTTCGGTTCTTCTAAAACTTCACTCCGTCTTCGAGCATAATAACAGTATAAAGACGAAACTGTATGGGGCTCTTATATTAAGTACGATGGCGTCGGCTAATAATTGTAAAAGCCGCTAGCAATGTGTAAATCCATTAATCTCGGTGCGGTGGGGCTCGGATTAAAGCAGGCCAGGCCACCACCAACTCTTCTTCCGTTCATAGGAGTGGAATTACGAGATAATTCTGCATTTGGCGGTGTGCA
Source organism: Oryctes borbonicus (assembly GCA_902654985.2). Classification (NCBI taxonomy): domain Eukaryota; kingdom Metazoa; phylum Arthropoda; class Insecta; order Coleoptera; family Scarabaeidae; genus Oryctes; species Oryctes borbonicus. Next base: position 1,400,735 of record LR736898.1, on the reverse strand, counting down.
ATAAATTAGCATAATCTGGATGTAATATCTGCGCCGTCCGTAATTGGGTTTTTGTCGCGACTAAATTGTCTGGTTATCTTTTCGGTCGCAACTTCTTGCCTTAAGAAGGAACCTCCTATTGTATCCCGAAAGATCCTTAGGATATGGCTTTATTAAGCGGCGCATTGAAGCCAAATTGTGAATAAATGAAGGAAAAAGCCTAGGGATATAATAGATATAAATATGCCGTATAATACATTCCATGAAAGCTCTACAAAGACTTTAATCAATATCCACTAGTTATCCGAAGAGAATACTTATCCGTTAGAAGAATAAAGGAAAGAGACCTAGGTATTACGTATTGTTTGACAAATATTTCTAGTAAAAGCAATTTCCTCCGTCTATATACCTGGGCTGCAGGTCGTTAGTTGACGTTATTACGTCGCTGAAATAACATTTCCTTGCTAGCATTTCAATTCGAGCACACTTCGCTAACCTTTTGACGTTAAAGTGTATGCGCAAACATTTAAAAAAATAACAATTTCATTAATGACGATATACTGCAGGCGTATAAGCGAGCGATTGTCATTACTTTCCTATTGATTTCCAACGGTGCAATACATCATAATGTATTGAACTTCGTATCGTATTTGCTTAACTTATCCTTTGTAATTAGCATCTTTCTATTAAAATAGGTGGATTAAATATGTTTTTTCTTAAATGTTAACCAAAGAAGAGAGAACTTACTACCAGGGAATACAGATTTTTTAGATAAAACGATATTACGATTAAATTTGAATATACTCGTTTGGGCATATGTATCCGGTTAACAAATTTCTAATTAAAATAATGGTGGTTGAAACAGAAAATACTATATACAGTGTAATTTTTTTGAAACCTGATATATAGTAACTTAACTAAGAAAAATTGACAAATAACTCCCTTTTAGTGTCGCCAGGTATCACAGTAGTTACTAAAACAAGTTTTTTTTTAACGGTATCACCTTTCTTTTAACGTAACATAAACATTACTACTAGAAACTCAAATCAGAGGTTTGAGGAATTTTGCAAATAACATGTGTCTTGTTAAAATGTTTATTCCTTTGTTCATTCCTTGTTGTCGATCAAGTTAAGATTATTGACTGTACTTATTTTATATTTTCAAGATGCAAGTGAATGTCAAGCGTAGTTTTATTAACATTTCCCGATTGTTGGCCAATACTTAATTGATTTTGCTGACCTAGAGCTAATCGATACCCAACGTTAGAAAAGTACGATTGGTTTTATATACTTCACTGACACTTTACTGACCGTGGCTAACTGCCACGGATATTGGGCGTTGTACCAACTGAAGGCCAACCGTTACCCAACAAACTGTGCTACTAGAGGGAGTATCCGACCTGCATATATGTAATTGGTTCTCTGATCAATAAGTACGATTTGTAAAAACACTTCTTAACTAAAATGATAAAAGTTCTAAAAACAACGATTTGGTAATTATTATTCAACTTTGGATATAGACAGGTTTTTGCGTCGAACATCTACTATAGAAATAAATTTCGAAAATCTGTATTTGTCATCGTTTCAAAGATTAGACAAGAGAAAGTTTTAGAAGCAGGCAAAAAAAACAGGAACTCATTGTTAGCACTTTGAGCAAGAGTTAAATTTAAGTAATCACGACTCGATAAATTCTGCACACGTGTTTCTGAGAGCTTTAAAAATAAATCGAAAATATGCCATATCCAGATTCTTCTAATTATCGACATGGTAATGTATGAAAACCTTACCTGAAGTACATAAGGCAGACCACCGAATGCAACAGCATATTTACTAAATGGTATCCCATCGGTTCCAGCTGCCATAGTAAATAGTTCCAGCGGAAGGTAAGGACACAAAGCGGCCGATAAGACTTATGGCTCTGCTCCTGCAATAACAGAAACGGAAACGTTCGTTAGCTAATATCTACATAATGCAAAACAAAAACAACTGTAACGTACTGCTCCCAATGTAGATACAGTAACAACAACAACAACAACAACAGTGGTTACATTGCTGCCGCTTGCATTGACAATGATAACTAGGCTATCAACAATGCGCGGCAAAGTCCCGGATAGCGGAATCCAATAATAGAACTGATCCAGTTCCAGGATCGCAAAGGGTGTAGGGGTGGAGGTCCATTCATTATGTGCCCCCACGCGTTTTCCCTGTTTATTTGGACGAATCGGTTAATTAATCTGTGCTATTCCCTGTCCTCGTGCGGCGAACGTAATGCCGTCCTGCTTCATTATCGAAAGGCGAAAATATTCGAAAAGCATGAGCAAATGAAGTGCGAAATACGTCCTGGAATACGCTACCTCTGGTAAAATGCCAGGATATGTATGTAATTATGGTATAGCGACGCAATGTTACCCTACAGATTTTTTCTCGTGAAAAAACAAAACGTGTAATGTACCTATAGAGGAAAGCGCCATCATTATGGGGAAAAGTTATTTATTGCCTGTCGAAAATCACGACATCCGTTGTTGTAGTGTGGAAGAGAACGGCGAAAATGGATATCATGGTTATGTGGATCTAAATTAGCTTGCGTACGATTTATGTATGCAATATTTGCTTTTATTTATTTGTTTTTAAAAACAAACATGGGATTTTTCTTTGTGTAAAACAAAAGCAAATCGTTAGCGTGTATAATTAGCTTTTGTTAACTAAAAAATTTGAAATACAACGTGTTACGAGTTGCCGTTGCAAATTATCTGACTAACCTGGATAACTTTGCCTCTTGTTGCCTTTACGTTGAAATTAAATTAATTAATTTTAACGTAGGTAACTACTGTTACCTATAACAATATAATAATAGGTAACGGATATTGCTACTAATTAACAACAAATTAAATTGTGAAGAAACTAAACTTAATAAAAAATGCACAAACGGCTTTATATGCAGTATTTAATTCTGCAGAACTTTACACCTTACAATTTTTGTCCTAAAATGAATGGAAATCGTACAAAATTAAACTATGTGTTTAAGTCCCTATGTTCGCACCTGACCGTCAACACCTGGTATATTTACTAATTAAAGTGTAATTCTTAAAACGTGCATTTCATTCCACTAATAGGGACAAACTTTGCGTACTCCAAGGTATTCACGTCGGGACTTGTCATTTCAATTTCCGGAGATCTAAAGCGATTCTCCGATCTTTAGCAGATTTGTGGGTCAATGGCTTTTCGTTTGGCATATGTCTTTTCATAAAAAAATGAAAGGAAAGAGAAATAATAAAAAGAAAAGCAAAACCGCTCAACTGTTCTACGAACTAATCATAAATGAAGGAAAAAGGAAAGGAAGAATTGGGAAAACAATCCTAGCCATTCTGTGTACGAACGACCCAATCAAGGCAAGCCACCAACAGAGCATGCCACCTACCCCCTTCACTTCGCGTTTTCTTCTCAAAACCATCCGCTCGTTTTCTGTCAATCTACCCCCTTCCACCTTTACTTTCCACTTCTCAGCTCCAAGGCGCGCAACCCCCCAGTTCTCTCGATCCATTTTCTTTATGTTTTGCATCCGCGGAAGAACAAATGTCCTCGTCGTCGTCGGCGAATAACCCCGGCAAGTACCATTTACAAAGACGATGTCAGAAGCAATAAAATCAAAGTTTTCAAGAGAGGAAAACTTTTCTCGAACTCATTTGAAAATCGGAAATGGGCTTCTCATATTCACGTATATACTCCCCATGTATGGATATATATATAGAGAGAGAGGGAGAGAGAGAGAGGGAGGGAGGGAGAGAGAGAGGGAGGGAGAGAGAGAGAGAGAGACGTAGGAGCGCTAAGACAAAAGCGGAAAGAGTATTGGTTTCTACAACATACATACTTACCTAGAGCATGGCTTTCAGGGCCGAAAAGGAAAGAGTAGGAGGGGAAGTGCGCATAAAACGTTCGTTGCTGTTTCGTTGTTTATATTTTTTTTTCTGAAAGGGTTTGCGAGCAGTGGAAAGCGGTGCTTCATTTGCGGTAATACTCTACTCGAATATAGTGTGATAGGGAATCGTCTACAAACAACCATATACCATATAAATGCTTGGATTTTATTCCTTCTGTTTAAGTATTGTCTTTTAATATTAATTAATTAAAAAGGTAATTTATTACAAAAATTAAGGAAATGCATTGGCTTCTTAATATAATTGTGAATCAAGAGTATTCAGTTTCTATTACGAGCAAAGATACAGGAGCACATATTTGAAAGTATCGAGAACAAGTAGACCCTTCTAGATGAATTTATGCTAAGCAGGTACGAGGATTCCACTTAGCGAACTTAAAGGGCTCCTTTCTAATTGGTGTAGAATTTCGCGCCCACGCACGCTACTAGTGAAGGGTCTATATATGGACAAATGGTCTGAATCCGAGGGGGTAACGAAACAACGATAGATTGTTTTCAATTCGCTGCTGAATTTAATATAGACGTGATATAGATTTTGCGCGATATTAAAATAATCTGAATGCATATAGTGAATTGTTATATTAATTTATAATATTTCGTCATAGAATTGCTTGCATCGCACAATAATAGAGTGGTGTTAATTATAGATTTCAATAAATCTTTCACGGGAACAGGCCGCTATTTCGTTATGCGGCAACCTACTTTTCATTGGGTACAATTATTATTTGATTCCATTAGCGATTATCGGTGCATTTCAACTCACATGAATGTACATGCATGTATAGGCCTCGCTGGTGGGCAATGTTAAATATTCAACAGAATTTAATAGTGATGCTATCGCTGCCACTAAACATCACAGTGTTATTTACTATTAAAGGCGTTACACGTAAAAATGTTGCATAAACTACGCTTGTAGTAAAATGTATGGCTTTTTTCATACGGCCGATTAAAAATACGATTCTAGGAGTTGTTCTTCTGGATAATATAAAATAAAGAATGTATTTGGCGTTGTAACAGGACACCCATTTTTAGTTCAATATTTGCTTATTTTCATATAACAGAATTGGTTTCATTTATTTAATTTCTTGAATATATTTACCTTAAATATATACTTTTTAATTCACCCCTGTATGTTGAGTGCATTTTTTTTCTTTAAAATACTTTATATGATCGATTAATATATTAAAGAATATACATTGGAAAAGTGAAAAATTTTTTGAACATTTTTGGCAGTGCATTTGAACTTTCATTACTGTAAAATATATATTTGCGTTTCTCAAAAATATATTATTATATATGACTATGTTACATAATTACCCATTCATTTTACCGAAAAATGTAAAAAGTATCGTCAGCAGTCTGATAATAAATCGGAAATAAGTAGAGGCAAGAATAATTTACTAGACGATAAGATATGTCATGCGCAGACTTTAGGTCAGCTTACTATTATGTTTGGTACCTTAACAACACCTACGCGTTAGAATCACCTCTCTCTTAACTATGTATGAAATTACCTACCGGAATTGCATTCATCTTAAAAAATAATTAATTAGCTTTGTTCTGAACAAACAGCCAATAGCAAGATTCAGCGGTAATCCTATTCTATGCTATTCTGAATATCAAAGCAGCATTCTACATCAAATGCGTAGAGAAAGCACCATGCGATTGTGAGCGAAACATCGTCAGATGCGACTACAGCCCGGAAAGCAATCTGCAATCTATTAACTTATGGTAATAGAACATCAATAGTAACGGGACAAGTTCAAATAATTACATTTTAATGGATACTATATTTATTTACCAAGAGTACTTGAAAATTCGGTTGGGTTGAATTCAATTCAAAACATGTTTACAGCAAGGAGTACCTTGTAGTTTTAAATTTTTGATCTGAAAACTAGAAAGCTAAACACCCTAGCGACGAGACTGCATACCGGGTTGTAGAAAAAATTTGTAGAGCGTCTTACACCAAAGAAACACAAAAATGAAGGGAAATATCAACTAGAAACGCAAAAATACGGTGGCCCAAGGGTGACCTGGTTCACGGCGTCCTCTACGAACTTTACGTTACTATATTATAAGACCTCTGTATCTCCAACTTATACGTCCTTTCAATACGTTTAAAATCTGAAGGCGCAAAAAGCCACTCGAAAGAGATGTATTATGTATGAAATCCAGTGAAACAGATACACTTTTCTCGTGTAAACCTCTACCTACAAATATCGTCTGTCGATCAGCTGTTCATTCTTAATTAGATTCATTTTTCAAGATTTTGAAATAATAACAAAAATCTGGTGGAAAAAAATGGTATTCCAGAACTAAGACGTACGTAGATATATAGGAACAGTTATACAGTATCGTTCCGAGGATATACCTACAATATAGACAGGTAGTTGAAATTTTTTTTCTGTTAAACCCAATAGGGTTAAATTTCAAATAAAGCTCAATTAGATAAATATTTCAGCTTAAATAAAACAAATCGAACGTTTTTATAAACCATCAAAATATTCAAGAATCTATGTGCAGTGTATACAGCCATCATTCGTTCTAACTTCTAACGCTTTGAATGTATCAAGTCGCAACGATTTTTCGCCAATTGCGTACATAAAACCCGAACCCAACTAACTCCGGTATTTATTGGACAGCTTAAGCTTCGCAATTCGTACGCATTCGTCCAATTACGTTTACATCCATTCGGCCGGCATTATCGAATTAAATTTAATGCGTACGCCGTGCCGCATACACTAAAAAGATTACAAACCAAAACCAAAAGTGGAAAACTGTCAGAAACATCTGCGCGGTGGCGGGAGTATCTCCGAAAATCGTCGATAATTATCCCTGGGTCCGGTCCAGGCCCTCGTAACCACCGGCCGCTCTACTAGAGGGCGCCGGCGTCATTCGCCCGCTGTGTACAAATAACATTACTACTAGGGGCAGGCGGCAGCGTGGTTTCGTCGATTGATAAGGGTCGACAACTTAAATTAATTGCGACTGCGAATCCCGTACACTTTGACAAAGGAAAAATGTACGCGTTCATCCCGGTGAGTTCAGAGCTTTAGCGTCGTCCAGGGAAGTAAAAATAGTGAAGGGATACATCCGACTTTGAATGTTTTAGAAGCTTGGCTCGCTAATAATATGAAGCCAGCTAACGTTGTTCGTTGAACTCAAACGTAAATATACGAGATCTGCTCGAAAGCCGAGCTCCTAAATTTGTAAAATTGAAGTTGCTGTGTAAACAGTAGGAAGGCGGTCGTAATTTAATTACTACTTACAATAAGTGAGCCAAATTTTGAATCTACTTACACTTTCGGATGTATTCAGCCCTAGCTAGACATTGAATTAAAATGCATTCGAAATATACGGCCGATACAATGCTACAAAACATTAATTTACAGTTTAACCCGAATCGTCCTGAGTTTGGTTGTTGTTTCTGGTGTTAGTATTGTCTGATATTATGTTATAAGAAATGTTTTGCTTCGTTTTATTTATACAGTAGGCATAATTTTACAATTGCCGAAGGTTGTGGAACACTTGCATATAAACATACAATCGTATACATATAATAATCCCTTAACACCGACGCTTAAAAAAAAATAATCTCAAAACGAATTTATATTGCGAATTTCGTAAGGAGATAGCGATTTTAACATCAGCTAGAAGTACAGGGCGCCATGTACGAGCTTGTCTTGACCGTAATCACGACACCGCTTTTTTCTTCCCCAAAAAGACCAGCATTAAATTCGAGGAAACACGTTCCCATAACGACCTCTCGTTTTTTCTTCTTCTTTTCGGAAGGACGAGGATCCGAAGAGGGCCAGGTCGAAATGTCGAGATGCCTGGTAGCGCGCGTCTCACATATAAATGTGCGGAACGTGTTTTTAAAATTGGCAAACTTTGCTGCGAGCGGCGAACAAGATTTCTCTCTTGTTTCGCTTCTCTAGTTTTGCGTTAGGTGTTCGCGGAATAATTTAGGTGTAAAGTAAGGAAAATCAACAGCGGCAACAGAGCAACAAGAACAACGGAGAGGATGGTCGGGTTACGAGGATATTAAGTTTACCGTTGTAGTAGCGCGCGTAGTGGATGCATTCTATTCTTCGTGAAAAGTTTTTGGTATTCGCTGTATGGCTGCGAAAGGTCGAATTTCAACGCGGAATATTAAATAACGTAAGGGTACCTACGGCGCAGTAATACATCTGCTTTTAATGGTTATTTAATGTAGAATGTGCAGCAACATTCGAAAGTTGTATTGAAGTTATCACAGTCGTTAACCTCGATTAACCTTTAGCTATGGAAATCCTTGGATACTGGAATAGCATTTGACTAAACACAAGTCCAGCTGTTCATGTTTCATTAAAGAGTGATGATATCTATGTTTGTACACTAAGGGAATAGAATCAATAAACCAAATTTATTAGACCTACGAAAGGTTTGTTAATTCAATGAAAAAGTTGGTTAACATAATCGGGAGGATATGCTTCCGCATCGGCGCTCTTTACTATTGACAAAATACATCTGTGCTAGTGCTGTTCGGATGCTGGGCGCCCAAATATTCATTTCAAATATAAGAGAATGTAATATCATTTGATGAAAAATTCAAAATTCCACGAAATATACAGTGTGTTCTATTTAAGATGACGTAGAGGTTAATGTTTGAAGTTTAACCTATTCGATCGATAAATACTATCATCCTGCATACTTTTATTCACATTTAATAACAATTTGGTTCAGCGATTGCGAGTGACATTTAATATCAAAACTACTCTTTCTCGTATAGAGCCTTCTTGGATTCCTTTTTTTTTGTAATATGTAATACAATTTTACTATCTCCCTCTACATCGGTGCACCTATTATATTTCAAAGCCGCATATTTTCTACTCGGAACAACGTATGGGACGTACGATAACGCGGCGGTGGAATACGAAAGGAAAATGTAATAAGTTCGATCCCCGCGGGTCCGCTTACGCGGAACTTATGCGTTCTTCTTTATAAAATAATGTTCGGCGTGAGAGTTAAACTTTCCCGTTTAAAATTTGCGCATCGCTTTATATTTCCGTCGCAGTGAAATAGGAGTTGGTAAACAACAATGATGTTGAGTATGTTAAGCGCACCAAGGTCGATTATTTAATTTTATTTGACTATTTTGATGACGTTCACAACTATAAACCTTGATTCGTATCACCTGGAAACGTTTTGTTTTATTAACGTCCGTTATAAATTTATAATAAAAAAAGCTTTATTTAGTCTCAGTTAAGAAATATATACGTAGGGGGGACGAGGGTACCCCGTTACACGCTGTACACATTAACAAAACGAGATTTCCAGAATGGATTGTTTTCGTAGTAGATTCGCTGAAGTCAGTGTTTGCACTTTCCAACGATGGTGAGGGTGGCGATATCATTCAAATTCATACTTCAGGAACTTTTGAGTACCACCTTGTATTTTGTATACCATTAACGAGAAACATACAATAATTGGGAAAAATTGAAAAGGTAAAAAAAAAACGTATTTCTGAACCGACGACGATGCCATCAGATTTCTTGGAAAGCAACGAGCTCCGATAATGGGCTTACAGGAAACAATAAAACCCCGAAAGGACTTGAACGCAAACCGGCATAAGCGACGCCAATTTATGCCCGGCATTACCATAATTTAGAATATTTACGTCGCCGTATATACCGTGCATATACAACATCCACGGCAAATATACACGAACATAAAAATATTTCGCCTCCCTCGTGTAAGGACGACGACGTAGAGGGTGCCACCATTGCACGTCGTTGTATCGTCCTCACACCCACACAACTAAACAAATCCCGGTCGATTTTCTTTTCTTTTCTCTTTCACCATCCTACCGGTAAGGGGTTGCCTTCACCGTTTCTCCTGCTACGTGCTCATCCACGACCGAATTTACATTATTATAAGACGTTTTTGAGTGTACGAGGTTTCCCTACATTATTCTACAATTTATGGTCGCTAAACGCGCTTTACTATCGATCCGTTGTCTCGGGTATTCTTTTTTCCCTGGCTCTGGCTGTGGTTTCGTCTTCGAGGGGTACTCTGCGAAGGAGAACGACAAGAAAAGATCTCTGCGTTCTCGGAAAATACAAGAAACATGGTGCTGCTACTTGCGAGCTGAATAAACTTCGAGTTCGTAGCTTTGGTTATGTCTGTTGTATGAGTGTATCGTGTAGAGAATGCTTCTCAAGTTCCTAACAAATGTGTTTTTAATGCATAAAGAGGAAACCATGAAATAACCCACTATATCATTTAATATACGCAAGAGGTGTCATTTTGAACTGAGTGTTTTTCCCTTCCCTAGAATTCTTCGAGAGAGAGGCAGGTATTTATAGACGGGAAGTAGGTGGAGAAGAGAAAGATAGATGTATGTATTAATGTAAGAAAGTATTACATGTTTCATATTTTTAGTTATGGATCTCATAACATTTGAGCTACAATAGGCCGATTTTGCATCTTCTCTAGACTGAAGGGCCTTTTAGGCTGACAACCAACCCCCTGCTTTGACATAGCTTAGGACGTTGTTTGGAGGAATCTCCCTAATAATAGCAAAGTGTAGCAGCTCTTCACTCAGCATCGTCTAAGCGGATATTTTTAATACCAGATTTGCTCACATACCATTACTTCAATATAAACGCCTTTCACGCAAGTTACTTAATAATGCACAGCTTTATAAAGGAAATGTATACATCTTAATTGATTGACTAAAAGCTCTGAAATGAATCGAATTTACAAACAATAAAGCTTACTCAAACGAACCCCTCGCTTCTATCTCATTCCCCATCTAGATTATACATTCTTTTGTCAGAGAGTACAAAGCTACGTAAAAGTAAAAAAAAGAGAGGGAAAAATATCATTGTCTAAAACGAGACATTGTCCGATGGAAGAACTTGAGTTTGTTTTTCGTTCATTTTTTAGCAGCGAAGTATTTGCACTTGGTTGCCATTAGTTAAGTTACACAATTGCATAAGATTAATTACGTCTTCGGGATTTTCTATTTGGTATGTACTTCGACCATTGTTTGTCCGCGCATTTTATCCCATGGTAACAATACAAACTCGCAGACAAAGAGATGGGCGTATTTTCTTTTTTCTTGTTGTAATTTCTGCAAGGAATGCCAACAAAATAAAGTAGGTACATTTTCTTAGCGGTGCTATTAATGAAATTAGTCAAAAAAGCCTAGTGTAGCAAGAGAATCAGCTTTCCTAGCTTGAGAAGGTTCAATTGGAAAGTGCTCTGCTGCGACGTAGAATGGCTAAGACCTGATTTTCTGAAGTTGTTTGTATAAATGTAATTAACATTATTTTATGTATTAACATATGTGTTTCAGTTTTTATTTACTTTTTTTTACCATGATGACGAATCTTTCGGTAATATTTATTAGAGCAATGTTTTTCTGACTACTTCTGTGATTTCGCAAGAGGTATAAATATTACTTTTTAATAAGCTGTCAAGCCACTACAGAACGTCTATATTTGACGGGTATCGATATCGGTATCGATTCATTAATGTCGGAGCGTTAGACGCTAGATCGCGAACTCTAATAGTATATCACAAACTGTAAATGAAATTGTTTATGCAAATGTATCACAATTGGCGGTGACTGACAAAGAAAAACGGTTATCGGTAAAGATAAGCGAGGGGACGTCAAAACAATCGAAGGTGTGGAGCAGAGCTAAGCAGGTCATCAAAAAGATTACCTAGATCCATAAGTTGATAGCTACATTGTGGTATTTGACCTAATAGTGGTCTAAAGTAACTCTAGTCCGTAGTAACTTTATTGCTGAAGACGTGCGTCCAACGTTAGTGAAGTGTTGTGGTAGCGTTTCAATGTGTTAGTGTTGCAGTTGTCGATTCGTGATTTTATAACAAGCAATTCGAACTTCTCAATGACAGGTGAAGTCTCACAACCGTTACAAATGTTCCATTTCAAATTAACCATTAATTTATTTCCGCAAATTCACTCTCCAATATGATTATCCGCCTTTCGAAATAAACAAGCACCGCACGGTCTAGCGCACGGCGAGCTAATTGAATAAATATTCATATCATGTTCATCATCATCACCATCATCATCATTATCATCACTAGTACCAGATGCTGATGTATATTGCTCGAAAATTATTTAGATTACCTCGCTGCCGGCAACCCACCTTAATTCTTTGTTAACAAAACATTAATTTCTCATTTTGGGCGGCGAAACATACTCGCGAGTGGGACAAGGATGTCCGAATTTAGCTCTCGCAAACCCTCCCAGCAACCTCTTCTCCATTCGTATGAAGGTCAAATGACAAAGTAATAGGCAGAGCTGGTAGGTAATGCAGAAATAAAGATAAACTAATTAATTGAAATAACAAACCCATCTCGAAAACCGATGTAGGTTTATATTTACTATTGCTTCGGTTTGTATTCCCGTACTACCTACCCTTGGATAATATAATTTCCTATAAATCTACCTTTTAGTAGAGAGTTAAGAGGAACCTTGGGCACAGGGTGCTGCTCATCCTGTATTTGTAGAGGAGGTACTACACAAACGAGGTGAAAATAAGTCAGCGTAGTTCCTACGTAACGGCATACAGGGTGCTTGAGTTTGATTTGTAATTGATCCTGTGTTTCACTTGAGTAAATCATACATATAACATTCAGAATAGTAGCTTGATATAGGATTGATTAAGTTAGACAATAATTTAATACTTAACGTGAATGTATTGTAATACTTTAATAAAGAAGCTTATCTTTATGGCAGGGATCTAGAGTTAAACAGTTGAAGTTCCACGAGTTCTTAGTGTGCTGGATTAGTAGACGAAGAACATCATTTACGCCTTACATTACTATAATACAAGAAGTTACTCTTTGAATTATATTAGTTTCTATTTTTCTTTGAATCACAAGTCTGTCTCAAAAGCGAATAAACGATATATATATATAAAAAAAAAAACGAAGCACTTAGTTTGTTTGAAACGTTACGTGAATGTTTTGTTTAAAACTTCTTTATTTTTTATCTTTCGGAAAAGGTTCATAAAACCCTAGGGAGAAATACGAAAGTTCCGAGGCGCTTCCAAACGGTGTCACCGTATATGGGAAAAGGTTTTAGCTTGAAAACAGAATAGTAGTTAGATCATTTGAAAAGATTGTGAACATGAATAATAGATGGTGTTAGTTTAAGCAACCTTGTTTTACGCACATATAACATATTTTCCTAAACCAAAGTTAATAGTAATTTAATTTCTGCGCTGGAGTAGATCATCGAGAATATCTCGCAGTATTTCTTGCAATCAGTACCAGTAAGTTATTCGAATCGATATTGTAGTAGCGGTACTTTTTGAGTAGGCGTTGTCTTTTGTTTGGTGTTACATACTTCTGGAACACTCTGGATAGCTGGAAATGTTCATACTATTCAATCTCTGTCTCAAACAAATTCCAAAACGAATAAAACAGCTCCTCACTGAACAATCACATCTATAAACTTGTTAACTATCGACTGTTCGCATACCAAGACAACCAGAGCGTGCACTAATCGCACGAATTGTGGGTTAGCTGGAAGGTTGCATGCGTTACGTTGTTTTCGTTAGGCGAGAGCAAAAAACTGCGGCATTGTGTTAGTTTTCGGCGAACAAATAATCATCCGAAATGTTTGACGTAATGTCATTATTCCTGCGTTTCCGATAACGTTCTTCTTTTGACAAAGCATCCATTATTTTGTTGGATCGCGAAGCTGTATTTGTTTACCTGTCATTCATCGTTTCCAAATGGCCTATTGTTTGTGTGAGTAATGGTTGTAGTTGTGTTCTTGCTTGCAATGTGAATGGAAAGTATGTGAAATGCTTCAAACAAAGCATAATAATTGGAGATGGAAAAATTAAAAACATAAAATTATGATTGTACATTGACCGCACCACCAAAACATGTAGGCAAAGTAATGTTTATTAGAATCAAAAAGGTGTATATTGCTTATAAACATCTAAATGAAAGACAGTTCCTGTAAAAACAAACTAGATGAATGCAATATGGTAAATAATCCTTTATGTTGGCCTTCAAAGAAATGTTCATAAAATTTGAAGGAAGTGCATGCTTTTAGTACCTTTTTACTGATTACCACATTATGCATTCTTAACACTCTTTAATAAAATCATAACTTACAAGATTACATCAACATTTCTTATTACTATCTCTTTAAATAATTAATGAATAATAAGCTTGTCGAAATAGTCCTTGTACGATATCTAAAATTTACGATTTTCACCATTTTCCTTTACTCACATTCACCACATCATTCCACTTATTCAGAAGTATTATCTTGACATTGACAAACTTTGTACCCATCACATTATATACACAAAACGTCCCCTTATCTATGCCAAGCACGTATTTCTTTACACACGTCCACTAACACGCAGATTTGTCGTCCCTTCTCCATGCTTTCATTTCTTCTCTTCAGCTGTTCGCCATAAAATTTAAATCTTCGAAAATATATTCCGAACAATGCTTATCGATTGCCGTATCAATCTTTTGGATCGTGATAGGCCACCTTTCTCTCCTTCGACCCTTGGAAAACTTTCATTCCCTTCCTTTCCCTCGCACCATACGCTCCACTTTGAGACAAGCAAGGAAAAGAACGAGATCGTCTGATGTATGTTCGCTAACGTCCAGAATTGGGGAAATTTCGTGCCAAGTCAAGTAAAGGTTTTTATTACCGAATTTTTTTATTCTAGACTTAAGGGAGATGTATAATATGTTATAGTGCTTATTTAGGTGAAATAGTCATTTTTTTAAATTACAATAAATATATAAAAATGTATCCTGTGTGAAATATATTTAGCTTCTTTAACGCAGAAACCATATCCAGGGTTTTAGAAATAACTACCTAGCTAAATTTTAATTGAAACCGAGCTAAAACTATCTCGCGGTACTCTCGAATGTCGGCAAAGTTTTAGTGACGCGTAGATAAAGTCTGACGGGAACTACGAAAGTCAGGAGGTTTCCATAGCGCCCATTCTTAAAATAAGCGGAAATTTATTATCCAAGTACGACCTATGAATATGTAGCAGATTCTTTGTATGCTGACACGTTCGCTAGTTCACGCTAATTTGCTTGAAATGCCGTGCAATTAGCTCTACGCGAGCAACTACTTGGATGTATATATCACTCGTCTATGTGCCCACGTGGAAGATGAGTATAATATGCATAAGATATACTTTGCGGGCGATATTTGAAACGATGATTTTGGCTGACGAAGCGTCTTCGAGGTAAAATTAAAGATCATACTGAAGGACGCAACTTCACTGACAGATTTAGTAGTGGGAGAGTAACTAATATGCATACCGGATATTTAATGAAATGAATTTACCCTTACTTCTGCCAACAACTTGTTTTAAGAACATTCCAGAAATGCTTAATCTGAATCTCGAGTATGTGAAAACGACTCCAAGACTGTGTATTATGAGCAAGCTAACTTCTTTATTATATCAGCAAAAAATCTTTAATTTGAACAATAATGATAGCAAGGATTATGGCGTAGTATGTTAAACAACACATAAGTATCGGCACCCTCTGCACCACACAAGTTTAATTTATTAAATAGAAATATAATAATTAGTCCGGGACGGCCGTTTAGAGGACACGAATGGTCCTCATCATCAACCGGTGACCGACCATTCGATGGTGCGGAGGGTGCCGATACTTATGTGTTGTTTACGTCTTCAATTTGATTCACATTAGAAGATAGCATGGGGCAAAGTCCCTGCTTGATTAACTTCAAACCAATTATCTTGTTGAAATTGCTAAACACTGTGCACATGAGAATTCTTTTCGAAAATATATGTTTCGCTATCAAAACCTTCTAACAAGGCCGTATAAATGTCTAAATATTACGTCAACATGTTAGTTGACTTGTGTTATTTTGTACCATACTGCATTACAAAAATTACTTCTCTCGCTGGTCAATACGTTGCAACAAAAAATTGAATTCTTTGAGTGCTTTGCGTGCTTGATTACCAAAATATTTATCTGTTTTCCTCGTGACTTTGATTCAACACCTATACGTATACGTATGCGTTTGAAAATTGAAAACGGATTGAACACTTTAATCGAAATACAAGAAATACTTGTATGTATGTATGTTTATCGTTACCGCGAATAAACAAGATTTTGAATTGAACGCATTTCCTACGTTCATAGAGTTCTAGGTATGTACATACGTATTTTCTCTCTTTACAAACGATATCTATGTACATACGTGGAACGATGTATGTTCCATGTATATACATAGATGTCATTTGTCGCATGTGAGCGAATATCAATGTTCAAAAGCAATAATAAATCGTTTTAATGACGGGGTGTTTGAAAAATAGATCTGTCAAACGTATCGACGTTTAAAGCAAAAATTTAAAAACAAAACTATTTAATCCTACATAGCTTTGCTTCTATCCAAGAGCACCGCCTACTCAAGCACTCCGTTTCGGCATCAGCATATTCATATCTTGATCCGTGACTCTACCAGTCACTTCACAACACGCAAGTATTCGTGGCCACTAAACTTACTAATCACAGTTTTTTGTCATTAGCATTCTTGTACTGATGAATGTGATATCTTTGCTTCACTTAGTCTCAAAGCATCGCAGATCTATTTATCTCTCTGATAACTCTAAGCTGAGTAATCTCTTTGCTTTCCCCAGATGAAACTTTAAACAGTTAAAAGTACAAGTACCAGATGCAACGTAACATATTATTTTTGGAATATTTAATTTCTCTACAGTTACTTATTACCATTTAGTGCAAGTATGTATGTATATAATGGATAAAATCGCACGTAAAAATATGTCGCATATTCTATAACATACACATACTGCGGAATTACCACGGCAAATCTCCATATACGTTTTCTGACCGGCGCGACTGGTTAAAAGTATGCGATCAGGTAACACGAGATCGGTGAAATGGTTTCAACTGATACTTGGTGCGTGCAGTAACGTCACCAACTCACCAAAAACCATTATTGTACATATACGTCGTATTTAACATAGATGGCGTGCGGGTAATCTCCTTTCCCGTTCTCCCGACGAGATTGTTCCAAACAAAAGATAAAATATCATTTCCGTAATTTTCATACGACCGCGAGAAAGAGACAGAGGGCGTATGGTGTATTGCTACACGAGCCACTCGCTTTATTATATTAATGCGACTCGTTTATAATTTTAAGCTTGCACGGGTTGGATGCATGAGGGAAAAGGGCCCTCCTCCGCTGTTAGCATGAAGTGGAAGTAAGTGTAAACACGCAAATTATACCCTGTACACACACATGCACATGAAGGTAACAGTGGTTTACAAAGAAATGAGTCCCTCCGTTTAATGTAGTGCCCACCCATATCTATGTATGTATATGTGAACGTGGTGGGATTAATTTTTCCGCTTTTTTCAGCCTTATTCGGTAATATACAGGACCGAGTTGAAGTAATTTTAATTGGCAGCGTTTACGTACGGCCCTGGACAATTGCTGTTTATGTAACAACGTAAGGTTGCAAACAACATGGGAACAAGGACAGCATATATTATTTCGCTGTAAATATTTACGGTAAAACAATATACAGCGGCAAAATTATGGAATAAATTCATTAAATTTGAAGCAATTCGTTTCTCGTAGAAATGCGCGGACAGGTCAACTTCATTTTTCTTAGAATAAACACTTTTGCATCCTCCACATATGGTTTTCAAGTAATAACGGCATCGACAATGTTATTAAATGAGTACTCCTAATTTTTCGTATTTCGATAGATCTGCTATAATTAATTGACGTCACCGTGGGGATTGCTATCCACACTGAACTTAATAAAATTTTCTTAGGATGCGCTTTAATTAAAATACGGTTGACATGCGTAACTATGGTTACATGTATTAAAATTATAGTGCAAGTGTGATTTTTTTTTTATTTTTTCTAGAATTCGTCTTACGAGTGCAAAATAGATGGTTTTGATGCTATCAACTTTATTAAGTTCAATATTTCGTCGGAACTGGTCCAAAAATATATTTTTTTTTTAAACACCAGGTGGATATCTTGCAATATACTGTTATTATTAATTTCTTTCCAGCGAAATTAATGTTCCAAGGGGTCTAAATATATACAAGTTTAATAGAAAAAAAATAATTGATACCTTAGACAAACCTTGAAATTTATATGAACCGGTCTAAAAGTCCTAGCTGGACATTAATTATTGACTTTTCTGGAAAAACTTGTCCGTCAAACACCTGGAATTCCGTTCTAACCTCAAATATTATCACGAGAAAAGTAGCAGGTGGCTATTTTCCCTGTAGGCGGTTGTATACAAAAAAAGGAGTCCCTCTATTCAATGTAATACCCATATCCATATACGAACATGGTGGGATCAGTTGTTTTTTTTTTCTGGAGTTATTCAGTGATATACACGTCTATAAAATTGAAGCAATTTTAAATAATTTTGAACTAAATTTTATTATTGCTAAAATAAATATTTGCAAATGAAAGTTTTTCAATAAATGTCTAGCAAACAATAAACAACGCAAAAAATTTAACACAATATTTATTACAACAGTGGCTACCATGTTTTTTACTGTTTGTAAAGTATCTATTTAACGTTCTGTATTTAAATCCTTAATATTGACGTCACTATAATACATTTACACACTAACCGGATTAAATTATCTTGCCCAACGGAATATTTTAAATAAATCACTACCCTCAAATGTAAATAATTTCTGTTTGTAAATATTGTAGCTCTATGATTGGTAAGCGTCGCTAAATATTAGAATAGACCTTGGAGGATTTCGTACTCGACCCGGTCAGGATTAAATGTAATATGATTCTATGACGTGGACTAATTCTTTTCATCATAGCTCATTTTGAGATTTTCCTACACAACGTGGAATTATCTTCTGGCAAGAGATTACAACCTGTTCCTCAAGCGTAAATTTATTGCCGTTTATAATCTTCAACCTTATCTAACACATATATATATATATATGGAGATATACACCAAAGCGTGCTTCTTCAAAGAAACTGCTCGAAATTTATGTATTACATATCAAGTTACACTTAATAAACTCAAGGAATTCAGACGATGATGTTAAGAATCTCGTACCACGTTGGGTATCTCACGTCTCAAAAGCCGCAACTTCGGCTGCGGATATAACTTTGCCGTGACTGTCAGATTTATTAATAATTAGGGTAGGTAATAAGTGAAAGGAAGATACGTGAACTTGAGTAAATATGAATTAATTTAGATTGTTTTCCTTAGAATTAGAAAATGTGCAACGATATTCGTTGAATATTTTGGGTCTTGGTAATAGCGTACACAAACTTGCAACATTTAACTTTATTTCAATGCACCATTATACATCTCGGAATACAAAATATCTCAGATATTGAGATAATAATAACAATAATCTTTATTGATTTTATTATTTCGGGATAATTCAACGTAATTTCACAACCTGTAACTATAGTTAATGTTAACTATATTCACCCTTCTCTTCATTTTATTCTTCGAATAAAATAATAATACACTTCGAATCGAATCAATCGAATAATATAATACACTTAGAATATTAGAGAAATTACTGTTAAAGACCTCTCCACATATTTTTTCTACCTTCGCAAAACCGTTGCTCTACGTAATTTGCATGCAATTTTACGGCATTAAATTCGATCCTCGCATTTACATCTCCTATCCACCTTTCAGGATCAGCGGAACCGTGCATATAGATGATACTCTCCGTATAATGTCTACATTTATAGGCGAGCGCCGATATCTCGTAGTAATATTTCATTTCATGCGGCGTTACGTTAATCGACACTACCAGTACTACTACCTACACCTATGCTATGTGCAAAGCGAATTTACTTGCTCTTGCACATGCATATCAACCCCTTTCATTGTCCCCATCTTCGTCTGGTGGGAAAAATAGAATAGATACGAAAGAGCAAGTGAGAGACCGATAATGGGTGGATAATATATGGCGGCATCGGACGAAATTTCCCCTGCACCAATTGGGGTGTGTATTAGTTATGGAGAGAGAGTGTCTATAGTCTGCAGACTCTATAGAGTTTCGAAATGTTATGTATGTATGCATGCGCTTCTCTAAATGTTCCACCAGCACCATCACCCTTCAGTATCACGTCAATGGCAGCTCCCGGGCGCTTAATATACTGGAACGTGACGGAATATTTATGGGAAATTTAAGCGCGTAGAAGGACAGCGTGGAGTGGCGGCGGTTGTGCGAGATAAACGTCGCGTTGTTGCACTAGCACCCTCTTCGTTCATGTATAACGTCACCAAAATCATTTATCAATATTGGTTTGCATAATGGGGTCCACTAACCCCCTCGCCAATACGCGCACCCGTGCACAGACGATCCAACACAAAGGCAAGCGCATCGTGCGATGAGAGAATCTCTATAACGTCTATTTTTATTGGATTTGGGGGAGATTACCAAATGTACGCGAAAACGCACAAGTACGCAGAGGAGTATATATTTACAAGCGAGGGGTTATTTCTATAGGAGTGGGACTTTTTAAGGTTTGATTGCATGTGATTTATTGCAAGGGGAGCTCTGGTAAGAATTAAGTGAATCTAATAATTACATCCTTAATACAGTTTGTTTGGCGAAACTGGATTTGTGCTTGAGATTTTGAGGAACTGTGAGAACAGGTCTCAAGACGGCGCTTTTATACAGTGCGTTTTATCTCACACAGGTCCCCATGGATTATTTATTATTATTATTATTAATGCTACAGGTTTTGTCACGACATCTTAAAGTTTGTTAGAACAATACCTCCGCACTATGTTCGTCAGTGTTTAGTTGCACGTATTGTAATAGATCGATTGGAAGGAGAGCATATTGACTGGTGGCCTTCATTAAAACGCAATCGCTCGACCAATTATAAAATAGAATACGTCAAGAAATCCTATTACGCGGCTGCCATGCACATTCTAACACGTATACAATGACATCCCTTATTGACACGTACATAAATTAATTGCACGACAATTAACGATAAAATATCCAGTCTATACATGGTGTACACCTTTGCATTGTTTCATCCTCCAATCGCCCGTCATCCACCGCATTGCTCCGATCGATTGTAAAAGCACACGACCTCCTGACGTTTATTAATAATGCGCATTAATTAATGCACTTTTAGCGGCAAAATATGTGGGCCGAATCGAATCGTTTACCCGTTTTAGATGTAATTACGACCCATCAATCTACCAGCTATTAATTACACAATAATAACCTAATGTATGTAATAGTTTAATTGCTGTTAGCGTGTATCAAATATTTGTTTCGTCCTCTTAAATTTCCATATGGATAGTGCCTTAACTTTACTTTACTTTAGCTTTAGAAAAGTACTTAGGTCTTACTACATCAATAGCAGTGGAATAATTATTACAAATTGAAAATATTTATTATTATACAACTTGGGTATCTGAAGAAAAAAATATTACAGTGAAGCAAGCATATTCCGAACGTGGAGATGAGGTAACCTTTTAAAGCCATATCTAGTTCTGTAACCTGTTCTGTGCCATTGGATTCTATTTTTAACGGTTTTCCCTCTCTCTCTTTGTCCCTCATTCGTTCTCTCAAACGGAGAAAAGAGGATTTTTATATTATCCGTTAGACGCGAAAACATCATAGTAAAGACGGCAATGCCAGCGCGGCAAAACGAAAATAAAGAACTTTCATTGTGAATTTTCTCTTTTACGCGTTAGGCAGAAGCGGCGGTGTTGGAAGAGACGCGGTAGGGAAAGATAAAACTTATACACATTAGAATTCGTGAAGCACAATAGAAGTTCGAACGATGATTAAAGTCGGTCGCGTGTATGGTTCGAATAAAGAAAAAAAGAGGAGAATGGAAGGAATTTTCCGTCATTTTATAGGACTTTTTTTCGGAGGAGGACGTGCGGTCATATTGGCTTCGTTTTAATTTTCACAGAGCGTAGAGGAATGACCAAAATCAATGTGGAAAAAGAAGTTTTTTTTTTATCGTCACTGTTAATTGGCGAAAGCATTATTACGTAGGAAATTGATGGAATGTTTGAAAAGGTAGCGTAAATGAAACAGTACAAATATTGTTTTTGTTTTCAAACAGTAAACAGTAAATATACTATGCACGATCATTTCTTCTGTTAATATTTAAATTTTGGATGTAAGTATCAACTTGAAACTTTATGAAAGAGAACAAGTAGTCGGGGCACTTCTTTGTGCGAGATCTTTGAACGAAGGATATTTTCCGCAGAAGAGATAGATTTGGTTCAAAAACCGTCGCCAGGAATGCAGAAAGGGAAATAAATGGAGAATCGTCAGCATTAGTGCTTCAAAATCATTTGATACTTTATAAAGATAAGATTGATTCGATAAACTGTCCCCGACAAGTTCCCTCCAGTTGTTGACGAATGCTACAAAATCCTACAAATAATTATTTTTATGATATGGATGGTAACTAAAGGTGAGAAGCGAATTGATTCTAGACAAAACAAAAATATATGTAGATTGCACAATCACTAGCAGTAGAAGATCAAATCAATTCTTAAATTGCCGAAAGAGCGTTTTAGAGATAATCACAGACAACACTATAGAACATAAAATATTTTTACAGCTTTTTTTCTGCTGGATCCCATATTAGGATAGGGGTAGAAGTACACATATGGATCTACTAAAAGCGACCTAACGTGTGAAAATGGGTTTTCGAGTAAACTGCTGGTAAAGAGGGGATGGCTTCGATACAGTACGACAAACAAGAGAAGGAAGCAAGCAAATAAAGTCTTTATATCAAGACAATAATTTTGAAAATATCTGTTGTAGTCGAATGAAGGCAGTGGTACTTTAAATAAAAGCCTATTCATTTATTTTGGATAAGCAACCGCTTTCTTGAATTCAGTAATTTTTTCAAGACAGCGTTCTTTTTCTTCGAAAACTTTTAAAGTGGACGTAAAAAATTAATATCAAAGTACATTAAAGCGTAAAAAATAGAAGACAAACCTTCATACTCCGTCTTCAAAAACGAATAACATAAAACCAATTTAACGATAACATCTTCGACGCACTATACCTACAGCGGAGATCCAAACCAACCCACCCTTACGCACATACCATTAACATTTAATTTCCGACGGCTTCACCACCACGCTCTCCATCCTTGTCCCACTCCCCGCATACAACATATAATCTACACATTGATGGTTCTGCCAGAGCGTAATTTCATTTTAAAACCTTTTCAGTAATTGATTACCCTTTACGGTCCTTTTTCTTTCCGAGCCTCGAAGGCGGGAAAGATCCATCTATATGTAAAATACGTCCATAATTCCTTTATGCTCGCCGGGATAGAAAATTTACTAGACCATAAAACTAGCCCGTTTTAACGACGATTGCGCCAGTTCGGTTCGCGGCACCGTTCTGGTTATTCCGATGCAGATTTGTTAGATGCCGCCACATTCGCTGGCATTGATATACACTTTAGTACATCTCGCCGGTTTTATGTTATACGTGTATAGGGACTAACTACATTTGTGTACTACCGTTGACGTACATGTATAGTATAAATTTATAGAGTAGCAGTGCTGGACGTTAAAAGATTTCTCCTCACTATTGTTGCTGGGCGTTCAATATTCAAGAGTTGAATTAATTGAGCGATCTTTTGTTTTCATGAGCGCTCGATATTTTATGGTTTTGTTACTTGAATGGTTAAGGATAATAGGAATGTTGGTCTACAAGTTCTATATGGTTATGGTAGATCTGAATAGTAGAGTGAATCACATATTTTTTGTTTTCAACGGTTCTAGAAGGTTTGAATGTTCAACTAATGAAAAGATTAATATTTTAGTGTGGGCTGTTATTTCTTTTATTTCTTTTTTTTAGATTTTAATTGTAATCTATTTAGTTATAGTGTTTTTTAAAGATGATATACCCATAGATTTAAGAAATAGAAATAGATAGTGTAGTGCTTATGTTTTCCACATATGCAGTGTTATTTAGAGTGAAGCAGCGTATCTATCAAAAGGATGCACTATCTTTATTCGCAAACCCAATGATTATCAAAGCTAAGATCGCATAAAACAAACCATTTTATCAGTTGTTAAACTTTATTATTGAGACCTGATGGTCAGCATACTATGACCATCATTCAACCGAGGAAATAAAATATTATTAGCTCGTTGTTAAAAGCATGGCGGGAAGCTTCTTTTTCGGCCTTGTAAGAAGAAATAGATATAGCAGGCGAAGACCAAGCAAGAAAAATAACGAAAATTGGAGAAAACCGAACCCTCGTTTCTCACACCATCTACCTATATAAAATATCGGATCCAGGCGCGCTATCAAGTTTATCTCCCGCGTGAATTAAAGGCGAAGCCGTACCGCACCGCAACTGTCCCATTGGCGGTAGGTATCGTAAATCATGCGTTTCGGAGCGAGAGGAGTTGGTAACCTGCTTGGTTCGCTCCGGCCGGGTGACAGCATACCGCAAAATAATTATTTTACATGGCGAATAGAGATGATTGGATCGGTTGGTCGCATTTTCTTTTGAGTGTAAAAGCTTTCGGAGATTGTTACTTTGCACGAAAAAGGTTTTTATCGATTCATATGGTATGTGTATTTTGGACGAAATAAGTTTATGATCGCTGAGTGGGTCTATGGCAAATTAAAACCAATTTGAGGGGGAGGGATGGACAACTTCGGGGGGTCCGCGGACGTTTTAGTATAAAATAAAGTAATTGCGACCCATTTTCATTATTATAAAAGTTAAAATAAATAACAGTAAATAAATTGTTTACGTACTATCTATACAGGTTTAAATTGGAACGGAATCTCTGTCAGATGTTTATGTATTTGAAAATTTCTTATTTTTTCCAAAACTCTTGATAAACTTGGTAAAATACTTATGCGTCAGAGCCTGAAGCATTATTCGTAAGAGATGTAATCGATTTAGTTACGCTAGTCCTTTCCTTATTCATTCCTTTAAACAGCATTAATTACCATGATGTTCCTTCGATTCAGAATAGACCTTGCTGCTTCTTTTTGTTATAGTAATTTTGCTAATCTCGAAACTTTTCCGGTTTCCAATTTCGCAAATCCTCCAACCTTCTGCCTCAGTGGATATGTGCACACCACCGTCTTACATTAACCTCATCCGTAAATAAAAGACGATCGATAAGGATTAATTTAGCTCGCTACTGGCCCTTAGACTTCAGACGCTTCCGTTCGACATAGGCGTCTATTAGATAAATACTGGAAGATTTGTTTGATTGATTTCGTAGGTTAGACCTATTTCCTTCGTCAAAAGGCGATAGTGGTAGTTGTGGTAGTAGGTAATCTTACGTCGAACAATGCCCGGCTAGAGTGGATGAAACAAAGGCCGACTGCGGTAAAGTAATTTTCGATGGGGAAGTAATAATTCAATTTCGGAGGGCGATGGAGTAAGGGTTGGGAAAAAGTTGAAGGAAGACGGTCGAAGGAATTGGGTTTAGTATCGGGTTAACGAGCTTTTACCTTAATAGAAATTTAGATAAGTGGATGATTGCGCTTATGTATTACGGTAATATTGTATCTATAGATCTTAGAAGGTCTTTGCAACAAATGATAGATAGCTACGGCACTTGTTCTGAGCACGACTACACGCCATGATTAGATCTTTTTTTGTAAGATATGATTATTAATCTAGGATTTATAGTGAACATCAAACATTATCCGTTCGAAAATTTAAAAAAATAATTGTTTAATTATTGCTTTTTCTTATCTTTGCTACTTGATCTGTGGTATAAAGTTTTGTGTATTGATTACATTAGAATATTTCCCAATTCCCGTTATTTTCGCTTTTAACGCTCCCAATTCGAACACAACCAATATTTGAATACAGCTTTGTAAGCAAAAACACGGGACATGTCAAGGATCTTAGAAGGTCTGGTTGTCCACAAATTGACAACATTAGAAAATGAATATTGTACTAGAAGTTATGGTAAAACAATGTACTCCTATTAATATTTTGTCACATAATAACACTAGCTAGTGAACAGAATTACGGAAATTAGTTCACCAGTTGAGTGAAGACGATTCAGCATCCGAATTCAATATTGTGAGTCAATTCTGGGCTTTTGAAATAGAAGAATTAAATAGACCTAGGATGCATTGACTGATTGAAGAACCATTTTTTCTAGTAGCACTAAAATTACATAATATATATTGGAGTGCAAGTAGTCCCCGTTAAATGACGGAGTTGAATAAGAAACATCCACAGAAAATCAATCTTAAGACAGGAACTATCAATAACAAAACATTAAGTTCTTATTTCTTCGACTAGACTCTTGCTGGAGACCTCCTATAAATATCTCAATGAAAATGAAGCAGGTCTTTTTGATAGTTCTACCTTATTTCAACAAGCCCGTGCACTGCAGCACTATGTTCATAAAGTTCGCAGTTATTTAAATTAAACTATCACACCTATAGATTGTTTCTTATTAGGGTATTTAAGAATAAAAATGTCAATAAGTTGTAAAAACTAGGTAATCATGGGCATACGAAGGAATCCTAGATTGGAAGGTGGGAATCAATAACCGGAAGGAGAGCAACAAGACCGCCAAGGAAGCCAGAACTCTTTAACGTTAAGCCAAGGGACGCACACGAACTGATCCACCGTATGAAACGGATATTATTGTGATATTGTTTATGTAGGTTGGGAAGTATTCCAACTTGACAGGTTGATCATGATCTTTTTAATTGCGAGGCAGAGCAGTGTTGGTGACTTCTTTTTTCCAATCTATGGGAAAAGTTGTGTAGTCATATATACATAATAAAGTATTGTAGTTTGTTTTATTTTTAAAGTTTTCACCTTTAATCTTCTTTTATGACTGAGTGAATTGAATAATAATAATAGCAAGGACTGCGGCGTAGTAATACTATATAATAAATTAAACTTGTGTGGTGCGGAGGGTGCCGATACTTATATGTTGTTTAGTGAATTGAATTGCAACATAATTCTTATTCTTCCACTTTAGGTTTTTTAGATTCCTATGCGAAATTAAAATCAATTACTTTTGTGAGCATTAAATAAGAGCGTTGGCACCTGATAGAAAGCTTGATGTAGTGAACTTTTCAAAATCAACTATGTGGACTCCTGACAAATTAATAATACTCAAACGATGTAACGTTATAATCGCTCTGAACAATTATGTAAACATAGATTTTTGATTAAATTGATTAAGCGTGTTACTATGTCATACACTAGATTAGATTGATCTAAGGTACTCGAATTACAATTATTATACTGCAATCTATCATAAATATCTACCTGCAAATGAAAAATATATACATAGAGCGAGTAACACGTATTTATTGTAATTATTAGAGATGACCAAGGCAGGTGAAAGTATTACTTCTTTGCAGCGACTAGACAGACTCGTGTCTATCCGTCTCATAAAAAAGAGTACGCGTTGCCTACTGGTTTGCCCGAGCGTCGACAAAACACGAGTCTGTCTAGTCGCTGCAAAAAAGTAATACTTTCACCTGCCTTTGTCATCTCTAGTAATTATGTTGGAAACCTTACACATAATCTTCTCGTGGTGTCTTTTCTTTGCCAATAATGTTAAATCCGACAATAATTTTTTTTTAATAAAGTGTAAAATTCTAATTTCAAATAGTTTTTGCTATCTTCTTTCTTTTTTTATTTATAAAATTTGATTAGTGTGAAAGAAGAATGTTAACAAAAATTAATTGAAATTACAATTTTATATCTTGATAAAGATAGAAGTGTATCTACAGAAACCTCGAAACTACATTTAAATACTATAACTTGTTAAACAAAGTTAAATAAATGAATAAGGTCACTACTCTCAAGATATTTATTGTTGAATATACATAGCATAGATAACTAAATCATCTCACTCGTTATAATTTCCATTTAATCTTTTTTTGAAATCATTTCTTCTTTATTCAATGCCAACTTCTTCGCAGAATAAAGCACAAGTCCTTTGTATCGCCCCAAATTTATCCTTCGGCTTGATTAAAATATTTCTTAATCTCTAGGAAACATCAAACACAAACCTTTAATAACTTTATTTGCGAGAAATGTATACGATTCTGTTTGTAGCTCCACGAAGGCGTAAGTTTACAAATTCCTCTTGCCGCGGTTCAGCTCGCTTCAGAAATCTTAGAATTTTGCTGGAAATGTGCCGTTATCTTAAGAATTTCTTGGGAATCCGATTGATAAATGTGGAAAAGTATGGTTACTACAAGGTGTTACTTTCATCTTTAACTGTTTATCCGGTCAAAAGCAAACAAAGCAGTATCTCAAAGGATTTTTCCAGATATTGTTGGATATGCATCAAATACTTTGAATATTTTTGTTAATCTTTTTCCAATTTTGGATTTGAAGCAAACTGTGTTCCAGTTAATGTTTTAGAGCATGAGTCTGGTATCGTTGCGTTTCTTCATTACTCCTTCAAAGAAATGTTGTAAGGAGTTATTTTTTCTTACGAGTCAATATTCGTTCAGATTTATAAACTACTCAATTTTTCAGTAGCTTATTTTGGTTGCCTGCTACAAGCTGCTAAGGCTGAAGGTAGCATTACGTCATTACTGTGGACTGTACTATGAGGTGATTCTTCTTAACGTAGATTTTCTAGTAATGATTTCCTATTTCGCTTAGTAATTTTCATTTGTTAATAAATGAGGCTGTTACAATAACCTGATGATCTTCCTTTGGCACAAATCGCAACTGGATAAGTAATCTCTCATACATAAGCGGTTCGATGAATAGGAGTCGTAAGCAATTCTCTGCTCAGGACATTAATGTTGCTAACATCAGTGCTGCAAATTTGGCTAATTTGATGAAATAATGATGAGCTATACAATTTACGCCTATTTTACATATTCAACGAGTTCAGTTCACAGTTTTTGCCTGCGCAAACCAAAATTCATTCGTACCCAATTATTTGAACAAGTTGAATTTTATTATTTGTTACTCTGTCAAAGTAGGGTCCGTAAACGACATCGCAGAAATAAACTCGAAACTACAAATGTTTCCGCAAACATTATCCTGTCTTAAAACATCTTTAAACAACAATGTCAACAAGCAAGCCATGTCCATTAGATATATTTCAATTGCTACAATATATTAAATACGTATATTCCGAATCCTTTCAATAGCCTCTGCCTTTTCAAGTGCATTACAAATTACATTTGACATTTCAAGTGCTTACAATCAATCAACAATTTGCTGTCATAAATAAGACAGCAATAGCAATCAACTATAAACTGTGTAACTTTCAATACGCACTTTCTAAAAAAACACCGTCTAGTATGCAGTAATTTTGTTTTATTTTCCCGGCGTTCATTAAATTACGTAATAACTCGAGATATCCGGTTGTAGAAGTGGTGCGCGTAAACATAATTTCATGCATCGTACATACAGTAATAACGGAATCTCAACATTTATGGGAGAATATGAATATGTAAAATGCATTGTACATAATGCACCACCATGGGAACTAGGTCACGTCCTTATGGAGTTCATTTTTGTTAATTTTAAATAAAATTTTCAACAAAAAGTAAATAAATAACTTTTTAAATTGATTCTTTCTTCTAAAATCCTCTTCAAGAATGATAATTGCCAGGATCTAGAAGCGAAAGGTTCCAAACTCGTCAATAATACAATTCTGATAGAATACGAAAAACCGTGTGACCCAGTTTCTGGTCACCCTTTTTGTACCTTACACCCTCTACGCCCTCGATCTGAATTGAATGGGCAAAATTTCAAAGTTTTCGAGTGTTAATCAAAATTAGACGCCTTGCAAAAAGTGGCGAGAAGAATTAATTAAAAGCCGAAGCCAAAATGAACTTCGGTCACTCGCATGTTTCGCAGGATTAGGTTGATTGACATGATTTTTAGTAGATTTTTTTTTACCTTGTACATAGGGGTGCCCCAGAAATCGTTGAAAAACACGTTCACCAGGGGGGTGTGTGGTCTCAAGTCGCGGTTATCTTTGATTGCACTGATATCGTCGAAGACGAAGCCACAATAACAACTGTTATGGTAACAAACGACACAAGTCAGTACCACTATGGTACCCAAAACGTGTTTGAGTGCCATTTTTTTTATTGAGATTATTTCTATTTTATTTATTTTGATTTTGCCTGGATTGTAAGATAGAATAAATATTATTACATGATTTATTAATATAGATTGAAATACACGCACATGTAAATATAATTAAGACCAGCTGTCGTTTGTTCAACTTTTGTTTTAATGGAAAAAGTTATTTTGTTGGGATCGAGACACCCGGTTTATCCTGTTTCTGAGGTTCATTCTACATTACGCTCTTGCAGCAGTAGAAGTAACTCAGTATCTACACGGAGTACTTGGAGAAAGGGCAGATATTAATAAAACTGTTTAATCACACTGACACACTGTGTTTATCGCTTAAAATATCGACGCCAAATTCGATTTTCGCTTTCCGTTTATAATCTCAATGCGTTCGGCACTGGATCGGCATTCGATCGAAGCAATTTCCGCATGATCAGCGGAAATACAAATTCTAAACATGTAAAAATCAGCAGCGAAACAGCTACAAACGTGCAATACCACACGACTTCAACTTCGATACTGCTGGAATATCGGCCGCCGTATCTGTGAACTAGCCGGTTTTACTGCGTCGATGCGTCACGTGACCCTTCTGTAGAGTTCGCTGGTTCGCCGGGCTCAGGCGCAGTTCACTTCTCTTCTTCGTCAAACGTTTGGTTTTAACTCGAAGATT
The DNA here is from genome assembly GCA_902654985.2 of Oryctes borbonicus. Classification (NCBI taxonomy): domain Eukaryota; kingdom Metazoa; phylum Arthropoda; class Insecta; order Coleoptera; family Scarabaeidae; genus Oryctes; species Oryctes borbonicus. The sequence continues at coordinate 1,370,040 of LR736898.1, read as the reverse complement.
GCCGCTGGCCAACTAGCTTCTAATATGTACTTCGTAACTTGTAAAAAGAGCTGTTGTTTGGTTATTGAATATTTCTTCTTTTACATCGGAATGTGCATGGTTAAAATAAGTAATGTTTTCAGGGGCAAATTCAAAGATTTCGATTTCCTTTTAACTTTAGGTACAACAAAATCAACATCAATTGTAACTCATCCCTTGTTTGGCCCACAGCCACAACGGGAGAATCGGCAACCGCGGATGAAATAAACTTATATTTTGTATCTTGTCATATTTGCAAACAAGCTTCAGTAAAAGTTTTATTTTTGACTTCATTACAACATCATTTTGAAATCAACAAATTGGCGTTTATTAGTTCTAATTGTTGATATATTATTAAATCTTTTAAAATCAAATTTCTGGAAATATGATAAATTCATTGGAAAATATGAATATTGCGTGCAGGCCAACATAAACCGCGTTTGATACCCCATTAGATAATTTAATTATGCTGAATTTGATTTTCTTTGTGTACTTTCAAAACGACCGTCAGTTTTAATTTGCCGCCATTTTGAAATTACTTTATTGTACGCTCGTTTTTGAAAAATAATGATATTTTATGGAGATTTAATTCCATCGGTTAAGCCTATTCAATACCATATGGCTTTTTACAATTTCATTAAATTAAGGACATGTCATTATTATTTTATTTTTATTGATAAAGTTATAATACCTGGACATTTTATCTGATTAGTTAATTCAATTACACTAGACAGGTTACGTAGGTGAATGTGTGTGTCTGCTGTTCCACTTGAGTGAATAAGTTTGACAATAAAGCAATGAAGTTTTATATCTTTGACATTAAATGATAAGAAACTTGTTAATATTTAATAGTAAATACTTATACCAACTAAGCCTCTTTGACATTAATAATTCATACTAGTGTTTGTTTTGTCGGTTTAACAGAGTGATTTGTAAATTATGTACTACTCAAGTAACCATCTGAACACTAAATCCAGTCATCTTTCGTTGAAGCTATTTTCTGTTCTTGTTTTAAAAAATCCTTTTCTTCCTCAAGTCACTGTTCACAATACACTAATCAGTGAGCAGCAGGTTGATCTACATTGAGAAATCGTGGGCAAGGATTGTATTTGGATGTATTCTCAACAGAATACGCAACCTTTTTCGCTATTTGAAATCGAGACTGCATCTGGATTTTATGTATTTCTCATTTCTTTATATTATTGGTTTTTATTATAATTTTTCAACAACTACGCTCAGTAATGACACTAGATCTGATTCTGTAACATAGCATTATCTTTCTCAGAAAAAAAGGCTTTGTCATTTCTCTTTTAAGAATTATTTTTTTAAGATAACATGTATTATTTGTTACCACATTATATAAATTTTAATATTACTAACAAGTTCAATTGTTGTCGCCATTGTTGTATATGGTAATTGCCTTCTATGCTGTATTTCGTTATGTATAGTTCTTCTTGAAATTGCTTACGTTTCTTACGTATTTGTATTTTTAAATTAGGTGGCTGTAACTTTGCATTCTCGTAATTTACGATCGCATTTGCTTCGGATTATTCAACAAACGACTTCGTAAATTCCGGCGGAATAATTTTAAACGTTCTTGGGCATTGTTAGCGAATTTACGAGTTTGCGTGCTGTAAGTTAAGAAAACTAATATACTGAGTTGATATTACCAAAACTCTGAATTAAGGATCGCTAAGACCGTCATCGCAATTCAGTAAATATGTAAATCAATGTTGCCACTAAATAGAGTTTTTTTATTTCTAAATATGGTAAGTTTAAATATTTTTTGAAATCGAATCTCTTTTCGTAATTTCATTTAGTTTGCAATCAGTTCCGTTGCATTCGTTTTGAGCAAAACGTTGGTGATAATTCGTCAATAACTTCTAGCCTTTGTTAGAAGACTAATCCTGGCGATTGGCAAAATATGTAAATAAATGCCGTTGCCGTTATGCTACAGCATTCGCATGCATAAACTGTACAGAAAGGAATGACCACCGCGGTTTATAAAGTTTATTATCCCGGTCCGATATTCTATCCTGTACGGAAAGTCGTAACGGTTGCCGGTTCGCTAACCACTAAATAACCTTTTTTAAAACCAGTCTACGTCGCGTCGTGCACCGTATCTCTTTCTCTTCTATACGATATACACGTTACTTTGTACTTTTTTTCTTCTCTGCGATTGTATGCGCTGCGCTTACAAAGCTCGCCTTTCTTAAGTAGCTTTTACGTCGAAATTTAGTGCATACCGCAAATACGGAGCCCAAGAGACGCGGTTATCGTTTGACCGTCGATGTACATAGGTATATAGATTTTCTCCATTTTCTCCATGCCTTTTCGAGCTGTTTTCTTACCCTTGACAGTTTTACGGTTTAATTTTCAAGGCGGATGCAATATATGTGGAGTTAATTGTACGGATGGTGTTTTTGCCTTTATAGTCTGAGATGTTTTTAATGTATTTCTGGGAAATTATGCGACTAATTTTTGGTTTTATAAGAAGTTTACACAGTGCAACAAAAAAAAAAAGCAATTCCAATTTAGTTGTTTATAAAGTGAGTTCCTGTGCAGATCATAAATTATTAATATTGTCGAGACAGGTCAAGCGATGTCTTTTTTATTGTTATGGTGTCGAAAATCTACTGATTTTGGTACAGCAATGTTGTTGAGCACAAAGAAGACAACTCTACTTTTGCTCAATAGCTGAATGATGTGAGAAAAAACTTGCTCACAGGGGATTTTACTACCATTTTAAATATTTGATAATACAAAGTTTTGCGTTGGTGCAGTTCCCTAGACATTGTATCAGTCTCTATAAAAATTAGGCGCTTTTTGAAAAATTGTTTTCTCTGAAATTCCTTTCTAATAGTCAACCTTTTTCTTAATACGTTACATCCGGAAGAAAAGAACAAGAACAAAGTTAGAAAAATCTGACAAAGAGAAGAATAATCGTATCGTACCGACCAATCTTATTAAATTTGAAAAGCGATTTTCCGGTTTAAGCGCATACTACCGTCTTCTATAGTAGCATCCGGCATTACCGCCATACCACCTAGTGGTGTCTAGGTCTTCCTCTGTACTCCTATCACGACTACCAATCCGCAGAAGAAATGTGGAAGTCAATTTCGATATTTTTATAACGAACGACTCGCGTCGGAAGCAAAAGTTGTATAAGAGAAAAGATGGTAAGCACGTTAATGCACTTTTCAGCTTATCTGAGAAAGAAGAAGAGGGAAGGGTGAAAGATTAACCGTACCCGACGGATAGGACAACGAAAGAAACGGCGTCCCTTTTACTTCTACACTTCGGCGTTCTCTACCATCGTATATTATACGACAGGTACTCTCCGAGTGGAGAAGATGAGTTCCGCATAATATGACGGATTATAAGTACATTTCTAAAAATCCGGACATAAGCGTTTCGAGAGGAATTCATTTTGCATAAGCATACATAACCGGCGGCCACTTACTTCTTCCTCTTCGGCGGTTCCGTGACGATGGAAGTGGGCGAAGTAGAAACCTCGCAGTTCGCGTAAAACTGTGAGGAAATGTAAAGATATTCAGAAGATAACGAGCGACGTATAAAGTGAAGAGCTCAATTTCTTTAATCTCCTTTGTGATGAGTTCTCTCTGTGAGTATCTCTTGGATATTTTCGATAACTTACTCGTTTAAAAAGTTTGACGGAATGGCGGCAAGGTTTTAGCAAGTTTAGCAAGAAATCATTCGCGAGATTTCTTAATTAATTTATTTACCGTTACAATCTAGAAATTACTAACAATCGTAACTGGAGTAATTCGCCTTTAGAAACACGTTTATTCAACTCTGCTTTACCACGTTTTTTGGAGTGCTTGAAGAATTTTACGACCAATACTTTCGCCTAAATTCCTAAACCTTATGTTTTTTTTGCAATAAGTTATATTATTAACCTTCTCTTCCAAATACTTTCCTGTAACATGTTAGTAAATTAGACAATTACAGTTAAAGCGAGTAAGTTTTTGACATCTAAGGCTTTTTGCCGTGGCAATTTGCCTCTAACAACGTGTATGTCGGTGGCGGTGACTATTAGGTTTTGTCGACCCGAAAGCCGTCTTTTTTTGTCTTCTCGGTCGACAAGGCTGCCGCCGACGGTTGGAGGTTTCGGCGGTTTCCGCGCCGAAAAGCAATTCCGTGTGAGAGTCGAAACTCCAGTTTGTCATTATACAACTCGAAACAAGAAGTCGGGCGACGAGGGCGCTGCCTCATAATGCCTAACTGTCGATGTTCAACATTAACTAAGTTTCGGGGGAAGTTGCTAAGCTACCACCACCACCGGCATGGAAGTAGCTGTTAAAGCCGGAGGAAGAGGAAAAGGATAAGTAGAGGTGCAATTAAAGTAGGTAACACTTGTGCTTCTTGGTCTTCTGGCGTACAGTGGCGTCGCGTTGGAGCTAAAACAACCGCTTTATTTATGGCCGTGTTATCCGGAATGTACAATCGGAAGAGAGGATTATAAGAAGTGAGCGACATAGTAGTCCCGTGCATGATTATACATGAACTAGTCTATAAGCATAAATTATCGTTGGTTCAATACCATGATATTTAGTTAAAGTAATGGGGAACATTACAGTCATTTGTTGACTACAACAATTTCCAAATTTTCTCCGTAGTTCTCGTCTATCGTTCTAGCCTCCATTGACGTAATTGTGCCCGCCCAGAGAATTATGCTTCAGCTTCTACCACAGAAGGATTGTGCCAGAAAGAAGAATATACTTCAAGATATAACTTGCAAGTTAACAGTTCTAATACGCATATATTGAACTCATACCGCCTCCAATAATCGTAAATTATTGTAATAAAATGGTAATCAATTTTTACTTGTAGACAGTGTATTATTTCACATAAAAGCTAAATCGTCACTATTACATGTTTCCGCTTAATTTGCAAACAATCAAATAATGCACACATTACTCTGTTTACGCAATCCCTAGCTTAATCCCGCTTAATCTCACGAAAACATTTCGATTATCTTCCCTAATCGTTATTAAAGGGAAATTGCTATCGAAACGACACTTACTTTGTGCTTCAACGCAATTACTTTGGCGAACTAAAATTATCCGTGATCAAGCGTGCCATTATCAACTTTGCTCCACAAAATCCTCCCCGGTCGTTAAACTTGTTTAAGAAGCATTTATATAAAACACAAGAGGGGAGGCGGTACAGTGGGAAACACTCTGTATAATTACGAGGTTTTATCTATATTATTATTAGTTCCCGTCTTCCATGTTCCCCATTCTTCGACGCGAGAACTCCTTCCATCCCGAACTTTAATGTTTACGTGTTTCAAAGTTTAAATTACAACAGTTATTGCCTGCTCGCTCGAAGAGGCTCTTCAAGTCTGTCGAGTACTGTTGCAGCTGCGAAAGCGATTCTTCAGCACGTCGGAATCGTTCTACATAATCCAGATATTAATTCTATCGGGGACTTTTAAAGAGGTGGTAGATACGTGTAGTGTATAGATTGAGAAAGAGGTACTGCCGATCGGAAATCGAAAATTTAGGATAAAGAGGCGGAGAAGGAAAAATTTATCTCGGATCAGCGGTTTTTAGTATACAGCTACATAATAGCGTTCTACTTTGCCTACTAGTATATACAGGGATTTGCACGTTACATTATTATCCCATCTAAGATTGATAAGTTTCATGGAAATTATCTATCGCTAATACAACTCGGGACGATTTTAAAAACTCATTATTATAATTTCGTGATTCGATATTTGTATGGATCCAAGGGGGACATAGAAGCAATTTGCCTTAATTAACTAATAATAGGTATGCGGATTTTCGAAGGAGCATCGTTATCAAGAAGTCGATTAGTGAAATATATACAGTACGCTATAAAAACTACACGAAAGGCGATTTATTTTATTTGTGCCATGAAGTAGCAACTGGTGGTGACGTAAATTGGAAGATTCAATTATATCTAATTTAAGTCTAATGCGCTGACAAATGATGCAGCTAATCTACTACCAAGAAAACACCGACAACCCGAAAATTCAGATTTCGATAAAACTCCGCAGAGATTGAAAGAGATTGCGTTGTTCTTAACAACGCAATCTCTTTTAGTGGCCAACCCCGCTCAACAGCTTCAGTTTTCATTTACATTATCAGAGCGTTTGAAGTAGCAAGCTTAATTATAATATAAAACACTAACACTGATTCTAAATCAAACTAACTACATTCGGTTAGGTTGCCTCCAAAGCAACTGAAAATAATAACTAGAATATATATAATAGAATAACTTGGTGAATCAGTTCTAACATCCTTGAATCGTTAAACTATTTTATTCAACTTAATTTAGAGATGAGAAAAATACACTCTTTAATGTTAGCTTTCTTGTTAGGTAAATTATTGGAGGCCAAGGGTATTCTTTTAATCTCGAAAACACACACGATATAATATCTCATCAACCTACTTAAAACAATAAATTACATAGGATAATAAAATAGTGATAAGTAAGAATTAATTACCACAAGACGATAACGAGCCCTTTTTAAATTATCATTACGCTAAATTACAAGAAACATAACCTTCATAAAATATACGTTCAGGTGAGGTAGGCGGGTATTTTTCCTATTACGTATTTATTTCGCATTTAGCACCTTCGCGTGTTGATATTTTGATAAAAAAAGGGGGTAAAGTAAAATAGGAGGGAAATGCCAACCGTTGGCGGTTCTACCGTTTCGTTTGAACGTACTTGAACGTGCAACGTCGTTAAAAAATCAATTATTTAAATTAAAACTTGACGCTGATGTGCATTTTGAGAGCGGTTGTATTTGCGAATTTTCTTTTGTATTGAAAACTGTTTCGTGTTCGATTTATTTATAGCCAGTCTGTTAAATTATGGAAACGTGCCGCTACCAAAAAACGCAATCAATTAAAAACATGATAATCTACTTTATGGAGTGGTTGCTAATTTTTTAATAATTTGTGTTTTTTTTTCAGATCGTTTTGTTTTTATGAAAAGCACAAGAACTAAAAAATATTTTCTATTTCCGGTTTTATATCTGTGACGTCATCGTGCTTTTTTTGAATTGTAATCCATTTTTGTCCAATAAAAATAAATTCACTATTATTTTCCGAGTACAAACCTTCTCGTTTCTCTATAGTAATTGAAGATAGCGTACAAGTTGTTAATTTAGTATCCTTGGCAAGGCTTTGTATGAAAGAAAACGTTTAGATCATCTAAGATTAATTTCAAAATTGTCTTTTCGTCTAACAATAATCCAAAAAATATGTAAAATAGGAAATTCGAAAAACCAAGTAGACAACATGGATAAAGTCAAGAAAAATTGAAAGGAAATTCCACGTAAATTCATATTAGCGTGTATGATACTCTTAGTTTTATTAGTTTTCAAGATTCTGTCTTTGCATTGCATATAGTGGGTTAATTGAGAAGTGAACACCAGATTGAATATGTTTAGGACTGTAAGATGTTCTAATATTTAGTCGAAGATTGTTTAGATTGCCAACAATGTTGTCAATATTGCTGATAATTCTGGAATGAAACCGTTACCAAAGCAAGCATCAACAATGTATATTTATCTCTATCTTATATATTCCTTTTCACAATTCATTATTTTAGTTGCGCGTTAAAATAAAAAGAAAAAATAAGAAAAATGCTTTTCAAGATGTCTATTTTCCTTATATCGATTTTACAATTTCGATTAAACAATTGCATTACGCATTCTGGCGCAGCTTTGGCTCCCGATCACGGATCGCTTAGCTCGAGGCTTACAGGGATGTCGGCATTACGTGAAAGTGTGAACATTTTTCATTCTTAGTCGACCATTGCAACGTACTCACATACTTTCCTGATCTTTGGGGTTTGGGCACTTTTGTCGTTCATTGACCTCTAACGAACATGAAAATTGGCCAAACTGTTGCCCTATTCCAAAATATGATTGCGAAACAGTGTGGGCCAAGAAGGTTGATCAGAGTGATAAATTCAACGCAAAAAAAATGCACCCGGGATTTCCAAAACTATACAATTCCGACGTGTTTACAAAGAAAATTTCAAGTTCTTAGAATTCATCTTAGTTCACACTTTCAACAACTTTAATTTATTCAATTAAACAGGACTATCTCCTTTAATTTGTGCTAACGTTATGGAGTGAAGCAATTGCGTACTAAAATAAACCAACATCGATTCCCATAACGTAATGCGATGCAGTGTTACCAATGCCCGTGTGTGCAAACGTCCTCACAAAAGCGTTTCGCCGTACGACGCGACTGGTTGATGAAGTCAACGCGTTCGATCGAGTGTGTGGGAATAGGCTGTCACCTGTTAATGCGTAAAATTAGATTTTATACGGTGCGCTAAGGACGCGTTCTCTATCATCGGAGGGAGCTAAAATTGCTGACATTAGCTACGCAGATGTTATTGCTAACCGGAGTAAAATTGGGCGCCTATGATTGTCTGCACCGCGTAAAAAAATTATTGGCATATTATATTGATTCCTTTAACCTTTGGTCGTTTGGGTTATATTTTTAAAAAAGTTAAACGAGCTTTATGTTGAAGAAGGACGATGTTCCGAGGACCATATTGACGAATAAATTAAAGCTGAACTACTTTAGCACTGCATCATATTTTAGTAGAATATCACCAACTCGGATATACTTATCAATTATCAAGAATCTCTTCGGTGGGGGATCTTGGCGTGATATTTGACGTTCACATGAACCTTGATAGAACTTTGCTTAACAATGAATGGTTTCTTATACAGATTGACCAAACACTTCATGACGTCCAGACGTCCTTAAAACAAATATAAGTATCACGCCTTTTTATTTAAACAACAACTGAGCAACCAATATGGCCAATATGGCCATCTTCATATTGAAGCTCGAAACTTTTCAGACCACCCTTGTATAGCGATATCGAACGTCCTATCTTCAACTCCTAAGGAAATACAGTTTACATCATATTTAAAGTTGTAACTGATACATATTTCCTTCAAAATATCTTCTCAGCTACTCAACGTGTAAACCAAGCCAGACTAACTTTATATTAATATTAATGTTTACTACGTGTTAAGCAACAATTTCCTTGTATGCTAACTTTTGTAATTATTTCCTCGCGTAAATTATTTATGGTTATTCCCAAACGTAGTAATATAACAACATATTTCACGCTTATTACCAAAAATAACCAGGTACCGCGCCACCTACCGGCACCGAAATCTACGTCAAACGCTTTCACACAACGACAACACTCTGGCCGTGCGCCCATAGGTGTTTGTATACGTCATATTGGCGTTATTAGCGAAGGATTTCTAACGCTTATCCGCGCTACCGCTCATATCCCCGTAAAGTATGTGATACGGCAGCTCGCCCACCGGAGCGATATTAAAAGTTATCACGGTTCCGGATTAAAGTTATTGCATCGGAAAGTTTGCGTTTCAAGCGGTAATAAAAAGCCGCGAACTAAATTCCGACTGAATTTTATTTCACCTTCGGGCGTGCATAATTCAACCTGCTGCCCTCCCCTCGTCCGGGCCCACAAGCACCCTTCCTTTCTCCGTCTCTTACACTACTTTTTGCCGCTGGTTTAACTTCTCTTAACCCCTTTAACCCCTTTAACACGGCCGATATACGGACACGCTGAGCGGCACGTGGAGGTATACGCTTCGGTTAGTATTTATGGTGACGCGTGCTAGACAATCGTTGGTTTCGCTGTAAAACGGGGTTTAACTGGAGATTTCGGTTCTGACTAGGCATTCCATATAGGTGGACTGCTTTATGTGTTTAATGTCTCCTATTTTCAACTAGAATGTGATTAAAAAAAACACTGATTAAATTGGCATTTCGCACGCAGATATTTATAGCTAGTTAAGTTTATAATATTTCCTATTAACAATATTTCCTATCACCATATTGTTGTCATTGTCGTACTATACACAGAAAAAGGATTTACTGAAAGCAAGTAATAATTACTTGGAGGAAGTAAAAGGCGCTTTTATATACGTATACGCAAGGGAATATCTTCTAAAATAAGTCCTTAGTAATTATTTCTTTTTTCTCTTCGATCACGAGCGTATTGGATTTGGTTCAATACACTCTGTACTTGTATTCTTCCTTCTCTTGTTTATCGCCAATTTGTTTTACTATATCGGATGTCTTTTATTTACTGGTTGATACTAAATTATGCTCGGTAATGTTAGTTAATAGCAGCTATGCGAAGAATATGAAACTAAAAGGAAGACCTCTTGCCTGTAGCACCAAACGTAAACATGTGTCCGTTTTACATCAATAATTCACTGTTTAGCAGATTTGTTTTTCATATCAACGGTTTCGAAAGCGTGAGATTCTTAAAATAGTTTCAGGTTTCCTAAATTAATATAATGTCCGATTGAATCCGGTGCCTATTTTCCGTTTCGCTTATCCAATGTAACAAAAAAAAATAACAATACGAGTAAGTATAAAAATTATTTTTCCAAATCATCATTTGATAATAAGAAAAGCATTTAGAGATATTAGTGAGGCAATAGTAAATCTAGTAAACTGAAGTAATGGAATATCGACTATCAAATTAGAACCAGAGACAATTCCAAGAAAACAACGGGAACATGGCGCAAATGTATTTTTAAACCGAAACCCGCCATCTTCGATCATATCGACGCCGCCGTACAGCCCCTCACAGGGTTGCGATGCGATCTATGGCGTGCTGCAAACGCGGTGCCTATTTTACATTTTCGACTGCCTCCCCAGCTATATCACCCATACGTATCCAGGTACGATTTGACATTTGGAAATAAGAGGGTGAGCGAGCTTTAATATGTTCAGCGTTCAGTTGTCGAGCGCGCGAGACTCTTGATAATGGCACGTCGGCGATGGAATTATCACACAGAAGGCGGGGAGAAGGTGGAGAAGGCTCGACTTTTGAAGTTACACCTTCGCGTTAACCTAAATAGCGGCGTTATTTACGGTCATACATCACTGTTTCCAATTTTAAGTGGAGCATACGGCCCACTACGGGTGGTCGTTAGGTGTGGAACTGGTTGGGCTCGGCATGGGGTCGTCGCGAGACATCAAAATGGATATATCGCGTGCTGACGTCTTATCGCGTTAACTGGTAGAGAGTAGTGATACGTATGCAGTACATACATCCAGTGTAGATACAATTTAGTACAGTTCAAAGTGCATTTATGAGCTGTTGGAGGTTAAATCTATTAAACTGGTGTGTAGCGAGAAGTTACCGAAATGCAGCGATAAATTAAACAGTGCCAGGATTTCATATTCACCACTGAAGTAGACCCCTAAACAGTTCAAATAACGATCTGCCATGCAAGGAATACATTGTAGAAGTCAATAACACTATTTGGGGTGAACACTGATTTCTTGGAGATGAATACACTTACTCTATTAATTTCAGAGCATTCCAGTTCACACCATGTCACCTTCCCAAGTCTTCGTAACAAACATTTGTTTTAGTAATTGTTTCATTGTTTAATGAATATATCCATCCTTTCAGTGTAATTAACGCTGCTGCATTAGGTAGTTTGACCGCTCGTTAGTCGCTACATTACAACAGAGTTGATTGCAAACTAAATTCTATCGAAAATTAAATGCTTATTTTTAACATTTAATGAGACTGTTTTTATAATTTGGTATCTCGCAGCTTTCCCAGTTCATGTGATTCAGGAATAATGAGTAATCATGCACCAAAGATAACAGTGTTTCATACACATGAAACGATGAACAAAAAAGTAATATACATTTAAAATAAATGCAATAAAATGAATAACTGAAACCAATTCCGGGGCATCCCGTTACAAGTCTTTATATTTAACTAACCGCGACTCTTCTTAGCTGGTATTCGAATTATTACTTCCTAACGTTCTTACAGTCAAAAGCAAGCTGTCTTCCTGCCGATCTACTAAACCGTTACTTGATGCTTGTAGTAAGTTTCAATAACATAAAGTACATTTTGGTGTGTGTGTTGAACATTTCAGCACTTATTTAAACGTTTTAAACGCCTATTCTCCTTATCTCCAAACTTTCCTTCACTTTTGGATTTCTTTGAAAGCAAACTAAAAAAAATAAAATTAAGCAAACTGCTTCTTCCAGAAAGACGACGACTCAACGAGGCGCGTCCTTGTATACACAATCAGGGCTTCTCAAAGAACGGAAAAAACAAGAACGCACCGATAGAGTTAACGGCAAACGGTTAATTAAAGAAAAAAGCGAAGGATCTATTAATTTTTTCTCCCCGCTCGCCGGTACAGGCTCTCGCGGCAAATATTTGTCCGCACGGGCGTCTGTTTCCACTTTGCCGTTTTCTTTCAACGAATTCGGCTACGTTCTCTTTTTTCCTTTTTTTGTTCGTCCATCGATGAGAAATTTCGTAATTGTAGTAGTGTTTACTTCGCAAATTTACGAATGATGAATCAAATTACGGTTCGATCATCGTAAGGCTTATTTTTTTCCTATTCGTTCGTTTGAAATGGAGGCACTTAAATATGGCGTATGGGCTCATTAACTCGACACGATGCAATAAGGTGATTTTTCAAAGGGTTTATGGAGTTACGTCAATGTAAGCATAGAGGGTACCTTCCTACATGTTATACGGGAACGCTCTTGGATTTCGATGAAATACTAGAAACCAAAACTGTACTCTAGTAAAAGAACAATACAATTTTTTTATCGGCTGAAGGGGCTAGTATGGTTATCGGTTTCAGTAAGAAGGAGCATGCTGGGTGACGAGCGGTTATGTTTTTCCGCCATTAGGGTAACTCACCTGAGCAATGTTCTAAGCTATGACAAAGTAGTGGGTTGGTTGAAGGACTAGGTGGGATCTATCTCACCCTTTCATCATCCATAAACATAAGAAAAGTTCTCGGCTTATGAGGCTAGTTGCGGATAACAAATTTTAGTGATGATGACATTAATGTCACAGTAAAAAGTTTAAATTACTTTAAAGAAATGAGGAGTGTTTTACGAAAACTACGTAACTCCAGACATTCCGAAATCGTGTTTAGTGGGCAATCTCATAGGTAAATGGCATGCCTATATTCGCATAAACCACAGAAAAAAGAGGAGCTGATGATTATATAACAAATATTTACAAAAGTAATCTAAATAGTGCACACTATTTCAAGAAACGGAAACAAAATGAGACACACTACCGTTCACCTAAAGTTAACTAAATGCTTCGAAATCTGTTTCTCCTTCTATTTCAATCTCCCTAGAAAACAACGTTCTACGTGGGAAAAGCAAACGAATTCAATATACGGAGATGCAAATAAACAATTACGTCGAGAGTCTTCCTAAAACAGGTTGATACGTCAGCGGAGGGGCGACGCCTTTGCGTTCGAGGCGTTCGAAAGGCGGAAATTAAATTTTCAAGAGCATTTAAGACGTACAAACGTATTAGAATCAACGCGGATTACTTCGCGAATGTTTACAATCGTCGATTTTAGTTTCAATCTTGAACGCTTACGTAATTTGGAAGTATAAGGAGATGTTGAAATTCCTAGATTATCTTCGGGAGGATTTAAATTCAAAAGGAATCCAAATAAACGACACTAAAAATCGAATTATCGCATGCTAAGTATCTTTTGCTTGCTTCTTATTAGAGAATAGAGTTCGAATCATCCATCTCTATCCTGTAAGGTAATTTGCTTCGACGATGACAATATGCAGATTTGCGAAATCGAATTCCAACAGAGATTGATTTCTCGATTAGGATGCGAGTTGTCTATTAATTTCTCTAGTTGGAAATTCATGACTTACCCTGGTATGCGCTTGCAATGATGCGCTGCCTTTATAGGTTCAAAGCACGCATTTATGTCACAAGCAAAGGTTACTTCCAACATGTAGACAACGCGCGAACTTTTCTCTCTCTCTTGACTCAATCATATTTTTTCGAATCAAAATTAGATACAAGTCAAAATGGCAATGAGTTGTTATAAAATTATTTCTTCATTCATACGTCATCAATACTTGCTATACGTAGAGCTTAAAAAAGAAACATATGCGGTTTAAATTACGAGGTGAAACCGCTGTGTAATCTAGTTTTTGTTTAGTTAGTGCTTAGCATTTAAAATTAGTGCTTTTGAACAACAGACATCAGAAATTCTTCAGGATTTAGGCATTTAGACTATTATCGCCATGCTTCGTATATTAAAGAACCCCCTAAACCGTCAATCAACCCGCTGTCGTAGACCAAACCTAGAAGATGTAGCCCTTGTAGCGCAAAATCAGTCAGATTCATTAAATTTTTGAAGAAGCTTTGCTTCGATTCGAATTGGACTTGACTGAATTTATGTCGGGGGTGGTCGGTCCGTTTCGAGGTAGTTTCAAATTGGGTCGGATTCGAGACTCGTTTTATAAAAATAGCAAATAGCTATCTAACTCAAAATCGTATACTTCTAATTCTGATATACCTAGACAATGATTTTAGGGAATATTTTCCACTTGGAACATCTCTTTCCTTGGTCAAACAATAATTAGTCTACATATCACTTAATTTGCTTTGGTAGCCTTTTTCCATTGTAGATTTACTGATGGAAAAGTTCATCGTAGTTGTTACTAATAGATCCAAGAACCGAGAAAAAGTCTAAATGTGAGTCCAAGAAATTATATCACGATAATTTTCAAGTAAAACGTTGCAGTACCGTATGTGAGAATCAGGCATTATTCTCCCAAATACTCGTATCGGAACGATTCTACGCGTATTAGACATGTATTTTCTCCACTCCTACCTATCTATTGTACCTCAGCATCTCGTATAACGTAGAAAGGCTATTGTATACGGTGAGGGTGTTTGATACTAGTGCGCGGTATTAGTTCGAATTTAGCGACCGTAAATCAAATTGCCAGCGATGGTTGTACGCGCGGCAAGAGAATTCAATATCATTCCGCCCCGAAATACGCATAAATATCTCTTGTAGTACATGCGGTTTCTGGGAAAAGCAAACGCCAGATACAGAACAGAACAGAGCGCAACACATAACCGAATATAATCTACAGCGACACATTCGCGTTCGCAAAACACAACATTTCTAGCTGTTACGGTGGCTGCCCTTGCTGTTTTACGTCTCTCCTCCATGCTACAGACATATCTTAAGCGTTGGACGAAAGCAGCAGCACACCAGTAGTGGTACGATGGCGGGTAATATTAGCGGGTGTTCATTTATTAAACTGCCTTCACGAACACACCCTCATCTCCGACTGTATTCGGGTTAAAGCGCCAGTTTCAGTTGTGTTACGGCGTGTTTCATCATTGGACGAATATATAGAGTGAATTGTTTAACTTCGGGCAGTTGTTTATATTTCTGAAGGTAGGTTGGTCGATTAAAACCTATTTGATGTCAAGAGCAATATAACATCGTCAGCTGTATTTTCACAAAGGAAAATCGAGATTTTCTCGATGTATGAGCAGTTCTCTACTTTAAAACGTGCAAAGATGCGATGGTATTAGCAAGAGATCAACCACGGAAGTGCAATTCTGACTCTTGCAGGTATCAGATTTCTCATCAGAGAATTCTGGAAGTGTTGGGCAAGATAGGGGAAAAATTCTAAAACTAACATGGATGTACTATCCCTACTTCCGAGAAAAAAATATTGTTTACAAGTGCTTATTTTTACCTCCTACACGCACCTGATAAAATACCGATTTAATTATTATGAAATTAAATTTCCCGCAATCAATACATAGTTCGAATTAGATGACTCTCTGCTTTCTAAGTATAGCTCCATGCTATTTGTTTGGAGTATTTTATACATTCTCTTGTTTATGACTACAGTATTAAAATCGCGTAATATAAAATCCATAGATTTCCACATTTTTCCAATTTTCCTTCAAAAAGATAACATTTTTTATTTCAAGTTAAATGATTCACGCTGTACGCAGCTGAGGGAGTTGTTGTTGCGTCGTAGATATTTTTTCCTACCGTTTCGCCAGAGCACGTTGAATTATTGCTTTGAAATCGTTTAGTTCATTTTACCAGGATAGAAAGAGTGGGTTGGGGAGGTGTAGAACGCTTTCGGCTGAGCGTAAATCGCGTAACCAACAACGTTCCGAACGCCGTGACTCGTAACGCCGATGTTATTTTTAATTTATACGATGTTAGCGAGGGAATCGCTTCTAAGTACTAATTTCGAACTCCCGGAAACGGCGTTGGAACGGCGTGTTTGCCGGTGTTGTTGTTATATTCCGGGTTTTGGCGTGATCGAATTATAGCGTAGGTGTGCGAGTTTGAGTTACCTTTTTTTCGCGCGCCGCGAAACAATGGAAAAAAGCGATTTGTGCTTCAAACTAGAAAGTAATGCGGTGTTAATTTTTTTAGATCGACAGCCAATCATACTTAGATAATTTCTTTCCTTTAAATAAAGTTATCCAATGAAATATATTTCTTCCAATTAAAAAAAAAAAAACCTTTTTACTTATATATTAGAGTACTATTTAGTCTTATTCAGTTCTCGAACTTGTTCGCCTTCCCTCAATGCCACTTAGTTTTGTTCGATACTTGTATTGTAGTGATTTTAGCTATTCATTGATGATTGGAAATGTTGACTACAAATCAATAATTAATTAATGTAATCATGACTGAATTACATCAGTCGATCGAAAAATTACTTGGTTACTCCCAACACTAGTTAGAAAATTATTGCTACAGCCTACTTATTTGTACATGTACTTATATTTCCATATATACGTACATACGTGCATTTATTTCAAAAACATAGAATCGCTGTCTTTTATCTTTATACGAAACCGTAATTGTGACAAAATATTAATTGTTGTTTAGCGTGTAAGATATTAAGTCTCTTATCGTGAAATTTGAATTTACACGCGCGTACAGCACCTACATACATATACAGGTCCGTGTACTTCGTACTTTTGCCAGGGGGAGATAACGCGATACCATTTGATTAATGTAGTCGGTACTATCTCGGTGAAAATATCGCGTATATTACATACATACGTTTCAACTTCTAATTTCTTCCAGGTTTATTGTCAAAACATCGGAGGATTTGTTACAACAGAAAAGAACTGCAAAGAAAGTACACTGTACCTATTCTCAAGCTTCAACATTTAAAGATAGCTATAATGAAGGAAATTGTGTGTTAGTAATTTCGAAATAAATATCTTCAAACAATACTACGAAGTTTTCGTGAACATATTCCATAAAAAGGATTCCTTCCTCGACTATTTCTATCTAAAATTAATTCAAATTACCCCGACAGAATGTTAAAACCACTTCTCCATTGTATTCTGTGAAAGTCCGCGAGTTAAGACGGTAATGTTTCCATTGAGAGACAATCAAGTTCGATTCAATTTCACAGCCCTTACGTCTCTACTCCTTTCTTCGCTTCCACCACCACCGTCCCTGTTTCAACTCGTTATTCTCCCTTCCGAAATAATATCTCATTACTTTTGTACGCGCAACTTTCCTCTCCCTCCTAGAGTAATGAAAGAAACTGCCCAAACACTAAATTAATAAGATTGTACGGAAATGGCGGTTGGTAATTGCTTAATATTTCGCGACTGGCTAATTGAATTCGCCCAACTCTTATTAATAAGTTTGATTTCGACTGTGTGTATAGTACATATATATGAACAAATATCCTTATATATTGGTTATATAGTTAGCCTGTATAGTAGAAAATTCATCTGGAAACTTCATAGCGCGCGCCAACATTTCTCGTCGTTACGCTGGTAACAAGGGGAAGTTGGTCTTCGGACTTCGCGATTGCATAAGCTATTATAAATCTTTCTTAGCGGCGCAGCTTGCCCGGATGTATATATAGGTATAAATTAGTTAAAATATTCAGTTTTATGAACCAGTTGGCGGCGAGGTGCCCTATACCGTAATAAAATGCAGCTGAATTATATCGCTGAATATTAGCTAATAAGTCTTAATTATTCAAACGAGGCAAAAGGTTATATAGTAATGGGGTTCGTTTTAAGCTGATTTAAGATGATTCTCATTTTATTCTCCGCAAAAAGGAGAAGACTGCAAAACTGCACAATACACAGTTATGGGTTTCTTGTCTACTTGATTTTGTAGAGCATTTTCTTAATGATACAACCAAAGATAACCTGAACTAGCTAGTAACGTATTTCTTTTGGCTTTCGTCAAAAGCCGCGTCTTTTGATAAATAACATAGAAGAAGGTGCAAGTTATGCTATGTTTGCAGTTTGCATTCTAGTCAGCTTGTACATACGCGTATGATTTTTGCCGCGCTGTCAAATTTGAATTATTCAAGGTCCTGTTCAAACTCACTAACAATAAGTTAGGTCTGAAAAATTTAGTATACCAGTTTTAACAGTCTTAAAACGCAATGCACGCCTACTATATACGAATCGAATGAATCTAATAATGCACATAGATTTACATGAAATGTTATATCTACCATTTGTGTCACACAGATGTAAGTGTACTTAAAGGAGTTGAAAATAACTTCTGAATGTTACTCTTTCTTCTCTCCTCTTTCACATCTTCCTTCTTTAACGAAGTGCAAAAAACTTATTACCATAACGTCTCACAGATAAGCCGTCTTCACAAATAAACTGAAATGAACGTAGCAAAGATTGTCGTCATCATTTGGAGTTTGAAGTCGGCGTGTTTATGTTTAATATAATCTAGGCGGCCATGAAATCTGAGCAGTATGGAAAAGGAGAAGGTGGAGGAGGCAGTTAAGGACAAAGATCTGCCCTCACTCCCTTCCATGTCGGCTTTAATTAAGATTAAATTATTCAGGAACTTTATGTGACGTTTAAAAAGTTATTAAGTCTATCCGAAGCGACTTTTTATGTTTTGTCGTTTCAAGGCGGTGATGGGCAAACGATCTCGGCGCAAATCTATCCGAGACTCTCGTTATTTAAACCGGAGGCGCCCTTTCTTGCTGGATATGCGCTAAGAATTTAATTTCGCTCGCGAACTGAAAAGAACTTTGAAAGACAAGTGCAGCGACAAGCGCATCTAGTTTGGCTGCGAATACATTAACGATCTGCATAAGGTTTCTTGTTCGAGTTGAGTGATATATTAATTTTCGCCCGGAAATTAGATGGCGCACAATTTTATAAGGTATAGAAGTTGATATGTTTAATGAGTTTCGGAGCTCTTTCCATGTTTCATTAAATGATATTTTGCTTGCAAGAAATGCAATTTTTAGCATAGGGATCCGTAATTCATCGTGTCTCGCCAATCCCAAATACAAGTCAAGAAATCACCATTTCGCTGATCCACTGATATACTTCGATAATATATGTTGTTGTAAACTTCCGCGGTCGTTGTTTTCTTTTTAAGAATTTGGGTTTCCGGCTTGAAACCGCGTCGTAATTACATGAGAATATCGACGTTTTGCTCTCAATTGCATGCAGCTTCTTCTGGGCTGCTGCATGTTGCGTCGCTGCGTTACGAAGAATTTTTCGTATAGCATTGTGGCATTGACAATCTGCATAAAAGATATCTACCAATAGATTATCAAATTACTTGTATTCCCCACGAATTCTGAAAGAATTACGCGTAGGTTGCATGAGATTTGAACTTTAACCTCTACCGTCACAGCTCTAGCTAAACATATTTGCTATTTCACGAATATAATTAATATTCTCGTTCGCTTTATTGTAGTGGTAATGGGTCGTATATTTTATTTTAGAGGTAGGCTTCGTTGTAAAACATTCGTTGAACGCACCTTTATTCTAAATTTAACCGTGCGAAGCTAACCCCAGCGGTGAAGATAGCTTATCGTGTCGGGGTAGCAACTTTTCTCGAAAGATTTATTTTTTCCACGCACAATGTGTATCGCGTTTATCGCGTGAAATAAATAGTTTTCATATCTATGCGAATATCAAGGAATTTAGATGTATAATTTGACGTTTCAACTAAGAAATAAAGCACAAGCTCAAATAACGAGCCCTTATAAATTACATTTTTTTTTCCAGCTATAATAAACAGGAAACAATATTACCTTCTTCCTTCATATTTATCTCTAATAGAAACGAAAGTCAGCAATACTTCAGCTTTCTCTTCTCTATAAATGTATATCCCAGAGTTTGTTTATACACGAAAGATCTAAATCTGGAGCATAGTTATCATAGCAACACGGGAAGACGCCCATCCACGTGTATAAGCCCGGCTAGGTTGCTAGGAGGGAGAGTTCCATCGACTCAAAGCTATAGAGCACACGTGCCAAGCGATTCCCATTTCCGTATCGTTGATTGAAACTTGAACGCTACATTTGGCACATATATTGCTCATTGCGTTAAGTAAACCGAGCCCCGTTCGCATTATGGAGGCAATTTAACGGCCCTGTCTCTTTTTTATAGGCGATATTTACTAGAAAATTGCCGCTCGGAACTGCTTACTCGATGGCAAGGACGGCTCGTCGACCTTATACTATAGAGTCGTATGAAATTTCCCCTTCGAACATTTAGATTAGGTACTATATGCCTACGCTTAAACCGAGGAGGGCAAGGGAATTTATTGAGTAGAGGAATTTAATAGGGATTTACAAGAGAGACGAAAAAAAGAGGTAATAGAATCTAAGAGGCTGTATCACGTAATTTCGTGAATGGTTCTTCGAGGAAATGGGTCCATTCTGCTCGGAAAAGGAGGAGAATGATGTCTTTGTTTAGTTCAGCTTCGAACCGTTTCAAGATAATTCACGATAAATATTGGGCGTGTAAACATATAAATTTCTCGCTAATGCACATATGACCCCAAAAGGCAAAAAAGAAATGCCACGAAAGGTATTACTGAAAAATGTTTTGTAATTTAAATAGTTTTTTGAAAGTTAGAGTCTATAAAAAAAAAACGTCTTTTCAGAAAAGTGGTTTTCGAATTCCAATACTTCAAAGAAACCACT
This sequence comes from Oryctes borbonicus, assembly GCA_902654985.2. Classification (NCBI taxonomy): domain Eukaryota; kingdom Metazoa; phylum Arthropoda; class Insecta; order Coleoptera; family Scarabaeidae; genus Oryctes; species Oryctes borbonicus. The sequence goes on along the minus strand of LR736898.1, from coordinate 1,349,173 downwards.
TTTGCAATGGAAGATCGAATTTTTACAAATAACATATGAAATTCAGTCTCTAAAACACTCTTTCAGCAATTTAGATCCTTATTTGAAGAGATAAGCGAAGTTTTAAATGGATAGTAGAAATAACTAACTTTGTATGGTGAAATTCCAGTACATAAACGCTATGTTTATGTGTTTTCGTTTGAAAATCGGCTACTTCAATAACATTCAACAAACATACGAGTCAATATCTTTTATTTTTATAGATAAAAAATACATATCGTGTAAATGGAAACTAAACACTTTTAGTAATAAAATCTAATGAAACCTTACACTTGACAATCATTTTAAAAATTTTACCCGAAGCTTCTAGAGTCTTAGTATTTCTACATTTAATTGACTTTCATACATATGTACCTAAATGAATTATTTAATATCCATTTATCCAAAGCATCTCTACCTAAAAATTCAAAATATGCTGCAAAAGGTAGACACAGTAAAAAAGAATCTTTACCTATGCCAAATATTCCCTCCAGTATATGTTGAAAGGAACGAAAGCGAAAAAAAATGAAATGCACACAACACAATACTCAAAACGGTCTTTTATCGAAACGATTTCGTTTTATGTCGTACGAAAATGAACACTAAGGAGCGGGGTTATCGAATCCCGGAACGGGATGGAAATGATTGAAGATGGGGTGCAGATTGAAAGTTCGGGAAGAATAAAGTCGGCCGCGTGGGGGAAGGAAAAGAGCTGTTCAACGGCTTGCGACTTACACGCGCGCAAAAATATACGCAGACATACGTACGTTTACAAATATTCGGAAATAACGAATTGCCACGGCCCTGCCGTCACTAGAATTGAGTGGAAAATGTCTGCGATGGAAAATGGGCGAAAGCTGGCGAGATTTGAATTTTTTGTTCGATGTTTGTACCTGTACGCCTTGTAGAAAAGAGCTGTAGAAATTGGGGTATTTGATAGGTATACAGCTATATGTTATACATGTAAAAATTGTTTTTTAATCGTTATTCATTTTAGGATATTTTAGCATTACGTCTCAAAAGCTGTACTTCAAGAATACACTAACAGAAATTTTAAAACAGCCAATATCAATAAAAATACATATAAGCATTGCCTTAGCGGTGCCTACCGCACTACTTAAAGGTTAATGTTGAATCCAGGCTTGCGGCACAACGATAACAGGTTAAGAATGTGGAGCTACTACGGTGAGATCGAATTTGATTGATCACAATTAATATTCGTTCCAGGTTGCCTAGAGACTTCTCACAACGTTGAAGAGACTCCAACAGAGCTATTTTGCCTATAAGTTCTCTAGCTTCTACGTACACTACACTTTATAAAAATCCAAAAAGTATGTAAATCAGTTAATATTCCTTTAAATTGTTGCCCTTGGGGAAATAGTGGATAATTTTTCACACCGCTGTACATTTCCCAGGGCAACAAAGCACATTTTCCCCTGCAGTGAAGCAAATTGCAATTCCAAAACAGTTTAATCGCCCTCTCCGACGTGTATAGCCTGAAGTGCATTGGAAATCGTGAAATTCCATGGCCTCTTTCTCTTTCACAAGCTTCTATACAGTACGAGGCAATAGCATCAACGATTGTACGATAGAAAACCTCGGCGCTTTAATGTGACAGCAATATATTCGCGGAAGGTAATGTCTGTTAGTCCTTCCATAGAGTACCAGCATCAAAGTAAAAAAGCTCCTCCCACTCTGATACGCCACACTACCTCCTGCGCGATTTGGCCGCTTCATTACGTTGTTAAAGCGAGAAATTGACTTTTTTATTCGAATGGCGCAGTTACACAACGCCGGATCTCCTTTTGCAAAAAGAGGCAGTGGCAATGGTGGCAATACAAATCGCCGCGAAAATGTTTCCCAAACAGATCGTCGTACGCCAGTAAATTATAGATTGGTGAATACGTAGGAACGAAAGACGACGAAGTTATTGGGGGTTTTCCGCCGTTTTTGAATCGCTCGACGGAACACTCAAGAGATTTATACGTAACGGGAAACGCGATTAATCTTTCTGGGAGAAGGCTTCCGAACTGTACGCTATCGGCTGACGTGTGTGTAGTGCGGGGATAACTGAATTTATCTTACTGTAAGAGAAGTTGTTTAATTTGTAAATTTAGAATCGGATAAAATTGGCTGTATTAAGAGCTTGGTGTTACAAAAAGCCACTGGTTCACGTAGTGGGATATCTAATCATTTTTGTTCCTTCTAATGAAAATAGTGCAAATTATTTTTGATAATCGTAAGGTGTTTATTACGAAAATCGCTTGTAACGAAGAAATTTGGCGCACTTAAAACGCTCGTCGAGACCTTCCGAACGAGCCCTAATCCATCGTCGTAGCTCGTCCGGCCGCCGAGATCTGGACAAGCCGTAAAAATTTGAACCCAAAGTGAAAAATTTTGAAAGGCAAAAAAAATCACGCTTTTGCCGATCTAACGGCGGTAATCGAAAGTCCTATAGCCATGTATGTTCCCCATAAAATTTCATCCCACTACCTCTAACGGCTTAGGAGATATGGGCGTTTAAAGTTTTCGGAAAATCGACATCGCTCCGGTTTTCGTCGGTACATTGAGCTCATGTTATAGCGGAGTTTTATTGTATTTTGAGTTTAGCAACAATCGAGACCATGAATTGGCACTGTTACCAAACAAAAGATTATTTCATAGTGGATAAACGATAAATTAAATGATGTCGCTTCTTCAAAATCTGCAAAACGTTTAGCCGTGTTTAGTACACGCATTTAGTTTTTAAATTGAACTAAATTTTGAAGAGCATTAGTAGATGCAAAACACTTGTTCACCGCGAAGAAATGAACAACAAACAATAAATTATAGGTTCATAAAACCCGCGGCATTGCAATTACATATAATTTTGTTGCCAGACGGTCATTGGTCAAATTAATTGGCGGCAAAACTGTTTAAAATCGACGTATTTTTTTTTAATAAAATATCTAAAAGAGAAAGCATATTGAAAATATTCATTTAATTTCGTCGGCTTCTAAAACTTTCCTTTCATATCAATTTTCCAAGACTAATTATCTAGGTAACCCTTTTTAGCTTCCACTCTTGTTTACCTTCCACTAAAGCTAAACTCTTATAACTTACTTTCTCAAAACAATTATCGTAAAGGAATACGAGAGTCGAAACAAACCGGAGGCTCGAATTTCCCCGCTACACGGCGAAGAAAAAATTATCTGGATGCCGTTGTATCTTAGCATAGCAGCGAGATAATATTAATAATAACGTCCACCAGAAACGACCGATTCGGGATTAGAAAGGGGGCAACGTAGCATCTCACCGTTCTACTGTTTATCGTCAGAAAGGAAGCAATGATAATAAATTTCCGTCAAGATGAAGAAATCTGATTATTTCTGAAGTACCGCCATTAGGCGAATAGCTCGCGCACCGCGCTTAAAATTCATATCACAAATTTTTGGAACGTTAAAAGGAAAAATCCGAGAAATTAAAGCTTCGAACACAGGAATGACGGCCGTGGAAGCGGAGAGAGAAGAGACGTCTTGGACCTCCGACTAAGAACAACGAATAACATCGTAAGATAAGTTGAGAGAGAGAGATTGAGAGGAGGAATAGAGAAGAAAAGAGGTTCGGTGTTGGGGGATGGTACTCCTGAATATTTCATTTTCTTATGGTCCGACGGGGTTTCCGTTTCTCCAAACAAAAGTACATTTGTAATCCAATTACTTCGCTTTACGAATATTAAAGTTTTCGTTCGTTATATATTATCTCAGTTAGCGCCGCGGTGCGGCGCTGCTCTGACTAACGTACCCAGTGGTCCCTCGCTACATTACAAGATTATTTATTTTAATTTCCTCGTATACATAACTCATCAGCACGAGCCGTCCGTTGGATTGTTTTTCGAATGTAGGGAAGGAAAAAGAAGAAGCGAAAAGTTGGTTATAGTAATTCTAATTGCGTCCATATCAAAAGGAAATAGCAGAAAAACAGAAAAAAGTATCCCGTCATATTTATTTAATGTATTTTATACAAACAAAGTAATTAAATTTAAATTATGTTTCTGTAATTCCGTCAGAAGTTGTGGATGAGATCAACTCTCGCTTGCCAACATGAAAGAAAAAAAACGATCGAAAAACCTAGGTCGAAAATAGTTATTAAACAAAAGGACAAATTTGAAAATACGGTTGAGGTTACCTTAGCAGGATAAATTATCTGGTAATAATTTGCGCCGCTTACAAACATTTTCTTAATTTGTGTGTTATAAATAAACTCAATGTGTATTCACCTTATACCTTTCACATGTAGTTCGAATTCAAAGAGAAATTAACGTCTTATACGTTGAATTGCAACCATCTTCGAAGATTGCGCATACCATCGCAGACATACTCACATCTGCACCATCTTTTATGGGCCATTAGTATAACAAGGACACTAACAGCAACATCTCCGGTATAATTCTGCAACCCTCCTCGAAACTTCCATCATTGTAGCGCGACGATAAGACGTAGAAGGGTACGTCCTCGCCACTAAGGATTCAACGACCTTCCCATCTTCCTGAACGCTATAACACGCGACTGCTGATAACGAGGACGAGCTAAGTTTTCTTCCTTCAAGGACGCACGATTGGAGCTGTCAGCCGCCGACGTAACATAATAGTTGCTGTTTATTTAGTATAAGAGTGATGTTGCGCAAAGATACCAAACTAACCCTTTCCCCGATACACCCTTGTCTGGCACTACGAACATGTACACTATACAATGTTCAATGGTCCTTCGTGTAGTGCGCTGGGTGTGTTTACGTCTTCATTAACTTCCTATAAACGTCGCCGAAAGCTTAATTTATTAAAGCAATTTCATTAGAATTAAGCACCTCTAAATAAATTATTTCGATTGAAATCTACAGTTCGTAGGGTGTCTGCGTTTAGCTGTATGTGTGTGAGTCGTCGTTGTCGCTCGGTAATTATGTTAAATCTAATTTTATGGCTTTAATATGGTGCCATTAGGGAGTTTCGTTTTATGATCTACGTGGTCGTAGTTGGCGTTACGTTCTGTTAACGGCTTAGAATAAAATGTTAGAATAGATATTAAGTGTCACCTACAATGCCCTTGGTCGGTTTGACGGTTTCATTATTAGGAGCTACCTCTAATCGATAGATTTAGGACACATAGCGTGAAGGCAAGAAATTTGCACTTTCAAACATTTTGAATAAGTTTTGAGATTAAAAAGAAATATATAAAGCCCAACTTTACTGTCTGATAGGTTAGTTACATTTCAACATTGAAACAATGCTTGCAGGTTTTGTAATTTTTTTTTAATCACGCTGAACACAAGGTATATTGACATCGACGTATACTTAATGTCACATGATCATTTCCTGTTTAATTAGTCTAGCGATTAGTTACTTATACAACCGAATCATGACGCACCCAGTATGTAAATGCACATCAATATTGCTCTAATTCTTTTTTCATCCCAAGTAGTTTTTTCCCATTCTCTTCCCATTCTACTAGTCTAACAACTTTCAAGATATACGACCGTCGAATCTGTTCCAAGAGAGGAACTTCATTACGACGCGAAATTATTAACTATAGTTCAAAAAGTATGTCGCGGCGAAAAGTATACCCGGCAAGAGGGAACGGAAAATTCTGAGAGCTATACTCGAAAACTTTCTTCCACTTCGGCAGCAGCTTTTTATTGCTCGTATGTTTCACGCGGGGCAGCCAAGAGCCAGGGTGTCTACCGTTTGTCTATTCGGAAGTTTCCCTTTCGTTTACCTCATACTTTCGTTTCCTTTTTTCTTTTATATAAATTTATTACGATAAATTCGTAATTTCGCTGCCTGCCTGTCTGCCTGCTTGCCCGGCCATGCTATAAAATATTGTCTCATAGAGAAACTTTCGCACGCGAACTTTTTTGCGCGCGTGGCGGCGGTAGTACTAGTGGTACACTTGCGCCCCAACTTTGCGAGAAATATCATTTATTACCGGGGCGAAAATATTTTGTAACGTATTACTGGTTTGTCGTCGCCGTTAAAATTGCTGCGCGCGTCGGTCGAGAAAAGAAAGAGGCGCGGGTATTTTACGGTGTCGTGAGGTGAAAAATGGTGTAGAGATAACGAGCTTTACCGTGTTATAAAAGTAGGTATAGTGGATGAAGGCCGAAACAAATAAAAAGGAAAGACACTAGGTGGCAGTCTTCTATTAGATAACAATTTTTTGCATTAAATGGAACACCCTCTATTCATTGTCATATTTACAGAATCTATTTTTAACCGTTTATAGAATTGTAGAGTTTCCTATACATATACATTTTTTTAAGTAATTTACCATTTATTTTACAAGAGCAGGCTTGAATGGAGGTGACGTTATTATTATTATTGCTCACAAATAGAGCACTTTTATGCATTGAAATTGATAAATATCATTCCGAACTCTTGTTAAAGTATTAGTTTTATTACATTTAAGTTTGTTATTCAATCGAAGTTCTGGCAGTTAAGTGCCTCGATATTATCTTCGATAAAAAACACTTGTCAAACTCATACGTCGATCATAAGGTCAACAGCTAGTATTGAGTTTGAACAGAACTGCAGAAGGCTGGAAACGAGCTACGATCTCTCTTTTAGATTAACTATTTACACCACAATAGCCACACTAGTGCTAAAATACGGTACTGTTGCTTTGCGGCAGGGCAGTCGTAATCAAACAACTAAACAGATACTGCAAGGACTGTTGGCCTAAATATGAGTGGTGTACTAGCCGCAAACTACTTAACTCATCTCAAAGTTGCAGGCAGGAATATCATATACGTAATTCACATAAAAATTTGCTATAACCACGAAACAATTGATTTTAGAATACTAACAGTGACGTTTTGTCAAAATCTTTGTGAAGTATTCAAAAATAAAATGTTCCGTTAAGAATAAACGCTCTTTAGATAGTTGCGAAATTACTAGGCACTATGGTTTAACGGAAAGATTTCCATTCACAAAGGTTGACTTTGAATATAGCTCACTCCGCAAAATTTACTAGATTTGGATCTTATGTTGTGAGAAGTGGAATAATGATTGGGTAGTTCTACCTTAGAAGAACACAATAGAAACGCAATGCTTTTATTTATTTATATATTTAATGGAGATATAAAAAATACATTCAATAGATTTCAAGAAAGTATATAACATTTAACTTAGCTTGGAAAAGTATAGACTAATCAATACTACTTGTAAATATTTTTTTTAATTAATTTTTATAGTAACCTAGCCTAGCACACCGAACGTTATCCGTTTGTCAGTGTATTTGTTTTTATAATCAATAAAATTTATCATTTCATCGCAAAATACTCCATTTCCTTTTTTTTTACTATGCTATAAAATGTACGTTAAATTGATGAAATAGCAAAACATCTGAATCGAAATTATTCAACTAATAAAATATTTTCCGGCAAATTTAATTCACGGAATAGAATGTTTGATTAAAAAAGCAGATAAAAGATTCTACAAAATGAAATAGGCTACATTGGATGCCCGTGCAATCAAACGGAACTAAATTAGATTTTTTTTACACTAATAATAGGTTACAATAGAACCTTTCGCTGGAAGAGCTGAATTTGATTTGCCAAATTCACATCAATTTACTGCAATTGGGACAAAAAAATACGTCAATTATATGGTAGGTGATACAATGTTGTTAACTTCAAATATATGGAATGGGAGGTAATTCGGCGACAAATGATTTTTATTTGAATTATTTTAGTTAACTTGAACATAAATAAAATGAACTTATTCTATACATAATATTTACCAAATAATGTAATAATTCTCGCTTAAATATAAAAAAAAGAAAAATTGCATACATGAATCTGACTATAAATAACTACGCGTAAGGACAAGGGTAACACAAAAAAAGAGGGAAAAATAGGTACAAGTATGGTCAGAAATTGTGATGTTTTTTTTTTTAGAAAACTTATAATTAACATAATTTAAAACAGACGTTTTAACGTCTGTAAGTTTCAGCTTCATTCTCCTCTTTCCTTATAGCCATTGTTAGGATGAAGCTCATAACTGCGTTGACAACCTAGAACAAGAGGTTAACAGTTAAGGAGGTTCGTAATTTTTTTCAAAGTAAAATATGTTTCATAATTTTAAAAGAATAGGGAAAGATGTTTCAGGTAAACATTTTTCGGTTTAATTAGGTGCACTTATACCATGCTTTTGCTTCTATAGCAGGTATTAGGCATTTTTTTTAATGGTGGTTTATATTATCTGCTTTATTTTCTATATCATTTCTTTGTGCTTCACAAAACTTTGTCAAACATTTTTTTAGCATTCTGGCACAGCTAGTAGCTCCAGCTCCTAGAAATCATTCTGCCGGACGCTATTTTGAAGAGTCTGCATATTAAATAATTGACAGTAAAATCTTGATAAGGCAACTCTCCTCAACCAATTTAACTTTGGATTTTACTTACATAAATATCCTGTTAATTTTGACGGCAATTAATGATTATTTCGATCAATCGCGAGGCTTTCTTTGTATCGCAGCTCCAATTGTAGTTTAGGAAATAAATTACCCAGTTCCCGTCGGTATATTGAAATTAATCATTGCTCTCCAGATTTCGACGGCATGCCGACATTTCGTGCTTCCCCCTACCAATCAAAAATACATCACTGTCGCGATTATTGGCCGTCCACTCGGGAACTTTGTTAGCGCCCATAATCACCCAACAATGATGCATTCTCGGTCCAGATAAACTATCCCCACCTCCCCTATAATTTTATCGATCGTGGTGTGCGCTACGGTCGTTCGATGGTTGATAGTTCTCATTTGTTAATCGAAATTGAATTGTCGCCCGTGAACGGGATTCTGCTATATTGCCTCTTCGACTGTGACAAATGCTTCGGCTTCGCTTTGACGTTCAATTGATGCATCATGCAAAATAATGCAAATCAAACCAAATAAAGCACCAGAATATGGTCTATCTTGCTCGCTTCTTCAACGTCTCGGATTATTGCGGTGTAGATGGAAATTGTTGCAGGAGAAGTACTGGGGCATAGATAATCCACGCTTAGCGATTCTATTTTCTCGGAAATTAAATTGTGTTTTTAGAAACAGCGCGCGTGATAGTATGTATGGTAATAGTATTTCGTTATAGTCGGAGCGAGGAGGGGGAATCACGCGAAGGAATGTGAATTTAAGATAAAATTGCGACGCGAACTGAACAGAATTTCTTAATAAGCGACGTAACCTTTGAAAGAAGTTTTTGCAATGTTACTTGGGCAATAGATGAAATACGCGGATTTTGTGCCAACTTGTTGGTCTTCAAGAAAAAAAGGTTCATATAGATATGGAAGATGGATTGGAATTATTAGTCCATTGTCTAATTGTTTACCATGTGACGGCGATGAGTTCAGTATTGTGGGTAATTGTAGCGGTGTTACATAAGCTTATATCTAGTTTTTTGTTGCCGATTCTAAAGGCTTGGACCTTGCAGCTTCATTGGTAAGCATATGACCTAACTGTAGCGTACATATCACGTCTTGGCGAAGAACCTTTTCCACTTATTTGCCATAAATCAAATTAAAATTAAAAATAAAACACATGATTTATATAGAAGTCATTAAAAACATCCAAGATTTCTAAAGAAGGGTAGATTGAATTGATTCGTTCTTCCCATACAAAAGTAATTCCAATTTCGTTCCGAAATAAAATTTCCATTGAACCACTTTTCGAAAATAGCAATAAGGGATACTACATCAAATTTTCGATCCGTTCCTAGCCCAGCTAGGGCGTTTGCTCATCGGCATGCAGACGATGCATCTACTGCTTCGCAAATAGGTAAATATTTTGCTGGAGAATGCAACACACGCATACGCGCCCCTTCAAACCGAGCAATTCTCAGGCGGAGCGTACACAAGATACGCTCTCATCGCCCCGCTTTGTTTACCATAAAATATGCTTCGTCTTCCGCGGAAGAAAATCATACGCCGGGCAGAAAATAGACGAACCTGATTGCGACCAATCAAATCGTGATTGCCGTACGTTACGTAAGTTTAGATGAAACTGCATTTCTTCCGTTCTGACGTCGAAGCAAGCGATCGTCAATCAAACGAAATTCGTACCGCGGAAAATGTATTTCGAATGCGTTTGTCGATGCATCGGCGAAAAATTTAATATTTTTTTATGAAGTTGAAATTCTAGCTTTTTGAAGAAATGTCTGGGTCTGTTAGCGTACAGTGCCGTCCAAAGTTCTTTGTTCAGTGAAGCTATTAACGTGACTAAGCTATAAAAATTTGTACGAGTTATTTTCTCGATTAACACAGTGGTCTATTTCTAATATTAAATATAGCTGCCCAATAAAAATTTTTCATACCGAGTTATACTTTTGTTGTTGCTGTTGTGTTTGTACTTATTGTTTGGTAAATTTCACTCCCATCCACTGATTTAGCTTTTTCTGTTCCCTGATCCCCATCCATCATCCCCCTTATCTAGGCAGCCGCTATCACCGCCGCCTTTGACGTAGGCAATACCGTCCAGTAATATCCGTTATCCCTTCGTCGTTTTCTGTTGATTAAAGCACGTAAGCGATATACATTACCGGTTGCTGAAATCGTAGAGCTTCACGAGAAAAGGTCTTTTCGTCTAACCGCGGAGGGCTGCCTCTATTACTTTGCGTCGTATGCAACGGTGATGTAAACTATAATCAAGCCATCCGAGAAGCTCTATATCCTCCGTGCTGAACAAATATTTAAAGTGGAGTATGTGCACTGTGACTGCTTGCCTGTGTGCTGTTATATTGGCGAAAAATCTCGCCATCATACTTTCCCCGGTTCGTGGGTTATTATGTCCCTGAATAGTCGTGGATGAGGATTTTCTTTGCAGTATCGTTTCAGGTTTAGGGCGTAAAAATGTGCACATATACTGGTATATAAAGCAGTTCTTTTACACTTGAGAGGACGGAGCTTTATGATAATATTACTCTCCTGTTAATTCTCGTTATGTCACAACGAGTTGAGGATATAGTGTTGTTATATAATTTACTTACATTGAAAAGTGCCGCTGTTTGGCATGCTTACACTTTTAGTTCCTTTTCCCTAATTTCCATTTTAATAATAGCTGCGAGAAACAAAAATTACCAACGTAAATCACAATTAACGAATTTACGTTTCGACACAGCCATAATAAATAAATAAGGCATCTAAAAACGATACCAAAAAACTCCATTGCTGCTACGAAAAATAATTTTTCTTAGAAACGTCAAGTTATTATAAAATAAATACAACTAAAACCACCATACAAATCAGCAGATATACAAACGTGCCCGCACAAACACACCGCAAAGTGGAACTAATTAATTTGAAAATTGCAAATGAAATACATTCGAATTAAGCCAGTACAAATTGCGGCGTCCAACCTGAAGCTTATTGAATGTTTATTTCAGCTATTTAATTATTGATTTTAATTAGCTCGCACGACTATATGACTGATGAATGCATCTCGGTATTATTATGAGATCTCATGTAATTCAGCAAGTCTAGTTTCATATTTTTTGACTTGTCAGCGAGTTTCGTCAACGAGAGAATTCATATTAAATACACACAAATAAAGGGCAGGTACTAGTGAACATGACAACGTCAATTTCTTTTGTTTCATCTCAAATCCAACCGAAACTTCACCGCCTAATTCAGCAGAGATAATATTCATTGAATCGAAAATATCCCCCACGTAAGTAAAAAGAATAAATAAAGGAACGGAGCAGAAACAAAGCGAACGTAAAAGATTAAAACATAAATCTAATAAGTCTACCATACCAATCACCGAACGAGACCAACCAAACCAAAGCAAAACAATCTCCTATCCTACACGCTTGAAAAAATCGGCGAGGCTCCTCACAGATTACTTCTTAATACGTCCCCCGTCCGACGAATTTACGTTTCGACCTCACGCCGTCTACCCTCAGGACCTTAGGGAGGCCGTCCGCAATCCTTATCGGACGGAAGAAACTTTATATATACTTTCCGGGTGATTAATTACTGGATCTTACGAATTGTCGTAAAACTATTTCGAATTTGGGAACGGCGGAGAACGTGGAGCGGGAGAAGAAAACCCGCGTAGAATTCGAAATTATATTCTTCGATGAGACATAAAATTCGCCGCCGTCGAAAGAACTCGGTGCCGCTAGTAAATTAGGTAGGCGGAGGTGGGCGATGTTCTTGTGTGCTTTAGGGAAGTGGCGTTAGTTTAAGAATGAAGAAGTAGGAGGAAGGGAAAATTCAATAGTAATATGATGCATTTTAGAAGTTTGAAAAGAGATGTCGCCGTAGTAATGCAAGTGGTATAGTTTGGTAGGAAGGTTTTGTGTAATTTCAATAAACATATCATAACTTTATTGCAAACGTAGAAAAATTGTAACAGAGACTTTTAGCTGGAAAAATTCGAATTTTATTCAGGCAATTCTTTTCGAATTCTCTGCATATTCTCCTTCTCTTTTTTTATGCCTTATTGTAAATATGGGTCGTTATTTCAATAATCGTCGTTCCCTCGTGAACTGAACTCGACTTTAATGGAGCTTGTCTAATTTATACCAACAATCAGAAAGTGCTTCTCGAGCTCCCTTCTTGGTGGGAATGGAATCTGATCCGATCTCTATATAATAGGGTACCATCGTCGGGGTGCCCATGTCGAATATTTGTCCCGCACAGATAATAACAATAATAACTTCGGCAAAACGGAACCCCTAACTGCGGCTCCCATTGTTTCGACGGGGAAACAGCTGAAAAAGCGATTTAAAATTCGATACGAAGGGGCGTGGAAACTTCGAAAAGAGCAGGCAAATTTCCGATGCGGCAAAAATAATCTCGATCACACTCGCCACTTTTGCTTCTACTTCTTTTATGCGCATAATAGAATGACAATGGTATTTTCCTTTCCATGTTGTATCGTTCCTTTTCTCTATTCGTTCTTTTTATTATGATTTGAAGAATAGGATTTTATCATGTAAAAGGAGACAAACTAAAAACAGACTAATTGATTGCTAATATTTTCCTTGCTTTTTGAGAAAAGAATAATTTTGCATCTAATATTGAACGATTCGTATATCTTAGATAAGTTCTGATGCCATGCCTAGATGAAGCTAAGTATTCAATTTAACCTCAATCACAAATCCCAAACCTTTTTAAGTTGATAATGTAATATTAAAAATATGAGTAATGAGCTATAATTCCTAATCAAAGGGGATACCTAAATCTTATCAAAACGATAATTTTTTGCGTGAATAGGTTATGTTGCATTTAACTATATTTATACTCAATTCTGATACTTACGTGAATCATGGCATTCGTCATGGCGAGAGCTGCAATCCATGCACATTTCTCCTCAAAGAACCAAGTCATTTCGTCAACGCATCCGTGGAAGAAGGCATTTCCGGTTACGGTATCTCTGCATTGGGTTGGAAGTGGTTTTCGTAAAAAGATGTAGTCGTCAGGGCCATCTGCACCGCAGCATCCAATCTATAAACATATATACAATTCAGTTATAGTTTTGACCTTCTTTAATGGCAAATGATAAAATGCTAACGAATTTGAAGATTAGAGAAGGTTTTCTTTGAGGAAAAATTTCCATGTATGTAGATATGGTCTTTCGACGGTCACGATGACCATATGGGATTCAATGTCTTCACTAATTCATGAGAAATGCAAAAATATTTTGATTCGCGATAAAATAAGATACTGAAAGGTTTTGGATTCTTTGTAACGGTGCACTATCAAATTTACAAAAATCGAAATATTTGTGTGCTGGGTCCTAAATAATGGTCACCACCAGCTGTCAGTCCTTTATGCTGCCGATTATCTCGAGAACAATTAGCACGGGGACATCCTGTAGATGACAAAACAACATTTTCACATTGGCAACGATACGAAATTCTTTGAACAGAGTACGTAATATCCATTAAAGGGCTATTTTGTAATTACAAGCTATTCGTACGTTGCACGATGAAGTTAGTAGCTTTTTGAAATGTCCGACTTCCTTTTTTTTTCTATCGAACGAAAAACGTTTTTTTTTTCTTCCATTTTCTGTCTCCTTTTCCTTTCTGTGCTTTTATCTAATAAATACGAATGCTAAACTTAATAGTTGGCGGCCCTAGTTTTTCAATATCGACGCTCCAAGCCTTTGATGCTTCTCCTTGTGTTTCTCCTTTTGTGTCTGCCTGTGAGTATGTATTCTCTCGATGAATTTTTATGCATTTTGACGGCAATTCTCTTTCGCGAAATTACGTACTCGAACATCAACTTAGCGTACCAACTTCATTTGCGTTTCGCTTGAGATCCTTTCAAACGAAAACGCTGTCCTTTTTTCCAGTGGAGGTAGCTGGCTTAATTCTGGGATTTCCATTCCGAGATCCGCTTTGACTTCGCTTGCAAATTGAATGAATTGAGCTTTTATTAAAGTTGAAAAGGACTCGAAGCTTGTTGCGTGTTAATATTGTGTGCACTTTAATTGCAAAAAAGGAAGGTACAGTAGTGTGCGAATTAATGTGAACATACTGATATGTTAAATATTTTATAGGCTTTCTAAAGCTGGCAACATGACTATGTTAATGGCAGTGGCTACTTTGTTCTACGTTTGGTGAACTTGTCCATGAGAAGTATTGACGTACCGTTGGTGGATAAGTCTGTCACAAATTATACCGTTATGAGTTGTATACAATTTCTGAAAAATTGATATATTGCCAGAAAAACATTTAAAGATCGTAACATACATATATGAATATGCATCTCTGACTCGAAGAGACATTGCTGAGACGTGTGGTGAAAAAAGGAAGCTCGGTCGACTGAGGTGCAGCATATACGAAAATGGGGAAGAAATTTTCAAATATGTCGAGCATAAAACGAAATTTTTACGGTACAAACCGTCACGGCGGGGACCGGGATAAAATTTCAAGATGTCTAAGATTGGAGGTGGCAGAATGTTAAACAAAATATGACAAGCGGATCAAATCAAATTTTGCCACCAATTTAAGTGGCAATCCTTGGCATTTTTTAAATCGTTCTACTCAGTAAATGTAAAATGAAGCAAAAATGAAAAAAGAAACGTGTAGGAGTTCCGCTTTGGGAAACCCATCACTTTTCCTCCATCTAGACGCGTTGTACATCGACATCCATCTCTAAAACGATCAGCAAGCAATTCATCCTGTCGATAACATTCAAATTTTAAAAACCGAATCTGACATCCATGTAATTTTCCTTATTCTCGTCTTCCAAAAGCGAAAACCCCATTTAACCTTGTACGTAGCGCAATCTAATGTACTTCCACCATTACCACCACCGCCACAATACCAGCATCTCCCTACATTTCTTCTCTATCACCTCCGTCAGACTTGACAGCAGTCGCGTCTTCATCGAGGATTGCCAAACAAGAAAAAAAGGCGGAGAAGAGGGAGAATACGCCTAAGGTTATTATCATTCTTGACGGTTTCGTAATAGTTGAACGGAATCGAGAAGGAGCAAAAAGCAAGTCCTTGACTCTGTCGTAAACGGGAAATAAAAATTTCATTTATAAAAGACATTCTCTCCGATGTCGATGGAGTTTGGCGTTGAGAAGCGTTGCGACGCAGTTCAGTTTAATGTTACATTAAATTTAGAAGCATAAAGTAAAGCTGCGGAACTGGGGTGGGTTTAGAAGAGAAAAGGGTAAGACGTTGATTGTTTCGCGGGGTGAAAACGGGTTGGTAAACAAATTTTAATACAATTTAAATTTTTTTTAGAGGAAGACACTGAAAAGTAATGGAAGAAGTGCCAGCTTGTACGTGTGTGCATATTTACACGTGACTTACGGAGAAGTTAGGTAACAAGAAGAAGAGGGAAGGACGGGATAAGGAGGGTAATAGCAAAAAAAAGGCGACGTTCTCGTCGGCGTATATACGAGCAAAAGGGGAATAAAGTGATTGAGACTTTGTGGAGTTAGATTTTCCAATTCGATTTCGTAGATGTCACCGACATATTTATTTATGAACGCCAAGCTTCCGCAGCCGCTAAACGTGAACGCTGAGGAAGGATGAGAGGGGGAAGAATGAGGTGAGGCTAGAAGGAGGAAAGACGACGATGATGCATTTTTCAGATGATTTCAATATTAACATTTAAATGGGAATTTGTAACGCATTTCGCCCTTTATCTTGCTAGACGTTATTTTTGTTCTCTCATGACGTTAAAAGCTCGACTTCATAGTGCTATAAATCGACGATAAAATTATGGGCGTCAGTGTTTATTTTAATGGGATTGCTTTTATTATTTTAAACTGGAGTAATTCTGATCTTTGGGTATTATTGAGAGACGTGGTTTGAACAGAATCTTCAAGAATGGCTCTTATTGGATCAAATAATTAAATTCTTTAAGGCACACTTGTTATTATTATTATTGGATCGGATAGCAATCTTTCAGAAATGGAATGCTGCAGAATCGAGTTTTGGAAACAGTGTATTCTTGAAAGAAAGTGAGGTGTACAAGGCAACACAAATGATCCAAAAACGAGGTGACAGCGTAACATCTGGCTGGTTATGTGGAAGTTACAGTAGCCATACAAAGTAATATTAAAAAACACCCACAGTTCGATTAATTCCTAGAGATCATGTACAGGCAGTTTTTGGAGAATTTCGAAACCATATTGATAAATGCCCAAATCTAGGAGCTGATTTACATTAAATCTGAGATTTTAAATTAGTATTATCTAATTAACAAATTATCAGTGTTAGGCCAATAAATTGTATTAATAAGTAAGTGTGAAATTTATTAATTCATCATAAAAAAAAATAGCGATATTGAAAAAATTATGATTTCATCAAGGTAGACCGATCCAAAAATTTGCACGTGGCTACAGCTTTTCATTCTGAACGACTTTACTTAGTAACACTTTGGCGTACTATGAACGGAAAAGCTGCTTTACCTACGACGAAAATAGTTTTCATATCATTTCCCCAGTTTCTCAAATAATGAAAATATGTCTCTAACTAAGCAAAAAATGATAAATTAAATCGAAAGTACCTTTTACAAGGGTCTGTATATGTATAGCTAGAGGCGCACATTCTCTGGGCATGATTGCACCGTATATACGTACTGGTTTATTCGCAAACACAACACAGAAACCAAATAGGAGCCTGCTAATGGGATTTAATTCTCTGCGGAGCGTGTGTGGGTATCCTGAGCGGTTCACCTCATCGTCTTTACCTCAAATATAGTAATTTCACTTTCGAGACGCACTAAATTATTTATCAAGTAGATGAATACTTTGAATGTCGCCTCCGCTACGGGAAACCTCAACAAACGATTTAATAGTAATAGCAATAATAATAGGGTTGTTAATATTATTGTTGATAGCCAACGGGTCTGATTTGGGAGGAAGTAAAATAGGCAGATACATGGTCTACATTATATTTAATATGTATGTTACTTCAACCATCACTGATGATAGGTTTACAATAAAAATAAAGACAAGCAAATGAAAACAACGCTGCTATTTTATTCCATAGTGCTGTATTATGGCGACAGACACAAATTTTATGGTCAAATCAGGGACATTATTGTCACTTGAAGGACATAAGAACACACACGAGAAATAAATAATGCAATTAAGGATTATGTTTTTTTTTTTTTGAAATACACAATACATTTATTAAATCTAACTGATATTATTTCTCTGCAGTTTGCGAACATGGACTAATTTAGCTAAAAAATATTAACAAACAGTGAAACCCTTTTAAAATATAAAATCTACTTTTATGCTTTAAACGATAATACATGTTTTCATTTAAATACACAGAAACCGTACAAAAATTTTAGCCAAAAGCTTCAATTGAACCAAATGAAACGTCTGCATTTTTTGCTGGCATTTCATTTGATTAGTAAAATAAATAGTGCTTTTATTTATAATATATTGATTTTTTGTTGTTGTATTCGGAAATTTGCGTAACACAGACAAGTTAAACATCATTTGCATATAGCAATTAAACTCTGGGGTTTGTTAATAAAATTTCTCCTTTTATTAAAGGAAAAAACCATGCGTAATAACAGAACAAACGCAAGATGTAATGTAAACAAAAGAAACGAAGAAACGTTACCATATTACGTAAAAGAGCTTTCTACGTATTTACATTATTGCATCTATTAGGATCTAGTATTCGGCTGTGTGTTCTATATCCGTTATATTTGGAGCTGTATACCTTCCCCCTGAATATAATAAGGACATCATTATACCTAACGGTTATATATCCAACCTTGCAAACGAAAAAGAAACGTGTTTTCGTCTTACAAGTTATGGAAGAAATTGAGATGAGAACGTTAGACGTAAGGGTATATTTTCTTTCCTAAATAAATATGAAATAAGGCGAAGACCTTGTTAGAGTGACTTTGTATGTAAAGCATACCAAATAATATCTCTGAAACTTTAGGTACTAAATATGGAGTAGCACGAGCATAGATCCTTGGTCCATGTTTATTCCTGATTTATATTAACGATTTGAACAAAAATTTTATTATTTTTGCTGATAACACCTATTTCAACCTAACTTCAAATATTGACAATTGGTTCTTGATAAATAAGTTTAGTTTGAATGCTGCAAAGTCACACCCTTGTGCGGTAATAAACAAATAAGTATTGTTGTTATTATTATTTTTTATTAGTTTTAAATTGATGATATAGGTTCATAACCGACTTACGTGTTCCTGTATCATAGCCAACGTCTCCTGCCCTCTTTGGTAATGATGGTTTATGATCAATCTACGCATACTCTCCCTGATAATCGGTTGCATGTCGGAGTTCCTCGTGGTGAAGTTCAACATGATGGCGCTTCCTGCCACAAAACCGAGGAAGGCGAGCACTTGGGTTCCGATGAACTACACATAGAAAAAGAAGAAAAATATGTAAACATACAAGTCGTTCTCGATTCGACAGAAGTAAACATGAAGTAGGGCGACTTTTAGCGTTTTTCTTTCTCATTTTTGTTTTCATTGTTCTACGCGCCGTCGAAATCTTCCATATCGCGTTAGATTGTTTGCTTTCGCGTCTAAAGTAAATACGAATGGATATTTGAAGTGCACTTATGACGGCTTTCCCTAACCTCTCGTCGCATATTCGATGTAATATTGGAGTTTGTGGTGTCTGCGTTTGATATATACAGATGTTGGGAGTGATGTCAAATATTTTACGTTGTAAGAAGCAGTATTCTTTTCTTTTCTTTCGATAGATCCGCAAGGCCAAACACGAAAAGATATATAACGTTTATTAAAAAATCTATGCTTGTTTTTTGTAAATAGAAAAAAACTGTAAAAAAAATTGTTCGGACTGGAAATAAGAATAAATACCAATCACGCTGGGAAACATTGGCTGTACTTAAATAAAATTCTTGGTTAGTTAGATCCTATATGGACTTTTTGAGCAATGTTAAAGGGAAGTTTAGTTTTGACAATTGGGAGAATGCGAATGTCGTTCAACATATATTCAATATTAATTGAATGTTATACTGGCGTATTATGTAATAAACGTCTACGAGCTATTCAAGTGTTGTTGTGCCAACAGAAAAAATAAATTTATATCAATATTTTTAAAGGAAAGTGTGCATGATTGCATATGCCTTTGGTTATATAACACCCACATGGGGTTGGGTTTTCATGTATCTTTAATATGAGACCCATTCTTTTCTGTATAAATGAGAAGACGTTTTTTTAACATTTGTAGAAACCATACAAAATTTAATTGTTTTTTCCTAAATTCTTATAATGTAATATTTCCACAATTTGCTTATGTAGTTCGTATTGAATTTACTACTTTCTATATAGACAACAGAATTTTCAAGCACCAACAGCAAAGAATCTGCCGTTTTCGTTAAGCAACTAAATAAATCCCCTCAAGAAGTCAGTTATAGCCATGCGTCTAACCATTCGCATATTTATATATGCACATGTCAACAACTTGATTTCCGGCAACTTCTATCTCATCATACCTAGGCGTCCATTATCTCAACGCGCGAGCACAAAATAATACGCAGTATTTCCAACGCCGCTGCCGCATGTTAACTGAATAAATCTGACAAAACGGTAGAAGTCACTCTTTCTCAAGCTTCGGTCCCGACATGCGAGTGATGCGAACAAGGCGTTGGCGGTGACGGGCGGAACCGCCATCACCGCCGCCACAACCCATCTTAACAGTCGCTTTCCTTCTAGTACAAGTAACAACCGTCAACTCCGGCGCTACTGTTCCTTCCCATTGTGAAGACTTTCTTCTGACAAATATCTCGAATTTGTACGTGGAAAGAAACGACTTATTTTAGGGAGACGGAATAAAATAACCTCTTGTTGTTGCCAGGCGGTCACGATATATGAATGTATGTATGCGTTGGGCTTAGGTGGGTGCATTATACTTTGGTGATGGCAGTTGATGGAAATAGGTATATAGAGTTCAGGATTTGAATTTAGAAGATTCTAAACTGATTTGAGATATTGGGCGGTCCTAGTGTTGTATAACAACGCAATTACCGATTCTTTGTGCTGTACTTAAACACCCTATACATAGTTCAACCTATAAAGATCACAAGTGAATTCATTACACCAGCTGCTGAACACGATTTATGTTCCAGTGTCCAAAGCTAAAGATAGATAAGACTATTTCAACTAACGTGAAAATTTTCAACAGTATACAACTCTACAGCCCAAGAAGCTCGAAGAATCGAGCGAGGACGCCACAGAACCATTACCGAAAAGGAATTATCGCCTCGAAATTTACGAGATAGTAGTTGCAGCAAGCGACTGGTTTCGGAGTGCGCGGGGTAAGCGGGTAACGTCTCACATTTTCGCGTGATAAATTGGCCCTCCTTTCTTCCCACGGATCGGAATATATTATTCGTGAGGGTGAATTGTCGCTACATTAATCGTATCTCGGATGGCGCGCGCGATGCATTCGCAAAGTGGAAGCTGGAGGGAGAACCAGGACGACGAGTAGAGCGTCGCTAGGTGGCGCGGTTGTTATTCGGATACCTAGGAAGCTGTCAGGTTGCCTACTGCTTAGACGTTTGTTTTAGGACAGTTTTAGAGCCAGACAGCTAGATCCCATCCGGCGGATAAGAGTTTAAAGATAGAAGCGTCGGTTTTTTCCTTCGTTCGCGAAATGCGAAGTTTACGATGATACTGGAGGAAGAATTTGGACGAAGAATGGGAGGAAGGAAAGAATACCTAAAGCAAAAAAATTGAGACGTTGAGAAATGAAACGGATGCAAAGTTTAAAGCTTAATGTTAGATAAGATAAGAAATGGAGATTAGAACGCTTAGTATACGCGCAAATATAGGGCTGTCTCGTAAGGGATGTACTTTAAGCTCATATACATTTTCAGAAAATTGAAATAATTGCAAGTAGAAATTGGATCCTAGTTACTACAATAACGGGATCTCAGTGTATCTATGTAAAGCAAATTTTAAAGAACAAGGTTACAGACCTTGACTCCCGCGATGAGGAAGATCAAAAATTAGTGATGTCCAAGTTGCAGCAATTCTTCAAGAAGTAGTGTAATTCAATGTTTTCAGTTAAAGTAAATAAATTTTAAAGACGCTAGCGAAGACAGTATAATGCCTGTACCATTTTATAGAAATTGTACAACTTCTTTTAGTTTCATAGAAATTAGTATAAGTAGAACTATTTTTTTAAGTGCTTCTAACAATCTGCAATCTAACAATTTACATCCTTTTTTTAATGAGCCTGTCCTGACAGAAATCCTTACCTTTACAAATTCGCAACAATATAGCTCTCCACTATAAGCTGCTTAGATTCTCACATCAACACCATCTGATCCTTTTCTTTATTCGGCCGAAACGCTTAGATCAACCATCACAGTTAGTACAAACTGAGAGATACATCTTTCCCAGGCACGTCGGTATGTAGTCGCGTAGTGCGGTAACGTTGCCGCTGGGAGTACGTAGAGTTTTCACCTTAAATAGGATGTCTGGCGTCCCTCGGGGACCGCGGATGACTAGATCCCGTTGCGCGGACGAGGTATGCGAAATGGTCGACCGCCCGCAGGGTTTCACGGCCCCAGATATCTCGACCACATAACTTCACGTGAAAATGTAAAATATTTTGTGCCGGTTCAAATATATGTGCGTCAAGACGAATATATGCGAAACATGTATCGTACGTATGTTTGCAAGAGTGCATGTGAAGAATATGGCAGTGTCTAGTGACGTTATGTACAGGCATAATAATAATAGATAGGAAATGGAGATAATGTTTGTCGTATGACGACGTCTAAAGAAAACAAGGCTTGAGTACAAGAAAGATTATTTTGAGCTATAAGTAAAACCAACTATTACATGCTATAAATACTTGGTTCTTGCTGTAGAATGCACTAGAGCTTCGGCAAACTCTCAAACTTTCTGAATTCAAAATAAAAGATGACATAAAGATGTAATATAATAACACTTTGTCAGTTTGTAGACCCCATCGGGCGTTGCTCAACGGAACCCTCATTTCATATAACACTCGATGAGGTCTACACGTCGGGTATCTTCCTTGTAACTATTTCTTTTTAACGAAATAAATAAATGTAATAAAAGAGTATAGCGGCATATTATTGAAATCGCACAAGCAGAAAAGAAAATCCAGTCCTCCCCACTTCTCTCAGCGGATGCATTACTTTCCATTAAGCATGTTGCTCCTTCCACTCTGAATTTATGAAATTTTTCACCTCCGGACCTTGTGTACCACCTTTCGCCATACGTTAACGTATTCCGATGGGGACTCCCATCATTTAATCCATTAGCCACCTACGTTCGAGGGGCCCTTTAATAATAATTGTAAAAAGTAGTCCGATAATGGACTTCGAGGTTGACGAAGAACTGGCGAAAAGAGACAAAACCTCGGCGCAAAGGGTAGTCTATAATAAAAGCCCAGTGTGAAATTTTCCACTCTCACCGAAAACATAAGTGAGCTACGAACTTAAGAGAAAGGGGGGAGGAATGAAAAGAGGGGACCCTGTTTTTATATTGTTTTTACGGGCGGCATATCCAGACAAAAAAGTAAAATGCGCATTACGACCCGAGAGAGGGTGCTCGCGACTGCTTATTGTTGTTTATTTCGTTTATTTGGCGCTACACGTTTATGGGAAAGAAAAGGGATTAATGGGGAGAGATGGAAGATGGAAGGGTAAATGGATGGGAGCATATTTAGTTGTTATAAAGGTAAAAATAACTACAAAGTAAAAAGAACTACAAGTTTAAGTTGGTGTATTGTTATTAATGTCTTGCTAATAAAATTACAATTAGTTAGTTATTTTCCATCGCGAAATCCATTGTTATCTTTTCCCAATCCTTAACACTCCCGAACTCACATAAAAAAATGATAACTTTAGAACGGCGTTCGCATATTCATTTACGTATATCTTTCTCTCCTTTCAACCCGTAAAAGGCCCATTTTCCCGCTTTAATTTGCTTGTCTCGAAGCATCGTTCTCCTTTGTGCACATCTCAATGGTCGTTCCATATCTTCCACTCGCTTTTTCCCCAATCTATGCGTCTACGTATGGGTGTGCATGAGCCGTACATAATCATATAAGATTTTCGTTTTCCATTCTCCAGCGATTGACTGTGTGTCAGAGTGGTGGCGCTAGCGTTGAGTCGAGCGTCGTTTTATGTGCGTTGGTTGGTCTGTGCCTGCGTTTGAGTGTGTTCTGTATTAGAGCCAGAAATGGGTTTTGCACGAGTGCTTTAACAACAATTTTCTGTATGAGGCCGGGAAAATCCAATAAAATTAAACGGATTTATTATAAAACCCGTCGCCTTTTCCCAAATAAAAGCGGGAGTAAAGCGGAGTGCGATGCTGCTGCTTTTGGCCTGCGAATATGTCTATATTGAGGTTCTTTCTTTTATAGGACTTTTATGTATATATGAAGATATAATAGACTTGAAGTGCAGATGAAAGTATTCAATCGCTCAATCCTGAATACTAACCTCCTTATGTACAGTATTTTGTCTCATTTAAAAGTTATTCAAACTAAACATTGGCCTGGAACATAAGACGCATCCTGTATATCCAGAATAAATTAATTGCAATTGCAGGGGTACAGAGTGTGTCGACATCTTTCGTTATACCACCACTGCGGTATCTAAGCTTTTAAATAATTTTTTGCAATTGCAGCAATTTCATATTAATTAAAATAACATTACTTACATCATCCAATTTTATTATCTGTATAGTATTTTTAAAATCCAAATATATTTTCGTCCTACCAACCTAAATGCATTACAGTATACAAAGCAAGTGGACATACTCACATATATCTACACACGGCTACCAACACAACAGGTGAGCCTTCAGGAGAGTTCGAAAACTCTCCCGAAAATGGGCTCTGTTCCCATGAGGATACAGACTTTCGCAGGAGGTTCAATAAAGCTACGTTGCACCCTAGCAGAAACAGCGTATACCTACGAACTACGTTACTACTACCACTACCACTATTACCAGAGGCGAAGAAAACGACGAAGAAATCGACTGACGAACCGGTTGCAGATGCTATATTCCAAATGAGTTCTCAGTACCTTAAGGTAATAACGGCGACCACAACGGACCGCCATCCAATTGCACTAAAAGATGTTGACATTTCCCGGAGGATTAGAGACGCGGTGGAAAATCCTGCGCCGTGATAACCGGAAAATACTCTAGTTGCTCTGTTCTTTTCGGCGTTTTTTCTTCTTTTTTACGTCCCGGTAGGTATTTCTTTCTATCTAGCGTGCGAACGACGATGTTATCCAATAAATTCGCTAGATGCCTCCGATGGAATCGAATGGAGCTGTGTTGTTCATTTTTGGAGGAAATAAAAGCGAAAGGAGTTAATTAAATTAGGAGCAGTTTTCTATTCAAGTTACGAAGAATAAATTTAGGATTAGGAAGGAGATTTGCGCCGTGTGTGAGACTCTTTGTGAGAATTTTTTTAATTTGGGTTAATAAGGTATAGTTTACATGTTATTTGAGTTTCGTTTCTGGAGTTTCTTAAATTGTTAGTTTTAATTGTTCCTTGTTTCTGGATTCTATTGTCGTAAATTCTATTCTAAATGCTACTCTTGCATTGTGAAAGTACTTCGAAGATACTCGGTTATGGAAAAAGACTTTATTTCCCACCATAAGATGTATCGCATGTACACAAATATACAGCACACATCCATATACGTAGATATATGCCAATGTTTACTTCCGGAGCCGGAGAGTAAAAGGAAGAAAAATGAAGGGTATAAGAACGAAGTACTACGGGTGCGTGTATTACAATATATCGATGTTTCGTGCTGCCATGGCGTTCAAAATATTGACGTATGAAATATAACTTTCTCCATCTTCACCCTCTCCACCTTGCTGCGAGGGCATTTTTCTACCGCAGATACGGACGAAGATCTCGCTCTGGCTTCTGGCACTGACGTATTAACATAAAATTTAAATTTAAATGATATTCCGCGGATAAACATCGAGTGTAGTACGTAGGATACAATTCAACGTTGGAGAAGGACAGAACACTTAACCTGGAAAGTGAATGATGTAGTCGAATACGAGGGATAATTTTTAGGATGACATTTTTATGTTACTGTACTGACTTAATTCTGCTGGATTTTTTTTTGGTAGGGGCATTTGAAAAATAAAGTTTATGTGAGGACACCAGACAACATTGGAGATCTGAAGTAACGAATAATAAAAAGCTAGAAGTAAATTTTACTCAATGTCTTCAATGCTGCCAAAAAGTATTGATGGTGGCAATACGTTTTAAAATCTAGCACCTACAATCTCCTATTCAATTCGTTGACTTCCCACCATTTTGACGCGATTCCAAACACCTTAATTTCCAATTTCATGGGCTTCATACAAATCTTAGTAGACTACAAGCGTATATCTACATACTTGCGAGAATGTAGATATACACAATATTTACAACTCGTCTAGCATTGCTTCCGCTAGTTTGTTGCCTCGTCTCGACGTACTGTTACGTACCAATATCCCTTTTCGTTTATTTCTTAGCCGAAGGCGCAAACTTAGATTTGCTTCTCTCGAATTCAAAACAGATCTATATTACATGTTTGTAAAGATCGAGAGCATGGAAGAGATATAGGGTGAACTGTACGCAAGCAAAGGGGAGGGAAACTCTTGATGAAAGTCAAGTGTATTAATCTTCAACGCTCGAATGGTTAGATAATATAAACTACGTATTTTTCTCTTTTGCAAACTAGCATATAACATGTATTACGTATTGTGGTACTAGATGAACAGCTGTTATTTTTATAAATAGGTATATTTCAACCTTGCTAGCGTAAAAATATGTTATTATCTTACGTAACAATATTTCTGCCCAAGAAAATATTAACTTTTGTTCTTTGAGCAAGTCAAGAGATTTGGTTGCGAACAACTTTAGTTTAGTTCTGTTTTTTTTTTCTTAGATTAATTTATTATTCATGCGTATTCAAATTTAGGTAACTTGTGTTTGGTTATTTCTATTGTCTTTTAGCTGGAGTTTGTAACTTTGTTAGGCAAATATGTACACGCTGTTATTTGCTTGATTTTTTCAAGATTAATTCCAAATCTCTTTGTAAACATCTAGCATACTTGGGAGAAAAAAATTTTAATTTATTTGATATCAATACGAAGCATGCATATACATTATTAGACGTTCATGGCTCATATTGTCCAACTCAAGTCGATCGTTATAAATGCATCGCAATAATATGTTCTGACACGGATATATCAAGCATTTCACTGCATGAGTGAGCTGTTTAATACAGCCGGAAATGGACGGGTCGTCATCAACAACAACAGCTACAGGAAAATCGACTAATATTGTGTTTATAGCAGTTTATGTAATTGACTTTGGATAGGTCGCTTTAGACGATTTATCATCGCGTCATTGCGTCGACCTATCGTCGTTTGCGTATACACAACCATATCCATCCATATAAAGTAATAATGCAGTGAATTAGCAACAGCTGATCTTTTGTAGGAGCCTAATTTATAGTATAACGTACATACAACACGCATATACCTAATTCGTTTAGTTTTTGAATGAAATCAGCCACAGTTCCGCGAGAACTAAATTGGGTAGTGCAGAGAATAAATCAATGGATTAGCTATGTGTACGTGATGGAATTTCGACGTGATGGAATTTATTTGATATAATGTAGAATTGGTAATAGCGTGCGCTGTTTAAAAAAGTGTTCGAAATCATAAATCACGTGCCGATATATACATTTCTCTCTCCGTTTACCCACACCTTTCGAATACAATGCATAAATTCTATTAAATTTTAATGATTTATTTTTACAAAAAGCGGATTTTTTTAACTTTGCGTTAAGATGCGAAGTAAATAATATTTTAGAAATGCAAATTTATAATTTCACTAGAAAATAAGGGTTGTTATTAAAAAAAATATAGAGTATGCAGTAGTAGATTAAAAAATAAACTACAATACATTCGAGTTTGATCCGCAACCATCCACAAAAATCATTGATGGTATTGTTGTGGAATTTTTAACTCGTCTAGTTAATTATTTTAGAAAAGTTAAAACGATATTTCATGAAAAGCAGGCGTGAAATTGGAAGCTGTAGGTTTTCATAATTGATTGCCACCAAATCTCACATAAAGAGATTTCAACGACACGACAATTCCATTAATTTCACTTTCTCCGTAACACAATTAACCCCTCGAAAAGCCCTTCTCGAAAAAGAAGTAGAATTACCAAAGCATTCATTTAACTAAATACATTTGCTGCGCAACATACGTACGTACGGTGCATATTCGATTCTGGTCGCAATGTTGTAACCGAATTTATGGAATTTAGCCTGTAGGGATTCAAGAGAAGGAAAACTCGTTACGATGGCGCAAGATGGTGCTACGTACGTCGCTGAAGATAAACCTAATTGCATTTATTAATGCAAATCTTCCACTTATTCGTTATGTATAGCTCGCCATCCCTTAAAGAAGGAATATAGTTTCCTGTAATAGTTGGCGATAACGGAATTACGAACGAGATTTTTAGGTTAATTAAAGATGGTCGCCTCTCCGTGCTCTAGGGGATCGTGTGTTGTAGATATAATTGTGAAACATGACGATGTAGCCACGCCTTGCAGTCTCGTCGTTAGGGCGCGGTGAATTATACGCATTTTTATCATTTAATGCGATGATATTTCTCTCTGCTGTCGGGCTTGATTTATTTAATGTGCGGCCGATCTTAATTAAATCGTGTCTAATGTAAATATTAGCGAAGAGGTGGGCGTCTTCCTTTTGTGTGAAGATATTTTATTCGCGTGACAAAGTAATTACTACTTATGGAGGTGGGAACTTGATTCTTTACAAAACAGCGTAAAATATTAATCCCTTGGGAAATTTTGGACACACCTCCTAAAAAAGGTGAGGAATTTGAACATTGAGATGAAAACAATTGTTCCTTCAATTATCTTGAGCAACGCATTTACTTTTCAATTTGAAAATCCTTTTTTCATCTTTGTTCTAAACAGTAAAATGAAATTAAACTAGCTTTTGATAAAGAAGTAAAGCAATAATATAATAAACATTTGATTCGTATATTTTTATTTTGTTACAAATAGGTACAAGTTAATAGTAGTTGAAAAATGGCCCCATCAATGCATGCATTAATTATCATATGACAACCCTACCTTATCGAAACTTCATATTCATTGCACACCAAAAAAAAAATGCTCTTCTTCTTGATTTACAACTATTAAACTTTCATCTCACCATGCACAAACGCGAAACTTTTTAAAACGCTTCTCCTTCCGGAGTAGTTCATGAAATGCAACTTATTTACTACGGGATACATGAATCTTCAGAGGCCAAAGGAAGAGGCGCCAACTTTTAGGAAAAGAACTTGTAGTGTACAGCGAATACTTACTCTGTGCAACACGATTCTTTCTTCTCGGGTATCACATAGTTAGACGAACTTATTAAAAATTGAGACTGAGATCGTTCCTGCTGAATCTGAATAATTCCCAGCGGTATAGTTTTAACACACTTAAATTTTAAAGCGAAAAAGGGGAATATGGCCGTACTAAAGATGGAAATGAGCGTTATTACCGTTTCGGTCGTCATTTTAAGCGTTCGAAATTAACTAGAAATGAGACGTGTGTAAAAGTAACGTAGCGTAATGGAAGGCGATTAAATTCGCTAAAGTTCGGAACGGTAAGAAAACTCGACATTCAAAACGAGCGCCGGTGAATGAGGGAGAATGAGAGAGTCTGGAGCGTTTCTTTGACTAGCAAAGTCCCTCTATTGGAGGGGAATGGTAAAAAGTAACCTATTGCGGGCCCCGGAACTTAATATCACGGATTACGTAGGAAATAATGCTTCGGCTAGAAGAGGAGGTTGTGTTACATGGCGAAGAGGAATTATATGAGATGAACGAAATGGGATTGGATGTCTTTCCTAGTATACAGGGGTGGATTCAGGCGACTTATTCAAAAACAATCTTCCTCTGTGATACCGTAAACAAAGTTGGATAAATAAAATATCAAGCACAAAGTATTCTGTTTGAGCCTTTGCCTAAGCTACCGTGAATTTTGCAAAGAAACTTTATTGATAGTAAGGATTAACATACAGTATCGAAAGCATACGTAAATTTGCATGTCATACAGATATTCATAAATATAAAGCTAAAAAAAATAACATCCTGGATCCATGGATTCTTATGGAGCACAATTTAAAAAAATTTGCAATTTGAACACAATTGGTGCTATTTGTCGAAATATAAATTAATTGGTGGAAGAATTTGCAAATAGTGGCAAGTAAGTGGAGCCGGAGCAGTTCAATCTGGCTTTCTTTTTTTCGTCCTGCAAATTAACCTAAATTGAACATATATAACAAGGAAATGACTTGGGGTGATCAGAAATCATCCTGATTCTTCAAATTCAACTTATTGCCTTGAAAAAAAATGAAGCCTATTAAATTTTATATCTGTCCTAAAGAAGTAGTAAAGAAGCCTACTTCAATTAGTATCATACAACCGCTCCCTTGCGAAAAAAAAGAAACTTTTCACATTTCCAACAAAAACTACCCCAATACATCAATTTGCTTTCAGTTCCGTGGCTTTTATCGCCGACCCCAAAGCCGTCCCTGGCCGTATTGCGGAAGAGTTGTTAGGAAGTACGAAATGCGGAAACGCTGTAGCGTCACTAACGTCGGCAAGCTATACACACACACACACAGACCAAGTGAAGAAGCCACCTCTCGGACTCGCTCATGTGGAAAATGACACCTTAAAATGACTAGCTACTATTTCACGGCGACTGCCGCACGTATTCCTGCTACGTGGCGCGCGCGTCGCTGGGTTAAGCGGACAAGCGGGACGCGACCTTCCCTTCCCTCGGCCGTGCAAAGCCGCCATACGTCCGGAGAAGAGGTGTGCATCGCCAGAGAGGGCACTTTGTCTTGATTACCGGACGTAAAACGGAAAATTACACGCCCAAGCTTATTAGTCGATAAAATAATGGAATAAACTTCCTTCTCCAAGAGTAAAAATCCAGATCCGTAGATGGTAGGTGAGTTTAGCGCTTCGACAGGTCGGAGATCTCCTAATAGCGACTGTCTGTCGTAATCGTAAAGGAGGACACTCTTTCAGAGAGTAAAAGGAACTTATAAGCGAGATCAAATGGGTATAAGTGTACGTTCTTTATGACGCATTTTTGATGGAGATGGATCTGCAGAAGGTAGCGTAAAAGTTAAGAGGGGATTCAGTAAAAAGTAGTGCGATGGAAGTTCTCATGCAATACGACGTCGAATTTGGTGTTGAATATTGTTCCGATTACTTTTCTTAACGCATAATATCCCAAACACCCATTTGTTTTTGGTAACGAAGAAGAATACAGATTACAGTGAGTTCTTGAAAAATTGTCCTCCAGGCGGCAAGTCCGTCAACAAGCGATCACTTCTGATGTGAGTGATGATAAGATGATGCATGAAAGCGACTGTCCTTTGATAAAATTGTTACATGTGTAAAAGTTATGTTCAAGGACAAAAAGAACAAATTTGGATAAGGGGATTAAAAGGTAATCGAGAAAGAGGCCTGTCTATGTAGATCTAGAAGAACTTGGGGAAGAATTGAACAAAAATTTCAGATTCTGAGCAGGAATATGACAAAATGAAGGAGACACCAGATATTAAAATATGCAAAGAACAGATTCTTGAATGTTGCCATTGCCTAGTCCAGCCTATCTTAACCAACATGGACACTCAAACTGTAATTTTTACGGATAAAATACTTTCACAATGTGTCTGAAGATTCTTCAAAATAAAACCTTACAGTTATATGGTGAAAAAGTAGACGGAAATGTTATTTTAATGATGACGAATAAATAATACAGCGAGATTAAGGTAACAAATACAAGAACAAAAAAGTTACATATGGTAGTCCTTATATTCACAAAATACCCACTCTCGATTCCCAAAGCACTTAACGCTATTTTTCGACATAGAATCATAAAAGCATCAACCAAGGGATAATTTGATTAGCAAGGAAGACGAGAACAGGGTGGCACAACAAGCATAGAGGATGGTCGATATTAAACATAAACTTCCGCTCTTCCTTTCGGCCTACTTCGATGTTTTCTTGCTCTACACGATATCGACGTAGGCGGCAGCGTTAACTGTTAATTACGTTTGCGCCAGCAAATGATTTGGAATCAACCTGTCGTTCTATCGAAGCCCACTTTGTTGTTTTTCGGTACGAAGTTTATGGGTTTCTTTGAGAAGCTTTGAATCTAGATACTCTGGTCGGTAAAGGGAAAACGTTTTGAAGCTTGTTTGTGTTGGTCAGGTACGTAATTAAATTGACTTAAAATGTTGTTCGAGTAGGATAGGAAGTTAAAAGCAATAATTTGTCCTTTGATTTTCGTTATGAGGAGAATAAATTACTACGTAGTTGATGCATTAATTGACTATTTTAAAATATGAAACCTACGAACTGAGCAACCAAATAGAACTGTAAATCCTTCAATGTAATGTAATCCTTATATAAGGATCATTTGCAAACATTGAAACTAGATCTTTTATTCTTCCTTTCATTTAAAGGCGAAAAAAAGACAGATCTATTTGCCATTCTACCTTATCTCCCTGCTTATCTCAGTTTATTCCATCCAATAATAGCTTTTTCCCTACAAAATACCATCTCCGCAAACTATAGATCCATTGTACCATTTCCACGATAAATATTTTGAATCCAATTTGTTTTCGTAGCCACCGCTCTATTTCTTCCCTCTTATTCCTTCACCCAGACCCCTTTACCGTTGCGAAAGCAAATCACCACCACTTACGACCTTAAACAACCGGAAAATATTTGCGTGAAGTTAAGAATGTTGACTCTCGCCTGGCCGAAATGTGTTTTCAAAGTACCATTCGAAAGAAGGCGAGAGAAACTAGGCTAGGAGAAAGGCTATTGAGGGCGACGAAGAAGAAAAAACACTCAAACTCTTATTATTTTAACCTTTCTTAACGCCGGCCGTAGAGAAAACCTCTGCTGTTATACATAATTTCCGAGATGGCGATGCCGCGAGATGGTGCGAGATGCTTTCTAGGTGAATGTATCGTCCTCTGTTTCGCTTCGTGGAAAACTAAACCGTGGAGAAAAGCACACTATTCGGTATTTGAAGCACGTAGGACCTTGTCGCTAGACGCAGCGCCCTCTAGCGTTATTTATATGCACCTAATTTAATTAGATTTTCTGTATAGCGTTAGGGGAACACGCGCCTAGGTGTGTGTATTGTGCGCTAGCTGTAGAATTTCTAATAATCTTGTAGTTCTTGTAAGATTAAGACACGACTAGCGGTAATGGAGATTTCAGCTATAAAACCGGAGTGAATTTGTACACGTAGCTGTACATTTTATAAGTTATACGTCTGGTATGTTAAGATGAGGATAGATTAACATTGTTAAAGTTGAGATTCGTTCGTATGATACTCTGAAATGATTTATAAATGTTCTGCAAGATGAAGTTGTTGTCAATTTCCTCTCTAACTCTTTAATTTTTTATTTTTTCATTCTTTTTTTAAATTTCGTTGTAAGGTCCCATTTAACCAATAGGAACTTGAATTTAACAGCCAGATTTATCTGACGGTTAAGAAAACGCGTTTTTTCAACGAGATTTAGTCTCCCTTTAGTATAAGAGAACTTAAAGCAATCTATTAAAGGATACATATTTTGAAACAAGATAAAATTCTTAATTCTCCGAAATTCTCACTTTTACTGAATGTTTGAATGAATCTATTTATGTGTAATAATGTTCTATCTTCATCTGTATTTTTTGTCGATTATTCCTTAGTACTCCTTTGGTGCTTCAATATCCTTCAAATCCGGCACTGCTTGATCTCTTTTTCTTGGTCGTAACCCTTTTTAAAATCCCGTAACGTTATATACATACATGTCTGTACTGTACTCATGACGTTTCACCATTGTTTATCTTTAAAAAAATCTCATCGGCAGTCAACCTATCTTTCCCCAATCCGTTCTGGTAATCTTCCAAATATGTTTGAAGTATTCCTTTTAATATAACACTTTGTACTTGTTCCTTTTTCCCATTTCCTATTCTTCGACATCATTTCTCCTATACATTAATAGTAATATTTTACGATGATTCACAGAGTCCTCACTTCCTTCTAAAATATCTAATTCTTTGTCGTCCTGTATGTTTATAAGAAGTTTTATGCTATACTCTCTGCCTTCAAGATTTATTTCAGTTACTAATTGTATAATTTCGTTGTCTGATACGATTTGTTCTTCTTCATCCAAATTTGAAGTCAAAGTTTAGTTTAGCTAGTAAAGGCGATCGATAAGCAATAAAACAGATAGATAACCATCTTTTAAAATAAGATTTTAGTTATAACTGAGGGTAGGTAGCAGGTAGACCAGCACCTCTACTAAAAAACTATTCCGTAACAGATGGAAATCGATTGAATTCATTAAAATCAATCGCAACCAGCGAATCGAAAATAATCCTCTTTCCCGTTGAAACCGTTATAACAGGCAGAATTTGTTGTTAGGTTCAGCCCAATTAAATGACTTCTAAAAGACAAACGCATCCAATCGTATTGATCTATATTACACACGTGTAAAACTTATTTTGTGCTCGCTATCTGCCGACTGCGACGTATCTCACACGAATAGAGGTCTTTACGTACAGGAGAAGGAAGGTTTTCTATCCACACTTACCTATAGACATATACCTACACACAATACACACAGCTAGGCACACAAGGGACCCGTACCTTGCGAGACTCGTCTAGATGGAAGCGGACGCGACCGAATAATAGTAGAACAAGGCGTAAGAAAGGCTTTCAGCGTCGGTTAAGTGGCAAGGCGTCAGTGAAAATCGATTAAGCTGAAATGTTTTTCACTTTGAAGTTTGATACGCTTTGAACGCGAGGCGGCTGCAATTAAATGCTTGATGTTAAGATCTCTTTGGGGCGGTAGCGGCAGTGGCAGCCCCGTCAAGCGACGACCGTTCGCTTCCTCCTTCCCCCCTATCATCCCTCCGCTACCAACTTTGTGTTCCGTACCGCTACATCCACTGCGGTGTTGCTGCGATGTTGTTGCTTTTGCAATTTGTAAGATAATCAGCGAATAGTGAACGGAAACGAGGTCTGCGTGTGTTCGTAAGAGTCTAAGAGAGACAGCGGGAACGTGCGATTTACAAAGTCAAAGGAGCGGAATATTATTATTAATAATTGTATAATAATCGACTACACGCGCTATAGAGAACTTGAACTGTTAAAATGGTTACAGAGAGATCTAGAACACGTAGCATGTAAGGGAAAACCTAATGACTAACATTATTGGAATAGTACTTCGAACTAGGGCTGATGAAAAATATGCAATGTATCTGACATGCTATAAGGTAAAGGAATTCGGAACGGTAAGAGAGACGAACCATCAGCAATATATTTCGGAGTCTACCAGATTGATCACTACGTTCTTCTTAATTTGCCTCTTATTTGACCAACACAAAGTCGTAGATTCTACACACACTCCGATTCATCTAAGCACGTTTCAAGATTTCTGCAGAGAGTTTGCTACCATCAATTTAAACTTATTACTTTCCACGCTGCATTATGTTAGGTTGTCAGATACTGCTGCTGAATTTAGCGATGTTGCTTATAGCGTCCCTCGTCTGTATGTAATGTTCACCTCTAGCATGTGTAGTTTATTCGAATAGCGAGATTCTTACGTAATAGACTGCTGCGGGAAAATCAACGATGCCGCAGTCGTCTGGAAATCACAGACAATCGACGCCATAAAAACCCTTTAGATTATAGTTATAGTTCTTAACGTCACTCTGTATCATATTTCGAATAGACGTAGTACATAACTCGGTTAAGAAAATCATCTGTGCAATAAGCAGAAAAGGAATTTTTACACTCAGTGGATATATAGGAAACCGCTACAGAAAAACAAAGACAAATATAGCAAACGAAGGCCGCCCTAGCAGTACGTATTATATACAATAAAAAAAGGGCCAGGGTAAATATAGGAGTGAGACGAAAGCAAGCAAGCATAAACAGCGCCCTCTACGCTTTTGCTTAACCGAAAACCGCAACGTTTAATTAATTCGCTGATTACGAACGTGTATTCGCTCCTCTTTAGAATTTATTTTAATAAATAACTAAATGAATATCACGGCGAAAATATGGTAAAACACATACGCAGATACACAGCATATATACGTGTACGTGCGGCTGGCTTTCAAACGGCATACGCTAATGATAAATTATTTATCGCGTGTGTTATATTTGTCGCGATAGATGAGGGTTGGTGTTTTCCCATTATTAAACGTATATTCGTTATATAAAAACCTCGTAACCACCATACTATAGGCCCATGTTGTCTGCACGCTAATATTAGTATTTTAATGTATATTCGAATTGATGATTGTTTATCGGCATCGAATTTAATCCATATTAATAGTAACCATAAATATATTTTAGAAATCGAGAGAAAAGTAGATTTCTATATTTAAACGCGGTAAATTTTAATATGGCGAATATTAACAACAAAATTCAAAGTGTATCAGTAACAAAAAAATGTAGTGGTAAAGGAAATTGTTGAAAATACTCATTTTATTGATGTAAACTTTTAATTATGCACCACAGTGTTCAGCCAGAAATGGGACAAGGCGATATCTCGAAGATTAGAATTTTTGCTTTAAAGTTTATATTTTAGCTAGATTTTGTATTATACAAAAGATCCATAAATTTTTTTCTCAAATAAGAGAAAATAGTTTGCTAATCACTGTGAACCTAGAATCGTGATTTTCCTTGTATTTAAATTTAACTTACGTACGTCTCCACAACATTCTGATCTCGCTGTCCACTGGACAAATGGCGCAGTATTGCTCTGTTTGTAACTGTTTGGTCACCACATTATGTATGTCTTCAGCTGGCCAAAACATTTTTCACAGTGTGTAAATAAAGATTCGTTTAAAGTAGTATAAAAAACACATTCTCTTCAATAACCTTCCAAACGAAAGCCGAAAATATCTGAAAAATCATCCGAATAAACGTATCCCGCCCTATAATGGCATAGTAGAAACGAAATTTCGCTGCAGTAAAACCCGAAGCTGACGCCAAAACTAAAATCTTAGTCTCGGTTTTATCTCCACGATCCGCAATTTCTTACATTTACATCGAGCAAAATGTGGCATACGTCTGTGCTTACGTTGCGAACTATCCTTTCTATTATCCTTCCGGGTTTCCTTTCCGTAAATTCATTCCAGCCTTCTTCTCTTTTCTTTCCTGCGAGATGTTTCCAATCTTATTTGCTTGCGATGGCACGCGGATTATTTTGTTAAGGTAAGTACTCTGCTATAGCAATTTGCTACGTCATAGTTTTTACTGCCTCGGCGAACTTGGATTCGAATCCTCTTACTGCGATGGCTCTCCCCCAAAAACGAAGCACGAATTCGGTCGCGGAAGAGAATGTCCTCCGGCTGCCAGTTGCAGCGTGCGTGCTACTTGTTTTTCTCCGCCAAATTATACAAGATAAAGAAGTTATATGTTATATGTGTATGAGTTTCTGTAGTATGCTGAAAGATTCCTCTTAGGGTTTGTTCTGTATGGTTGTGCATGTACGCAGGCGACGTGCATGCACCTACCAAACTTATGTCAGCAATTCGCGCCTTCAGCCTCGTTATAAAGTCAGAAAGTTTTTAACGATGTTTTCCGGAGCGTTAAGCTGTATTGTGCCGGTATAGTAGAATATATATCGTCGCGAAACTACCTTCAAGAAGAAGAAAATAGTACATTTTGTGCTCGTGGCGCATGGAGAAAGCTTTGTTAGGAAATTAAGTTTTAAAGTTAAAGGGAAAATAAGATGGATTTATTTGCTACACGAAATATGCCCTTTATATTTTTAACATATTACGATTCTTGACCACGTAGATCTACTAAAATCTCACACGGACCTTGGTACTATATCGTCTGTAGTATAATATAAGTTAATATCAATAATTGGCATTAACCGATATACCCATAAAGTCTTGCAGCTTCACGACATTTAATTTCTACAGTATTGGAGAATTCCTTAGTATCGTTTTAAGTTAATTTTGTTTAAGCAACTTAACTTTATATGTATCTTAGCTGACCTAAAACATATTTCCATTTATGGCGTAAAACGTCTCTCATTATCTCATTATTCTAACCTGAAACTTCTAAGAATTCGATGATATTATTTTCATTACTAGCACTACAAACATGTACATTAATAGTGTCACTTATCATCTCGTTATATTTTATCTTATCTCTAGAAATATTCAAATATCACAGATAGCACCATCGATAGATTGTCTGCGAGTAAACGGTTTTTAGGCAAAATAACAGATTACACATAGACGTGTGCATTGTATTTCGTCGTGTTGTTTATGAAACACGATTTTATGGAATTAGTAATAATGCTAAATAGATAAATCGTGAACAATATCAATATATTAAGAACAGAAAATGAGTAGATTTTGGATAACAAGTATTGGAAATTTTTATCGGCAATGCGCAGGAACGAGATAAAAATACGAGTATAAGATAAGGAAAGATAACTGATGACTTCAAAATTATATTTAGAACTACTCACATCGAATGTTTGGTAGGAAATCGTTTTACAATTTTAAAATAATATAAAAGAGCGAGCTCTAGAAGTTGTGAAACGTGATGCACACATTCAGATCATGTTATTTAATAGAAAACCATAGGCTATATCTCAATCTATACGATTTGCAAACAATTGAAATATAGAATGAATTAGTTTCTGAAAGCCTCTGCAAACATGTGACTACCAGAAATATTCGAATTATTCAACTAATCTTTATCGATGTTTTGTGAAATCAAATACTCGGAAAAGTCGTACGAAACACCAATTTAATTTTTCTGTTTGAAATCACCAAATTATATTTGATAAAATATTATTTATAGGAGCGATACATTCCTAATTTCTTCCTCTTTATGAGATACTTTTGCGGTGATCGTCTACTTCGGTGTCCCGAGTTTTGTATAGGATGCTATTTCTACTGCGACAGAAATTTACTAGTTAAAGTTAATTCGAATTCTGCAAATGTTCCATTAATGTTTGGCGCTTTGTGCATATTGAAATTAAATAATTAAAATTTAATGAATTTAAAGCGGAAGTGCACGTACTTCAAGACAATGAACCATTACAATATTTACTTTAAAAATTTATTCTCACATACATATAGTAAAAGCAAGAAAAAAAACAGCCGACAACAAACCTAAATACCAACGCGACAATAACACGGCGAACATACGAAATTGCATGTGTGAATCCCGCTTTACGTAATATTGCGCTTATACGTTGAAAATTTAAAAATTGTTAATAGCTTCGCGTCGAAAGCTTACTAAATTACAATTACGGTATTTCCGTATAATATCCTCTATAGCAGGTGACGACGATGGCGCTCCTTTTAAAAATATTGCGTCGTCTACTCTTGCACTCTTACCACTCCCACTCTACTATTTCTCTTTTAAAACCGGCTATTGCTTGACACTATTACGAAAATTGCCCAGACCCGGGCAGACGCCAACAAAAGCGCCTTAACAACGATCCGGTGATGATATCTAACGACTTTTTCCCCCGGTTTCTGGTTTGCACCAGGCGCATTCATGAAATATGCAAGCATCACTTACGATATATATGAGGAGAGAGTTTTCCTGCAAGGAACTAAGGCAGCCGAGGAAGCAGGCGATCATAACAACGGCTGATATCACCATTAATATGTAGGGGCCGATGTATACTATTTGGATCTCGAGCACCTCTATCCAATCCTGGAAACCGGGTTCGAAACGCAGCCATATACACAGTGCGAAGATTGCTGTTGCTATCATCTGTAATAAAATGAAAGTTGTTGATAATAATACGGTAATACTCGATAAAATATTTATATTTATTTGCATTTTTCTTCCTGTTGGAATCTGTGGCAATTGCAATAATAATCGTATCATATTATCATGAATTGTTTGAACGAGCTTAATAATCAGTGCATTATTTGCATAATTGCTGTGCTGTTTTAAAAGACGACAACAAAACTCATTAGAATATTTTTGTTTGTCGCCGGTTCTTTCATTCATCAAACATAGACTTGCATTATTATTCTCCCGTTTTCAATTTTACAATCGTAATTAACACCTACTGCCTAACCAATACGAATGTTCGCAACTGCTCGAATCGGCTGGTAATTCCAAAAGTAGAAAGGGAAATGCTGAATTAGCCGTTTACATAGGTATACATGCATTATTCAACCGTTCCGTAGACATTACGCGCGCCGTTAAACGAAATGAAATAATCAAAGAAATACAGTCGCGGAGGATAAATGGACGGAGGTGTAATTCGCCGGGGTGAAATTATTGCAGCACATGCGGCTGTAATTTCTCTTTCCGCGTGTGCCGCTGCTCCATAATTCTTTCGAGTGGCGCTGGGAGGCGCTCGCGACCGCGCGTACGTCACCTACCTGTGCACCTGAAAGCATTAAAATTCTGCTCGCCGGGCGCTATGTAGAGATTGCTTCCTATTTATTTTATTCCGTTTGTACCTATTGTATTTGCTTTAAATTGGGAGATCTATAAATATGTCGTGATCATAATGGTTTAATCAGTACGCTTTTGGATTCTGCGGAATTGGCTTGCTATAATCAATTTAAGTAGTTATTTATGGTAAAACATTCGAGATTACGAAACAGAACTAATACGCGACTAGTACGTCTATTTAATTAATGAAGTTGTGATGTG
The DNA here is from genome assembly GCA_902654985.2 of Oryctes borbonicus. Taxonomy (NCBI): domain Eukaryota; kingdom Metazoa; phylum Arthropoda; class Insecta; order Coleoptera; family Scarabaeidae; genus Oryctes; species Oryctes borbonicus. The sequence continues at coordinate 1,308,904 of LR736898.1, read as the reverse complement.
AAATTAAGTTATACACTGATAAATAGCCATGTCTATACAGTGTTTTTTTAACAGTTTGTAGAACTCTTAAAAGCAATTTATTTCACAAAAAAAAATGCCTTAATAAACGTTGTAAAATAACGGATAGTGTAACAACGCGAATGTTGTTATCTTTAAAAGTGTCTCATCTCCCCATTTCTGTAGCCAGCGCACTTCTTGCCGAATACATATTTGATTAACTCCCTTCGCAGCCCTTTAATAAATAATACATGACGAATAAACGTTCGGCCCTCAGAGCATCAAAGAATCGGTCAAAGCGAAAAGGTGCTGACGTTGTTGTTGCTTTGGGTTCGCTGCAAGGCATAATATGGCGATTAAGAATTTACGCGAAGAGACAAGGAAAAATAATGAGGAAAGGATTTTATAATCGAGAAGTAATGACTTGAAAGAACTTGAAAGAATTTACACTTCTTGTTTGTATTTCGCTGCAATGATCTAGTACCTTATGATTCGTTAACTATTTGTAAAGAGTTAATAACAATGAACAGGTAATTCCAGAATAAATGAAGTGTTTTAACTGTTACTAGTTTATTTGATCGTCAGTGCGTCTAAGAATGGATCGTGGTTTTTCAGTCATAAATAGAGGATTTTAATCTTTTTATAGTAAAGTTTTGAAGAAAATTTAAATCTAACACTGGGATTCAATTTCTGTACAATTAATGGGTTAGTTTATATTTTTATTAAAGCAATAAGTAAAAACCTTGTGTTGAAATGTTCCAATAATCAACTCTGTCCTTTACAGGCCGGACGCTCATGGCCTAAATTTCAAGAATTAACTCCCTAGATTTAGATATCTCATTTCAATGTTACACCAATCGGTACAGCCGCTATAACAATTTTTTGCAGCCAGATTCTTATCTAAAATTTGTTTGTGCGCCGCATCCGCAAACACGAAAGATGCTATCTCCATCGTAAAAGGGTTGAAGCGGAATCTTCCCCCTTCACCTACTTCCACCCTCCACCCGCTCTGATGGATATTGCGGCTCGGGACGGGAAACGTAACGGTCGATGTCGCGATAGCGCGCCTCATTTAGTCCCGATGACCACACTTTATTACGGCGAACAGTAATTACTAAAGTAATCGTTCGGATCCGGATAACGGAATGGTGTCGGGAGCGCCTGGTTACGTCGTTTCGTTCGCTGATGCTCGAGAGGATCGTAGGAGTTGAACGAAGCAGAGTAGTAGGGTCTCGAGTTGTACACCCTGCACGCCACCGCGACCAATGAGGTAAGGTGATTCTGTTAATGGTTACGGGAGTGTAAGAACGGTTGTTCCCGATGGTGTAAGGAACTATGTGTCAAAACGAATAATAAGGTTTTTATTCTTGTTCGTAGGGTTTCTCTTTTTCTTCGTATCGTTGTTTTTGCCTCATTATTATTTCTTTTTTCTTTTAAAGGGATGTTTTTTTGTGGGAGACTCCAACTAACAAAGTTGTGGTCTTAATCTTTTGTAAGTTTAACAAGAGTTCCAAAAGGAAATTAATATGAGGGTAGTCTAGCATATTTATTTGGCCTTGCAAAGGAAAACTAAAAATACATTTTCGTGGACACTGTCGAGGTGTGTTTAGTCGTCTGGATTATTTTTTATGGGAAGTTGTCGAAAATAATATTAATAAAGTTGATGACCAAACAACAAAGCGTTGAAGAACTTTAAGGTAGACTTCAGAATGCCTACGTTCTAATTCCCCAATTGTTAATTATTAATGAAAATGGCCAGTTATTTTTCGAACATTTACTGTAATTATTGGTTTATTGTTTTGTTTACTAACATTAATACTGCTTAACAAAAAAGTATCAAAGTTTGCGTTGATATGGTAATCCGAAACAACTACACTTATCTTGAAATCCGACAAAGACTAAAATCCAATTCAAACTTTTATCAATTCAATCATTCTACCGCGTCGGTACATAACAGAATGGCGACTACCATTTAAACGACATTGGGATTAATTAACGGAATGTCCTCTTCCTTCTTTCCAAGATAACAGCGAAAAACAAAAGAATCGAATTGATCGTTTCATTTAATAGGAAATGAACGTTTCCGTCAAAGCGCAATGAAAACTTTGCACTCGACAGCGACGGCGACGGCGACGAGGCAACAAATGGGAAAAACTTGCCAAGGAACGCACCAAAGAAGCGAATAAAAAAGGCGTCCGCTTCCTGTAAGCAAAACGCTCGTACAAAGGCTTTAATTTCGCTTTAATTTAAGGAAGACAATCGGAACGGCGGTAATTTGAAAGTAAAATTTAAATTTCTTGAGCGAATTACGAAATCCCGTACGGTGACGGTAGCGACGACAACAACGGCGCAAGGTGGAAAGGTGACGACAATAAAAAAGGACGGAAGAAGTGCTTGGAACGAGCTTTTTTCCTGTTTCGAATAAAACTCGACAATTGACAATTTGGTTGGGAGCTTAAAGAACGAGATAAACAAAAGATGAAACAGACAAGGCAACAGTCTGCTATTGAAGTAAACAACTATATAACATAGTTAGCGGACAAAGCAAATTATTTTCTTTTTAATCTCTGAAACACAGGCGATTATTAAAGGAAAAATAAGTACTACGATCTAAACCAGTTTGATAATTTTTTTATACCTCCAACGGACTAATTGTGCAATTACGTAATAGCGCATTAAACATGTTCTACGCGCCAAATACAAGCTTCAAAATCCCTCGTATGTACCTATCCGAGGGATCTTCTCCCCGGCATAATTAAACGTCATAAATTAAACCCGACGAACTACTAAAGTATGTGATAACAAACATGCGACCGTTCTTCCACCAGCCCTTCCCTCGGAACAGCAGCGGTAGCGCACGGTATCAAAGTTATTACAATCTTTACGTTACTTAGGGTACTGTGTATACGTATGCTTTTAAGGTTAATATTTGCATATTTCGATATAATTCAAGGGCGGACGTGCCGGAAACTGGCGAAAATTAAAAACTTGGCGGTGCGACGGTGGCGGCCTCTTTCGTCACCTTCTTGTTATGTTATTAGTTAATATAATACCGTATATAGAATTGGTTACCTCCATTAAGTTAACGGGGTACACGCCTATGAAACATACAAATAAAAAATATAATATTTATTTTTATCCAATCTACGTCATGCTTACATCTGAATAATTTGCATCTGTTCTAGAAACGTAATCTACATCTAGCAAACAACTCCAAAGTATCGATACACTCCGCACCACACAACCAACTTACCATAATTTTCATTGAAATACTTTATACACAGAATAGTTCATATATATGGCTTCCATCGGGGAATATCGAAAAATCGAGGATTTTATCAATGTGATTAAAAATAATTATGCCAAAAAATGATATGTATTTTTTTATTTCCTTAATTAAATTTAACCACATCTATTCTAAGACATATCGACTTCATTGTAATTATTTTCTGTTGTTATGTGTACGAACTATAAACAAGGCTAATACATTACAATATTTTTGGGCAATTTTTCTCAGGTGGCCCCACTTACTTCGCTCAAATAATTTTTTTGCGAAGCGAAAGTGACCTCGTTCTTTATTACAAAACTTCCGATATAAAATGTCGCGGACGGAAAATTTCAAACATTCTTCCAATTTTAAGATTATATTAAAATATATACATCAGAATCAAGTAATGTGGGAGGACGAAGTAAAATGAAAGCGCACCCACTGTTTTCCCTTCATTGCTGTCGCAAAAAAGCTTTCCGTCGGAATCAAATTAATTGGAAAATATTTTTAATACGGGAATGTAGCCGCCACCCCCGCATCTTGGAGATATTCTTGCTCTTCCCACTGGTTTATTCAATTTATGGGTTTGCGAAGAAGCTGGCTAGCTTATTGAAATTGTTGAAGTTGGAATTTGAAACCTTTCCGCCAAAATATACCCTGATATTGATGCTAGAGTTAATTATATACTTTTACAAAACCACTAGCATATTACTTGACCTATATGCTTCGTAAATCAGAAGACACAGGTACACATTATTTTACGTACAGGTTTTCAGTTGATTGTAAAAGAAACCACTGCACGTAATAAGAGCACGGCCTCGAAAGCCTACGTAGTGTTTATTAAATTGACATACGGCGTACTGATAGCATCTCTTCAAGCAATTGTTCAGCGTTGCACCAATATCGTCTTTAACTTTAAAACTAAGATTTGACGAAACAAACCATTTATATCGAATACGAAACAACTTTCGCTTTCTCTCTGCTTTTCATTGTAGCAGCTCGGACTAAATCGCTGTCTTTCTGTTCTGTATGCTTGTCACCTCCTCCCCGATTACCCCGGCAAACAACGGGTAGGCTGTATTCGGTACAATAGCAAGAGAGAAGGCTCAAGTCGGCCGGGCAGAACTCTAAATGTTAATAGGTTGCGTGTCAGCTTTGTGTTTTGCATCGCTTTTTCTTATCGCATTAAGAAAAGGAGACGTGGCGAAGAGGATTTCCAGCGACCGGACTCCGTCACGTCGTATCTATTCCGGTGCTTCGGGTGTTCGAAGCGATAGCGTACTAGCACGTTACCATGGCGACCGGGAAGTCCGAAACACAAATGTTTACGGGTATCTGCCTTTCTTAATTTACTTAAAATTCTTCGGGTATTCTTTTTCTTTCTCCACTGCTTCTTCTGTCTTTTTTCCTAGTTTCTTGCTCGGTGGACGTTTATATGTTGCGTGCCAAAGTTGAGAACTTTGGCGGTGCTTAATTTTCATTAAATATACAAATAAATTAAATTTTAACTTCAATATTCAATAATGCCACCTTTCCTTCAACGTGTTAGACATTGCCATCCTCGACTTTAACATTTTCATGAGATATATAAAGGTGTGCCCGGCGACGAGAGTCCGAGCTTTCTGAATATTATTTTATTCCACACGAAAAAAAAAAGAAAATCATTTTCACCTTGACAACGTTCTTTTTTCCCACCGGCGAGAATATATTTCACGGTATTATACCAGCGCCTATCCCCTTTTTTTCTCGATATATCTGCACGGGAAAGTTCCAGAACCTGAGCTAAAGGTCTTTTGTATAGTCGCTACACAGATAGACACGTGTGACTCTCATACACACAACACGGGCTGCCACGTCAGAATATACTGGAGACATGCGGACTCTTTTCAATACATAATAGACTTCCCACGCGCCCGAAAAGCAACAATTTGTAACTTTCTGATGGCGTGTCAATCCGGTATGCCAAAACCCAACTTAGGCTGTTGGTGGCTGCGTCGTGCCTAATAGCGACCTCTCGTCGCGTATGGAGTCTGGGAGGGTGCGTACAATTGCGTGTGGGAATGATGTAAAAAATGCTTTGTAGAATACTGTAACAACGAAAGTATATGATAATAAAACTTACTAGAATTTTCAGCGTAAGCAGCTGTTTGGTCTCTGATTTTCCAGTCACCAGCTTAAATTGAACCTGTGCAGTCAATGAAAGGATTTTTCGTTATTGTTAAGTATGAGATTATTGTGTAATGCTGCTCATATTGTCTATCTATACATATGTTTTACAGTTACTATGGATACATTTTCATTTCACTATAAGTTTAGTTCACAACAGATAAACACCATGTTTAAACTAAATTGATAAAAAAGATGCAAAAATCAAATAACCAAACTAAATAATTGAAAAAAAAGAGCGAAAATTAAACTAAATGGTCTGAAGATGTGTTGCACGGAGCCGGTCGCCCTATTTATTAAAACTGAATTTTTATAAGATAAGAACCCTTCCTTTCCTTTTCAACCCTTCACAGAGTACTTCATATACTCTGTATTATTGAAAAATTACGAGCGGCGATTCATAATAAAAGAGCAAATATAAACATAATGTGAAAATTTAAAACAGAGTTAGAATATGTTTGGATATTAACGGCCACGGGCACAAATAATTACAACCAATTTGTAAGGAAGTGTGCTTAAATTTGTTATTTACATCACATCATCATCTCCCTAACACAATCAGCAATGCTTTTACAATACTATTCCAATGCATTAACAATTTCCCATTATATCAATACGCCACTGAAAAGAACCAAAGTAGCTGTGAACTTAATCAATTTCAATGGCAATCTTTCAAGTGTGCTAACACAATAAGTCACTGTATTATTGTAACACACTGTATTATTGTAACGCATCGACGAAAAGACAGAGAAGATTTGTTAAAATCGTCGCCGAGGTTTTTACGTCAAAGGAGAATACGGGCGCGAAGGCAACGATCGAAGATTGATCGCTACATCATTCGCTCCAAGAGTTACGCAAAATAAGATACGAGAAATTGGGGAAAAGGCTCGAAGGTAGCGACAATCAGTCTGCATAACCTTATCGGTGGATCGTTTAATGGGAGAAACTGTAATTTGCACGCTTGAACACTTCGGCGTTTATTCAGGATGAGAAGTAGATTCTTACGGGCGATAGGGTACAATTTATTTTCCTTTAATCAACATTAGAGAGAACAGCTCGCATTATTTTTCTAAACTAGTCTACAGTACACGCTTTGATTACGCGCAGATTTGTCCAAGTTCATGATTTTATCGGGGATTTTCTTTACTATTCCTTTAATTTTCAAAATCTCGAAGTGGAATTCCACAAGAATCTAAAGTAATAACCTTTAATTTTTCACCACAGCTCATAATATTGTCTATTACATTATTTTTCCGAAATTACTTCCATCTATTACTTTAACTAAATCCATTTCCGCCCTATTCTCCTTTTTCTTTCCTTTCCTTTTCTTATAGACATCCTCTCGCACACCAACAAAGCGTGAAAGAACTTTTCCATTCACCAATGCCGCACGAGGATAAATATTGAGGCGCCACACTCTAACGCCCCCTAGCGAAGTATAACGACCAGACGCGTACACGGTCGGCTTGCTATAGCAGGGGCCATCTGCACACGATGCTTTGGTGTCACCCGGATGAGAATCCAGAAGCTACGTCGCAAGGACGCGCTCCGGCATTGTCATACGTCAACGCGGACGCGCGTGATTTATCTTCCGACGCGCGTCTATTTCACCCCGGGGAGTTGACAGACCGTCTGCTCGATTGCGGGGAAAGTGATGACCTTATGCTAAGCGGCGACGCTTCGTTGGGCGATGCCTTCGGTTGGAATATACTATGCGACACGTAACTGAAGTTATTTTCTCTTTATTGCTATCTGAATCTATCGTCAATCCGCAAAAAATTCTAAACAGTTTTCAATTTGGCCCAATATGTTATATCAGCCGACAGAAAAGCTTGCTCGGTGTCAAACATTTTAGGTTACGTATTATTATTCGGGTTTTGTTTTTGTTTTTACGTAATTAGCAGTCATAATTAGCAGCAGTTTTTAATCAGAAACAATTATTTCAAGTTGTGACATCTTGTTGCATACACCCTATACATTCACAACAATTAATTTTTGTTTGATGTATACTCTTCGAAAAAACATATCCTTTTATAGTAATCTCTCTCGACAAAAAAAAAGCCAAAGAATCGTAAAACCATCAACCGTAGTTAATGCATAATTACGGTTTTATTTCGGTGTTTCCAAATTTTCTGGACGCGAAATTGAAACCAGAAAACGAATTAACACTAGATCAGTCTCGATCTATCTGCCTGATTTTGTAGAATAACCTAGCGAGAGCTGCCGAGTCATTAAAGTATTGAATATATTAACTCTCAGAATTGCCTTCATTAAAAGTGAGGTTGTTAAATAACAATTGATAAACGCAATGATTTCTCATCCAAAATCTTTAACAAAAAAATGCCATTAGATTAAATGACGGAAACACAAACACCCTTCAACATAAGCCTATGGTAAACATTTCTCTTCTCCTAAACGCACGTTTCTTTACATAAAGACCTCAACCTGCTCCGCATCATGTAGATCACGTCAGGATTTGTCGGGAATTTGTCACTGACGAGCGGAAGAAACCCATCGGAAGCGCGCCGAAAACCAGATACATTTCCTTTACTCCGGTGTTGAAACGTTCGAACTAGCGTGACGTCCCGCCGCGCCACCGTGCGAGCCCCACCTCGAGAGATTGCGGGAGCGCAAAGTAGTAAAATTTAATTACGTCACGCTGTCCTCACAATTCTAAAAGAGATTGGAAACGTTAGGGGTTACCGGAGGGAAGCTAAATTACTATAATTTGTTGCAGATTAGTTGTTTGATGGGCTGGAATTGGATTAGACAAAATGTGGATAGGGGGAAGAAATGGATATTTTGCTGTGTTTACTTTATTTGTGCGTTGTTTAGAATTTACAGTTATCAATATTATTATTACTGGTTTTGGTCCAAATTATTAGCTAAGTAGACCGATTAGGTGACTTAAATAGACTTCATACGCAGGCTCCAGGGATTAAATGAAAGAACCTCCAACGGATTAAATGGACGTAGGTTCTCACCTAGCAAAAGATTCCTAACTTGCTCTTACAACGCAGTGATTTACATTCCATTCACCTTGCGCTAGGTGGATTATGGATGGATATGCTCGACGTGCAATTTTATTTCAAATTTTCTTTTTTTACATCAGCAAGGCTTGCGTGCTTGCAAATAAAAGCGGTACAGCAGAGTTTTGAAGGCGATGGTAATTTTAGCGTGTGAATGATTTAGACAATTCGAAGTGTCGAGAGGATTTGTATTTGATGAATACAGACTTTAAAAGAAATCTATAGATTTTGTTTAATATGGAAATTTATTTTATTTCCAGCAGACCATGTCATATGTACTCTAATGTTCATCACCAATCACGTGTTCCTCTTCGTGGATAAATTTAGTGAAAAGAAATTACATTAATTGATCATGACGTACTCAAATAAAATAAATTAAAACTTGTCTTACATAAGTACGACAACCGAAAACATATTAACTAACCCACATCGAAGTTGTCTCACTGAGAACCCTGTACGAATCCTCTTCACCGTTCCCGCTTTCTGCTCCCTCTTCGGATCTACATTATTACTGTTTGCCGCCTTTTGTAAACGGGTTTATTATTATATCGTGCACATCTGCGCCTGACCTATGTGCATGTATGTGTGCGGAAGGACGACAACGGTATAAACCTCAGCTGTAGCGCGGAATATCGCCTCAACGAGAGAGTATATTTCGGTACGGCGGCGGCAGGTTATTACAAGAGACGATACGGCGAGAAACTCGAACTCCCGGACTCAATAAAAACATATATTGAACATTTATTGCGACAATTGTTGTCGAGCTCAGAGCACAGCTTGTGTACGGTTCCGTAGTTGGTGTCGTATTTACGATATACGTTTGTTAATCTGGACGTATGTGGCGGGTTTTTCTTCGTCACATGCTGCGAATATAAGGCAGAATCCTTATGAGGGGAAGTAATATGTTTATCTAAAATAGCATGTACACAAAACATATGCTTTCAAAAAAATCGTTACGATCTTGTTGAAATGGCGCATACGGCATGATGCCATAATGTAGATTTCTAACGCCAGTTTGGGTGATAAAATCTTCAAATTTCTTCTAATTTATACATGAAATTCAGAAAACTCTCGTTTAGCATCTTTAAATTGTTATAAACTTTATGCATTTTGATGACGTTTTACACCTGAAACGACTGTACAACGTCAAATATTTTTGAATTTTGATGATTATAAAACGGGCAATAATTAAGTGGAAGATGAGAAGATGGAATACAAAAGAAGTTTCGTTGGCTGGGCTTTAACTTCAAATTTTGACTTATTACTGGTATATTTATGTGTTTGTATTTAAATATCTTATCGTAATGAAAAACAAATTTGTAGTAATGTACGCTGACCAAATTCAAGGCTACATATTACTCGATACAATTAGGTTATTTATCGCCCGGAATCTAGGAAGTAGTTGTTGTTACGTTATGTTTTGCTTTCGGATGCAACATTTTGCTCTGATTTATTCGTTTAGTGTGCGGTACATCTACATGTTTTAGGCGTTTTACTACGTAGAGGAATTCGATCCATCTTCACAAGCTAAATCTCCCGAAAGAGGATCGAAGCGATCGTTGAGACACAGTCCCAAGAGCTGCATCTACTTCCAACGAAACGAATACCAACCGACCTACCGCTCGACTTCCTGCGTTCCTTATTCGACAGTCGAGACGAAAAGGAGTGCCGAATTGCGTGAGATGAAAACCATAACGAAATTGAATTAGGAAAGTTTGTGCGACGGACGGGACGTCGCCCTTCGGGACGCCAGGACATCGGGATGCCGAAGGACGCTGCGACTCGGTCGTCTCGTACCCGTAAGATAACGTCCTCCTATATCTTTACTACGGGTGACAGTGGTTAAGACAAATAGGCCCGGGCCTTGCGAAAGTTTTCCCCGGTACGTACGTCGGATCAAATTAGTCGGATTTTTCCCCCAAGCCCCCGGAAAAGAATTACGATTAGATCCGACAAGATTTGCGCTGGTACGTGACGGAATCGCCAAGAGAAATAAAGAATATATACTTGGATCTGTGTCCTGATTAGATTCTTCATTCTTTTTCATTAGATAAGCGTAGGAAACCAGAAACTTATTTGCTCACATTTTTATTATGGGAGAATTAATTTGAGGATTTGAAAACGTTGCAAATAGATATTAAAGCGTTCGTAGTTTCCAATAAATTTAATGCTTTTATTTTCTTTTTCTTCACGGCAACACTGAATTTGATTGTAACCTTTCTAAAGTGATCACTAATTTCGATTTTAATTGGTCTTATTTAGTCGAATTGAATTGGGCTAATTTTAAATCGAATTGAACCCACCACCTTTAATTTATGGCGGGTTTTTGTTGCCTATAAAACATCTTTTACATTTAAGAAGAAAATGCTGTCCCAATACTTTCTCGTTTAAAGGCATATAGAGTCAGTTTCAATCGAGAAAATGTGATGAAATATTAAAGAAACCATTCCGTACGTAATTAGTTTAAGAAGTAATAAATGATTAAATACAATTTATAAACAACAATACATGAACATCATGAACCAGTATTGCTTCATTCTGGGATGATTACAGATGGCTAGTCCACTTTATCCTTTACGCTGTACAATAAGCTTAAATCAACCTACTAAGCTATTATTATTTAATCCTACATTTAATGGCGCAGTCAGTACGCCGAACAAAACATAAATGGTTTTGTTGTTTTGCGTTGGTGGTAATCCGTCAATATGTTCCAGTTTCTGTTCCCGAACAAAAGACTCTAGAAACATTTCTTGAAGCCGGATGCGGATTAGTTTCATTAGCTTCGCCTGCGCAAAACTACAGAAACGATCGCATTACGTTTATCCTGATTCAAACTTTGCATCCGAATAAAACGGTACATTGGAAATACTAGCGGAAGAAAATCCTGAAGTTACGACGAAAGAATTAACGGAGAAGGAGGATATTGAAATTCGGGCTTGCCCGACAAAAGCAAAAAACGAATAGTATCTTTGCGCAGTGCACTGTCGAAGTTGTAGAATTTCTTCGTTTCATAAAAGAATAGGAGGACTACACCTGAATATCGCGCATGTATGTGTGTTATCTTCGTATTTCCAGCATTATATCTTAATTCCCGTCTCCGTCCTCCGTTTCTTCTCATTAAAACCAGCTATTCTCTCGGAAAACTCCATCCCTAAAATTGCTAGGGAGGAAGCCTGCAAAGCGAAGTACTCTTTCAGATTACGATATTTCGCCCACGTTTAAGCTTCGATTGCTGCGAAAGGTGTGCGTGTTAACACAAAATTAACCCCCTACATTATCGGTGTGTATATTCGCAGATGCGAAGTGGAAATGGAAAGAGCTTTAACCCCGCTAGCATGCGGACGAGTTAAAGAAGGAGAGGTAGAATGAGAGAGGAGGACGACACAATGGAGCATTATTCGAATTATAAACGAGTCGGACGGAAGTCGTTAAAATTGCAGGACGTGGATTATTTATTAATGAAGGTTTTGGGGGTAGAAGCGTCAGTTCTTTAACAATATGCATTTGTTTTGGGCGTTGTGATAACCCAACTTAGATTGCTTTTAATTTCGCCTTCATATGCCAAAAATTAACTTAATTTGCATGCTTTTGCTTGGCGTCTTAGAATGTCTGACATACAGATTTAATTTGTATGTTTTTATCTTGTTTTCAACTGCTGATTAAGGTAATGAAATTCTAGTAAATAAATCATAAAATAAATAAAGAGAATTCTGTAGGAGGTGGCCATATTACTTCTTTAATTATTTATACAGTATGTTCCCGGCTGAGGTGGGAAATAAACTGTTATTAATTTTACGAAGTTATTCTTTATTTTGTCTAAAACAAAAAGTAACAGCGCTCCTTTTTTTAAGAGATTTCTTTTTTTTTACTAACACTAGACCGTACATTTTTATTTCTGATTTCTTTTACGGTAAGTCAATTTCTTTGAAAAGCAGAATTTTTCATAAAGAATAACGTTTCGTCGTGGGGCACATTGTATCTAATTATGAATTCGAAGCTGATAGGAACATTAGAGACGAGCTTTTTGAAATTCTGAACTGAAAATTCCTATAATTTTTGTGTTCATCATTATTTTATCTCTTTATATACCAAGGTCGGTTTCAAAATGAGAAAATGCTATGAACAAGTGAAAGGCGAGAAAACGAACATTCCCCTGTCTTGTTTTCAAATAGAAAGGGATACTTCCCAAAGTTGTCAAACTTTGGGAAGTATCCCTTTCGTAGTAGAGTACGTAGATGATATTTTCAGCGTTATCCCATTCAATGCTTGTCTGAACTTTTTTCAACCCATATATCGTAGTAGAAATGCTTTGTCTAACCTTATTTTTAATATTAGGTGATTCCTGCTCTAATAAGTTTATGTTCTACATGAGATGCGACAAATTTTATACGAAATATCAATTCCGAACGCTCTATACCATGTAAAATTTGAAATTGCAATGTCCTTTCGCTCCAACATACATCAATACAAGCACATACGTATTAGAAACGTGTTGAATTGACATCGAATTTTCAGCAAGTTATTGTGCAACCGTAGTTGTTGAAGCGGAACAGCAAGTATATACAGCCATCAGTAAAGTAGAATCCGATGTATCCGTGATGGGTACAGTCTAACTAGTTTCCCAGTAGTTGTTTGCGGATTTGTTTCGCTAAAATCCTCTCTGCGTCGGGCGTTTCGAAAACTTTCTGACGTCCATCGTCGTCTCGTTTCGTCCCACGATAGAACAAGCCACACTCGTACGTTCAGAAATTTATAACAATTAATTAGAAAACGCTGTCTACCCGAATAGGGCGATTAGGAGATGATCCATGCGCAGATTAAGTATTTATACAGACGCCCTCCCGGTTTTCATTCGAAACTTGGATTTTGTCGGATGCTTTCCATGTTATCTTGTTAGGATCCAACAGCTCTCCGAAATGAGTTAGCTGTCATGAAAAATGATTTGGGGACTCTTTGGGGTAGAGAAATTAGCATAAATCGAAACGATATAGACACACACAGGATAGTATTTTATGAAAAACTTTTTTTAGGCGAAATTTCATCCTTAATTTCCTCCAACAAAAAATCAAATGAAGCAGATTTAAATCTTCCTCCCCTGTCTTTGTCGTCTGTGTTCGGTGCTATAGGTATCGGTATAGTATGCAACACTGAAGCATTTTTCTTCCACCCAACAACATGTCTTTTCACTTCATCTCACTTCAACAGTCTTCGCTTCGAGTCGTCGAGAGCGCATTCCTACGAGCTCCTTGCTCACTTCGTTAACCTCTGCATCATCCTCTCGATCTCCCTCTGCGCCTCCTCAATGTCAAGATAGAGCAGACGCCGATCGTTGTCGATATCTGTCGCGTTCGAGAGGCTGCATGCCTTCTCTTCAATTCCTCATGAATTAGGACCTGCTATAGTCTATGTCACCCAAATATGGAGCTTTAATTTCTATTACTAGTTTTTATCAACATGTAAAGGGGTCCGCTCAATGGTTTAAGAAAGTTAATTTATTCTTCAAACAAATATAAAATTATACATTTCTATTTCTCATAACTACCATATGCATCTGTATCCCGCATGGATAATTAGAAATCTGGCAACGCCTAAGTGGTTACTCCGTAAGTAACTTAATTTGTCTAATTTCAAAATAAGAGTCATAATGTGGTTTTGACTACTGACAGCACTTTTCAATCGATACTTGTTTTGTCACTATTTCGAATAACCTCTCTGCTCAGTGCTCTCGGATAACATGGAGTATGCCAATATTATTAAACATCATCCGTGAAGCATAGGGAGGGTTAGGGAGGGGGCTTCGTCGCTTCGCGTACATATTACTACCTATGCGAAATAAAAGAGACGATCCGACCCTACTGACTGGTTCTAACGCGTCGATTTGGCTTATTTTTGAGAGAGTCGCTCTGGCTGCTTCAATTTCCGCATTCGGAACTCGTCCGGGTACACACCGCACTCCCGTTCTCCTAACTAGATTTGAATCCCATTTCGAATCGAACGCCAAACGCGACGCATTCGACGAATACGTTTTGGTAGGTGATCGGTAGGGTCGGTAGGTAGGGTACTTACCGATGCGACGTATGCATAAGAGCGTATCATTAAAATTGACTTTTGGATTGCTGGTGTGTATGGTTCGCGCCGATGTCGTCGGATGAACCGAGTCAACTGTTTTTTTTGTATTTGAATCGAACGGATTGTCGACTGGTTCGGTAGTACATACACTATGTACACTTGCCGACAAACAGAATGACTTTTCATCCGACAGTCTATGAGGGAATTTGTTGCTTCCGAGCGGTACGGCCTTACACCATATTTTAACAAATACACGATCCTATGTAAAATTACATTTACTTGTGTACTACGTCACACTAATATTTGTAAATATACCTTCTTGAATGTACGGTAAACGTTGGCATCTTCTCAATGAAAGATTACATCCAGTGTAAATTTGCAACATTATTTTTAGGGTTTTGAAATTTGAATTTTGGTCAATAATTACTCCAAGATATTTCATTTCTTCGGGGTTTTCTGTTTATGATTTAAGATAGAAAGGATTTCTTACAACATATACTTTGTTACATACGTACGCATATTCCTTTGATTAGATAAACTACTAGATCTGATAAATGTAGGTTAACAATTATGATTTTATATACAAGAATTTATATGCAATTCTTTGTCTAACACAGTAAACTTTATACGTCTGATACTCTGCCACGAGAATAAACAAATAGTGATAAATTCAGAAGGTCGGAAGAGGCCCATAGTCGAAGAAATCAGGGAAAAAGAGATTATCTGTTTTCTCTCTGAATGTCGCCGGCAACGTGGTTGAACGGACACGTGTTTTCGCATCGATTGCTTGTTCTGCGAAGTGGATTAAGGTTAGGAATTAGCGTCTCATGCTGTAAACTAAATAAATCTATTAATTCTGATCGAACATACAGATGATTCTTTTACCAAGAAACGTAGGGCTCGAACGGATACATCCTATAGCTTTTGTTATTCCATAGAAGCTAAAGCTGTGCGCTTCAGTCTCAAAACGTTTATGAAACCAACTCGCAGCAAAACATTCAGTAGTAACATCAATCAATCGGAAAGCCCTACCCTTCCCGTATTCAGCATTCTGAATGCCGAGCCTAAGAGGATACACTTTACCGTTGCGGCAAAAACCCTCCCGTTCGCGCTTCCTGATAGGGCGGAAACAAATCAATGAGGTTCCATGATTGAATTAGCATGTTATTAGTAACTCCTCCGACTATAACACAGACATCATTAGCGCCGCTAGATTCCTCCTGATCGCGCTTTAATTGTCGAAGATAAGGGCGAGAGTACCGAGGGTAAAACATTAATGACCTCGTCGGTGCTCGCCTAGCTCCCTCCTGGTTGCCTCCTCGTCCCTTTCTAATGGCTTTCCCTTTGAAAGAGCTTTTATGCATAGATGAAATTGAGCTAGAAACGTCAACAATGATTGTTACGTTGAAATCTTGAAAGGTGGGTTGCCGTCCCTGAGATATTGATCAGCGTGGTCATTTCGACTGTGTGCATTGTCAAAAAAAGTAACGTTATACATTACGAGTTCTAAATTGTTATAATTGCTTCAATTTAGTATCATCAGTTGTCATTACCGCCATATTATTGTTATAAAAACCATGTTAATCCATGAGGTGTTCATGCCGCTATAAATATAAATTAAAATCTATTGGTAATTGCTAAAAATAACCATGTAAAGGCCTACTATTTTTAAGCCTATGCTTTAATTGATCGGTAACATCCTGTATACACACGAGAATATTACTACAATGGGGTCGTTTCATAAATCCATCCGTTATTACAATTTAAGCCATGCGAAGGTCGGTCGAATTAGAACAATGTCGCATAGTCTGCATGTGCGCCCTCTCTACACAGTTCCTCTTACAGCGAAGCGGTAATCTTAGTAGCGAGTATATGAGTTTCTAGACCGTCCTTGGTAGGATGTAATTTGAAAGCGGAGCCTTCCATGGAAATTCCCCGTTCTCGAATAAATCTTTGGAGACGACGCGAAATCTTCTGACGATATTATACGTACGACATTTGAGTCTGGATCTTACTTAAAAGTTAATCTATCTGCTGGGCTTTTCCCACGAAGCCCTTCATTAAGGGCTTTCCTACCTATAGTACTTAGGGTTCGTTAAGAGAATTTACGCATACAGCTTACTGCGTGGTCGCAAGAAATGACTCTGTCGAAGTGGAGACCACTACACCAACTATAGCAACGAGAAGGTATTAGTCAGGGTCATTCACTACCACTAAAGTATGGTACGCGATCTTTAGAAATTGTGAAGAGATAATTTCAACCATAAGAATGGATATAAGATCAGTAACATTCGGAGATCAACTCTCCAAGAATCGGTGAAACAACCACACCGTGATGCAAACAGCCCATCAGAAGTTCACAAGCGTAGGTTCAAAGACGGCTGTGAAAATCTACGCTCAACTACCATTCTTCTCCTTTCTGTATCGTACCACACCTTTAATGTGTGCAGTAATTTTCATCTAACTACACCGTAGGTTTTTATATTGTCTCAAACCTTCTATGGTAAACAATTTTCTTTGTTTTCATATCTTTTCATCGTTTATTTTATTTATAGCATCGTAATATGTTGTAGAAAGTCTGAGATGCAAAAAAGCATTAGAAGCATTGAAAAAAAATACTTAAATATTTTTGCTGTTGAATCTCACCCAATGTAAATTTTTCCAAACCTTCTTATCTGTCCCCGCTAGAACTTCACTAATCTAATATGTACACTAGTAATAAATACCCTCACATTACCGCCGAATGCATGACGTTCTCATTATAATTTATTAACGAAATAATTGTCGTCCGTACAGCGGTAATAATAACGACGCAGCTATTTTCGAAATGTTGTGTGCATCGCGCGCGAATGTTTGAATAATTACACGTCCAGCTTACTCCCATAAATAATTTACGTAGGTTTGCATGTGAACCGCGTTATTATGTGGTGGTTGTCGGTCCTCCAGCTAGAGCTAGTACGTATATGCAACTACGAGGGTGGCAGGACCCCCATCCCCGTGTACGGTGGCATGGCGTGATGCAGAATCAGCGTCAGTATATCAAACCTTATCTGCCTTCAACTTGAAATTCAAATTGCGCAGAAAAAAAGAGGAAAAACAGCAGAGAGCGTGTCGAAACTGTCTCTTCGTGCATGCAATTACCTTTCGAACCGCTTATAGAATGTGTAACGGGAATTTGCCTTGTATATAGAAAAAACTTGAGATTCATTTGATATTTATTGAAATCGATTGTTTTCATTAGCTTTCTAATCCCATTCTACACAGTCAACAGTTATGCAGAATTTAATTTTTCCAAATTACGCGTTCATTAATTAATAAGTAGCCCTATATTAAAATAATGTATTTATTTGCTCGACCATTTTTAATAAAAAAATACCATTCATTTATTCATCAATAAACAACTTTTTTTTTAATTTATAAATTCCCATTTTCGTTCAGTGATAAATATTGCTTCACTGAAAATTTTTTTATTCTCCGCACTACAGTTCATCTTTACTTTCCTTTCTCCGCTTCGAAAATACTCAACACTTTATAATGTAAGCAGAATATTACCGTCTTTGCTTAATGCCTTAATTAAAATTTCGTAAATCCGTTAGAAGATTGCTTTTTTCTCTCAGATTTAACCTTTATTTAATTTTTAAAGAAAGATTCACCTTGCGTACTTTTAAAACTCGCCCCTTGTTCCAATTTTGAAATATTTTCAGGATTAAGCCAATCAAAAAAGAATTAACTCTATAGCAATCGCAATCGTCGTAATTACGAGTGAGACGTTAGGATGTTGCAATTTGCGAAATATTCATCTAAATCAATTTATCTCGCATAATATTCTTCATTTTTTTTAAATATTGGAATTTGCTGTGGGCAAACTGCTACAAATTTTTATTCGAAAACGACACTAGATGTATGGTGGGGAAAACCAAGCGCATGTGCAGAACACGTGCACAGACGTTTCTAAAGCATTTAGCATAATATATTTTTGTTTATATTATTAGTGACTTTAGCAACGAACATTTTTGCCAAAAAAGGTGGTTCTTTCATTTTCTCTCTCGCAATGGAATATTTTCTTTTGCTTTATTAAGCATTATTTTTTTAACAAAATAAGTGCTACATTATTCTTTTATTACCCACCTAAAAGACTATAAAATATTAGGCATCATTTACAACCCTTTCGAAAGTAATAAAAGCACATTATACGCGACATAAAGTATCCTCTCGGCGATCGTCCTCCTTTTCCCCTTCAAACCTTCCCACTCCTCAGAAAAGCGCTAAGGGAAAATGAAAGGTAATAAACTACGTAGCACACGCCGGCAAAGGCGACTGCCAACCGGGCAGGACGAACGCCTGCGGTCAGCCAATACTTCGCCTCGTCGACTCTTCGTCCATCAATCATAAAAGATTTCATTTAGTAAAGTAAAAAGGTCCCTCCATTTATCCTATTCGACGTTCGGGTTGGCAGTACGGGAAAGCTGACGCCGGAACTTGGACTTAAATTAAATCGGATCTTATATATACATGAATAAGCCGGCGCATTACCCACGCGGTTTGAATATGCTACAATAAGCTATTCTTGTCCGTGTGCGGCTTTTAAATTAATTTCAGCGGTCTTTCTGTTGTCGAATTGAATTAGTGACTTGGGAGAGACACAGAAATGTTCGAATTTAGAGAGCATATTTCTTGCAAACGCGATCGACTAGCTATTGTACTTGGTAGTTTGATCAGTGAAATGTCAAAATAATAAGATAACCTAAATTTAGTTTTCTTATTCTATATGTATTAACAATAAGAAGTCACATAGTGTTTCCAATTTATCAGCTTTTCTCCTTGTCTTTATCCTAATCTTTAGCTCTCGTCGGACAATAGCGTCCCGCTTTAAAAAGAACGTCTTCTATTATGTTTTTTTTTCTCCATTTTCATTTACTTGATGTTCGTAAAACGCCTTCCATTCTTAATTTTGTCCTCGCTCTTACTTTGGGGAGGCACATCCTCAATTTATTACCGGTTAATTACACGAAAATTAATTCACCCGAGACAAGATTAATGTCCTCCAGAACGTGAATAATACTCAACTAATTAACTGGAGCAGTTATTTTTTCATAAAAGTGGGTCTCAGTTCAAAATGCATTATTAAACAGTCCACGGATTATCTTTACGGAATTCGTTGGAGCGTTAGTGAGTATTAAAATATTTCTGGAAGGGATTTAAAAGCGGGACGAGAAAACACATTTTCCATCTTAATTTTTATATGCCTGAGATGTCTGATAATATGAGAAGGCGGGAAAAAAGGAATGCTGTTGAACCTATTGGTTCTGTTAGATAATTACTAGTATAGAACTGAGGATTACAAGTAGAATGCTGTGTAAATACAAAATGTTGAAAAAATTAGTAACTAAGAGTAAAAATTATGAAAATAAAATAAAACTAAGAATGGACTAATTTATTCTAAAAATAAATTATAGATTCTGCAAAATTCAATGTGCCATAGACATAAGCTAGGCGAAGATAGAATTTATAAATGTGGTGTATTGCGGTGGCTTTGCCAAGAGAGTTTGTCATTGATGTTTATGCCTACAAATTTGGTGAGCAATGGAAGACATCGCTAGTGTAAACAATAAACAGCATGGGTCTCGAAACGGAATCCTGAGGAACGCCATGTGCAACCTTTATCGGTACATACCGTGTTCAGTAAGTTCGTCGGATTTACGCAATCAGAAGTTTTATTTAAGTTTTCGATCTGTGAACATCACGCCTTCAATTCTTTTGATTGATTTGTTTCCTGTGACTCTGCTTCAAAACGTCTGCCAAACTTTGAACCATCTTTAATGAATTCCGAACCAAATTGCTTTGACCAGAATTTTACTTTTAATTGCGTAATAGAGTATTCTCACGATACACAGCAATCGTTTCGTTTCGTTTTGGACCATTTCCCAATCACCACCTAATCAGAATACTTATAAAAGCTGACAGTACTTGACGTTTAAAAATGATCGTCATTGTTTTCATTACTAGGTAGATTATATAGAAAATGACCCCATAGTTTGCAGTTATAAAATAGAAATCGTTCCCAAATGAATAGAACAGAAACCTCATGAATTCTACTCATTCTTATCTGTAGAGATGCCATTAAACTTTTGTAGCCGAACCTTAATACGACATTCCCCGCTTCTAAATCGATTACTACCTACTTTCCAAATAATAACTTGCAGAACTTCTAGCTATCCTTGCCCCGTTGGACTCGCTCGTTCATTCGAAACGAGAGATATCCGATTTTCTATTAAAATTTTTCCTTTCCAGCGTTATACACGTAGCGTATACATTGAACTAACCTATTCTCGAAACTTTAAGGTACTCTGTAGTTATTACTGTGGCCCTTAGGTTTTAAATTGAATAAGTTTTCCTCTTCTACCTACTCGAACTCTAACGTATGTCTAACTTATAACGGCATCTCAAGTAGCAGTTACACAGTATGTAGTAAGGTAATAGTTTGTATTTAAAGTAATGGATTTTAGCTGAATTTACGTTGGATTTGTCAGTACAAACAAGGCGCATGTAAGGAATTTGTTGTGAACATTATCGCATTGATGATTTGGTTTTTGGGGTGACGTCATTAATCTGTGTGATGAATCATTTTCATTTAATAACATAATTAAATACAGATACCGTAGCGTGTGCTTTTTCCAGAATGAAACAGTTGCAATTATTGTATGAAATGTACTTGGGAATGAATCATGTCTATCACTAAGTTATCATATTGATAGTTATACATACATATTTTTAATTTCATAGGATCTACTACTATCGTCGCGATGATCCTATAGGCAAATCAAGGAAATATCCTTAATATTAGAAAGGGGAAAGTACGTTAGTATTTAGCCTTATCTGGGCGTTTTCCCATTCCTTAAATCGATTTGCTCGTAGGACATAGAATTTAAAACCCTTTTAGGAGCACGTTAAATTATATATGAAGAGCTTTAAAAGGTGCGTGTTCAAAGTCCATTAAAAAAGTAGAAAGATCCATAAAAACTTAAGTGGAAAGTAAATAGTAAAAAAGACGACAGAAAATGTTTCTTCTAGTAAATACTTTTTTAAAGTACCTTTTGCGAAATCCTCATAAAGGTGTTTTAAAACAGTTGCACTTTGAGTCGTCCGATGAGATTATATTTAATTCTCAGAAAAAAAAAAACCTTTTGTTGAATATATAATGAGAAGTTATAAATTTATCGTTGTATTAATGGTTATATGTCAATATGGAGGATTACGATAGCACATCAATATTTATAAAATTGATTTATTTTAGCACCTAACACTTTTATCGATATTCCTTATCATATTTTTATCTTTAAGCAAATAACCGACTAATATGGATCATTACCAGGAATACAATGAGTCTACCTTTGAATTTTAAAAGAAATTCTAATAGTTTGAAACTATTCATCCTAGTATCTATAGATGATTCATAGAAAGACAACTCTAAAGAAGTAGGACTCACCCATGTTACTACATTCATGAACAACAGCATATATTTCAGCACCGCTATCTGATTATCCAATTTAGAAACAGTTCCTTCGCCTTTTCCGGCCATTTTCCCTCACAAATCTCGACTTTTTGCTTTTAAAAAGAACTCGCGAAACTCTTACAAACGGCCTTAGAACTTTTCGTAACACTCGCGTTACACCTACAACGCACTGTCTCCGTTGATTGCACAAATTTAGATAAAATTCTCTAGTGTTATCGTTAGTACATATACGTTTGATAAGATTAGATAAGTAAAATAGATCACTGGACTGATTCACCTTTGTATGAAACGCTGAATTTTCATCGGAAAAGGCAAATAAATAACAACCTAACAACGTAGAGAGTAAATAAATGTAATTCACTGGAATTCTTAGCTGTAATCAACGTTGAGTAGATAGGTATTTAAATATAGATTACTTGATTGTACATTGATGAAAAGAACATATATGTATGTTATACACAGGTGTCTACAGCAAGTGTTTGTTATATTATAAATTTAAAGTAGGCAGTAAGGCTGTCAATAAAATTCGAATTTTTCCGAATTTTAAATTCAAAATCCAGTTTGTTGTGGCAATTCGTAACGCTCGTTGTGTAACGAAATTTGTATATATCGTTACGGTTTCTTTCTCGCCCCCGAATCTTTGTCTAATGCTTGAATAAGGTGGTTCTCTGTCTAGCGTCTACCTTACCTCGTGATTTCTGATATGAGCAGATGGAATAGGTGGGGCATGTTTAAGGTCGAATCGAAATGAGCCTTTTAAGGATATAAATACGTAATTTGATTGGATAGTATTCCCATGATCTTTTCAAAAATGTCAAAATATACAGAGCGTTCTATTAAATATAATTCCCTCTGGCTTTTGTTATTCGAAAGTTAGTGGCAAGGTACTTCACGACCTCATTGTAAAACGTATAAAATAATGCAACTCTGTTAAATTATCCCAGATACATATAGTTTTTATCGTTTTATGGTCTCTTTCCATAAAAAAAAGACAACGGAATATGACCGTCATAGCCTTTGTCGTGCATTCAAGATAAAAGACACCATCTGCACATGCACTTTCGTAACATCTGCTCCGTTTCGTTTCTCGTACGGATCAAAGACAAATGCATTTCGAATAAAATTGCCACTATCACTCTGCGTTCCCAGCGCAGAGTGACAGTAACAGAGGAAAGTTATATAAAGCGTAAACGGAAGGCGGTTTTACAATAGTAGCAGCAGCGTATAGAAAAGTTTTATGCACATTTTTGTCTATATACCTATGTATACGATATAGCTCGAGTAGCAGGATCTCATCCTTCTCAAATGATTCAGCTACATATTATCCCTTTTTTGTTGGATTTGTGGGATAAAAGAACGAAGGGGAAGAGGGTTCGAAGGCGGAAGCCTTTTATCACAGGCACGGTTATTCAAGTTATAAAACATGAAGTTGCAATTTGAATAAGTACGCATTTTATATTCGATGAATCTGCATCCGAATCGATATATGAAGATGTTTTAGAGTAATCGTTCTACTGGTGCATTAACATATTTCACCAGTGTATAATATTCGTCAAAATAAACAAAAGGCCGGAATAAGTATATAGCTCTGTTGCCTACGGTTTCAGAAATAAAATAACATGCAATACAAGTCTGTTACTTTATCCGTTACTGCTAGTTATACATACTTTATATCCTATATCTACAACAAGAACGTCATTGAATTTCGACCAAATGCGCAACATAATTTCTCTCGAGTTTCGTGATTATTCCAAAAATATGAGCATCTGCACGTTATAGATACGACCGAAACCGAGAATCGATAGTTCTCGATTTCCATTTTATCGAGACGACTTACTTATTCGCCGAACTCGCCTCCGTTAAGGACGGTTACGGGACGTACAACTGCGGGAAAAATACAAGTCCTGTCCCCGGAAAGACCAACGATCCAAACGGTTTTCTCTGTGAGTTCTAAAATTACGATCGTCTGTAATTGAAAAGTCCGCGATGTCGATGGTAAAAGTAACGTAAAGCGCGCATAGACCGAAGAACCGAACAATTCTAAAGAATCGTTTCTTAACTATAAGTATGTACGATAGACCTTCATTCTTACTACAAACTCGCCCTGCGAACTTATTTATGTAAGAGCATCGTGTTTTCGACAAGATGAACAGATGGGAACCACTTTCTAAATGACGTACATGTACGCCGTTTTCTATATTTTTGCATTATGGGAAAATATAATCGTCCCTGGCCTTTTACTATACCGTTCTCTTATATTATAGGATAGATATAAGTCCGAAATAGGGACATATTAAACTCTTTTAAATGTAGGACACAAAAAATATAATTCTAGCCCGAGTAGGTTCGCAAACCATGTTAACCTAGTTATCCGAATAACCATTTCCAGTTCATCCTGAAGATTGTAAAATTACTCCTAATGAGAGTCTAGCACGCATCGGTAACACCCAGATTTTCAAACAAAAGAAGCGCAAAAGAAAATCGGAATTTCGAATCGTCAATGTAAAGAGGAATCCAGATGGATAAAGAGAGATATACATAATATGCATAAAGGGAGAAATAGAGAGGTACGTTAAATCGGGTACTTGTTTATTACGCGGCTCCAACTTTTGTAAAACGAAACGCGACTATATCACAAAAGAGCGAAAAGTTTGTTTATTACGAAGCGAACCAACGAAATAATGACTGAAAAAGCAACAAAAAAAAGTTCGTGTATCGCGTGTGTAAATTAGATCCTTTCAATGTTTCGATCTTGTTAGCAACCTGCGCCCTGAAGGGGATCGACACAATTTCGTTTTCCCCCGGCTAAATATTAATTGGCGCAATCTGCTGATGAACGTTTGAATGTACAATACAGGTAGACTAACGGAAAACAAGCGAAACTTATAATTAACGTCATCAGGGTGTGGATATCTGTGTCGCTTTGGTCACGGGTTCAAATACAAATCTTTCACTGGTATGTTACGTGTTATCCACTTCCGTTCGTGTTATTTGATAAGCGGAGTTGAAAAAGTAATAATAATAATAGGTAATAAATTTTTAAGACTCCTCTTTTTAGAAGATATGGTTCTATTAAGGTTTACATTTTTAATAACTTGTGTATTTTCAACATTTTCACGAGATTTTAATAAACAAAGTCCTATTTGCCATTTGTTTGATAATTTTGTTATTTCTACGCAGTAACTAATATAATCGATGAAATAATTGAACATCAAATATCAACAAATACATATTTTATTACATAATTAATTCTGTTTCAATTTGCTGTTTTGGTGTAATAGTACATTGCTATTCATGATTAATAAAGCCAGTAAATACAAAAGTATGTATTTGTGCTCGGCAAAATTATGGAATAAATTCATTGAATTTGATATGCAAGTTTGCTTTTCAAAGAAATGCTCGACGAGAAAAGTCTTTTTAAAAATAAGCAATTTTGCATCAATTTTAACTTTCCGCCGCTTCTGATTTTCAAGCAATGGCGTCATGGATTTTTAGATTACAACTTCCCGTTTTCTTATTTCGGTTCATCATTTAGTTGTCTAAGTGGTACCATCAAAATTACCTCACATAACAAAATTTTCCAAATATTTTAGAAAGAAAGTAAGTACCAAATTATTGCAAACCCCAAATTTTTAATGCTGAATAGTTTCGTTAAGCTCGAAAACTTCTAACTAGCAACTTCCTGTATACAAACGAAAACAAAACTTATAGGATAAGAGAAAAAAAGAACCTAGTTTTCCTCGTCCCAAAGCTTTCCCATTTAAAACTTAACAGCTGCGCACTTCATCTTCTCCGGAATTCGGATATATAAGTTGGCAAAGAAGAGTCTTTAATTAATCGGAGCTCATTCGTTCGCGCATCAACCGTGAAGAATTGACTTTGCGAACGGTATAAGCGAAACGGTCGCCGTCCGACACTCAGACCATAAATGGCACCACCACCTCTGCATCATTACACCTTCTTCGGTTTCGTTGCCTGGTATATCTCGGTTGATAAATCGACGGCAAATACGTTACTGTGGAATCGGCGAGATGGGCGTTAGGAGTTGAGTACCGCGAATTGCTAAATTATTTGCATTCGAATAAATCAATGTGGGCAAAATAAATTACAGGATCGTTACGGACGGGCCTGGAAAAAGCGATAAATTTCAAGGAGAAAATATCTGTCTTTCGCCGGTTCGTTTTGGGAAAGTCTCGGTTCGGGAACCGACGTAACGTTTATGCTGTTGTTACCCTTCCTAATATGTCAACTGCGGCCTAGCTAAATGGTTCCACGGCTCCATTCGGCTTCGTAGCCAACACGAAGAGGGTGTAAAGGTATCCTATGTATACAGTGAGGAGCAAAAGTCCAAAAACACTCCAGTATCTTCCCGATTTTGTACGAATTTACCTTCAACGTTGACATTTTATTGAAGTGAAACACCATATTTTAATAGAGTAGAATGTTCCAATCTCAGAAGTGTTTTAGTTTTCTACGTTGTTTTTAATAGTATACCAAGATATTATTAAATATACTAATCATAGCCTTTGCGTAACCGCTTTCCCATCCTCATATTATTGTTTAATTTGTAATTAAAACATTACAAGTATTGTCGAATAGATATGGTATAGAAAAAGAAAGAATGTATAAATAAATTAGAGTAAGATAACATGATCACAGGCCGACACTTGTTTCTCCTCTTATATCGTAATATTTTTTTACAAGAATTTCATGGCCGCCTTTTGATAAGCCTTTGATAAGTCCAGGATACTCAGTGCTGACCACGTCCAGAACGCTGGGAGGCACAAATCGTCCCTTCCTATATCCATAGTGTTTCTTTGACAGAAATATATTGGTTTTAAGGTACTAGTTAGTTTTACAAACCAAGGAACGTATCCTTGGTTCTCAATTTGGATGTAGATGTTCAAATAAACCATTCACTTCTCGATTAGTCTGTCATCTAAAATTTTAATGATTGGCCATGGAAACTCAATCATTAAAATTTTAGTTTTAATTGGTCTACTTTAAACAAAACCAACAACCAAATATGAAAATGGAATAATGTTACAGCTACAACTTCAGGTCAATTATATTTAAGTGGTTTCCAAACTTTTGCCCATCACTGTATATACATATGTACGTATGCGTTTATATTTCGCGAATAGTTTAGTTGGAATTTTAGCGAAACGACCGACACACCGAAATTAATTTAGCGAAAGCCAATATCATCCCTGCTTAAAATTGAATTCCTGCTTTCCGACGTTCCCACGTTTTCGGGGTTTTCTCGAGTTCCACCAACTTGATAAACGACGCCTGTTGCAAAGGTTGTAAGACATTAGAGAACACCAGTCAGTCGGTCTTCAAACATTATTTATTACATAACAAACACTACAAATAGACAAGTCAAATGCAACTTATCAAGGTTCCTGAAGGTGAGATGAGCATTAAGCAAGGAAAATATGTGGGATAACTCATTTATTTATAAATTTCTGCCGTGTCAAATAGTATAGTTGAGCTTAAGAGAAATTGTAGAGCAGACAAATTAAAGGCAAATTAGAAAGTAAAAAAAAGATTTCCAAGCTAAAACGCCACAAACTTGATCGCTACAATAGTTCCCACGTTACTAATTCACGACCTATTAGAATAACATTGGATAACAAATCTACTGTTCATTCTGTTATTACAAATTCTAAAAGATTGCGAAGTTCAACTAAATACAAAAATATCTCCATGTCGTTCGATAATATACCCCGGCAACTGCAAGCTTATAAAACCTTTAAGACTGAAATACAAACTAGGATCGCTGGAAAAATAAACTTAAAAATTAAATATGTGCGCGGTGTGCCCGAAATTCTCCATTTAAACTTGCCGATGAAAGAAAAGAATAGTTATAGTGTTACCCAAAGGCATACCAGATGCAGTTTTCCCAGCCCAGGACATTTTCCTTTAGAAATCCAGATGATAGCGCCACGTAGTACCCACATGGTCGAATCTGGTACGCCTGTTGGTACCGATTTACTTTTTCTATTGACAACACCACACTTGAGTAGCTCGCAGACATTTTCTGGTCTTAGTATACTATAACATTTACATTCGACACTAAAATCCATAGTTACGCTGTCATGGACGGCATATAAACATTCACCTTTTTGGAAAATGGATACCGTATGGATATTCATTCGATGATTTGTGGGTAAAATCTGGCAAATTCATAGACGTCCTGTACATTCGAATCTGCACATCCATCATACATGATTTCCTCGAAATCCTTAAATTATTTCGCAGAGCGAGCAGTCAAACCATTCACGTCAAATCAAGCGTCGATATTCTGAATATGTTAATATCGGCACTATTCGCAGTAGCTACGCTATTATCACAAAGCGTTGTAAATAATTTATTTCATCCGTTTGTAAATATATGTATGTACATGTATAAACATACATGATGAATCTACGCTAGCCACTCCGTTTTTGCAACTAAACGCGTACCCACACCCTCAACCCTCATAAATTTATTCATTATGTTCATTAACATCCCAAAGTGATGCTGGCGCGCAGTCCATTTAAATGATCGCGACCCGACCGCTCTGGCCGAATTTAAGCGAGGATGGGGGGTTCCACGACGAAATATGCACTACATTACGGATGTATATTGTGTACATACGTTGAGGGTAGGTGGGATATCCCGATGCGAATATGAGTTGCGTACTAGCTGTTACGTGTCTCTTTATATATATATATATATTGGTACATAAGGGAAATTTAATATCTCTTCCGAAAACAATAATTTATACGTTCTATAAGCATACATATTGCATATGTTATTGAGCTTGTTGAGAGGTAGACGTAAATAAGAAATACATTCATAGGTACATATTGCGAATATCTAATAAATTGAAATCTACGCCCCTATACCTTTGCACGCAGTGGAATTATTTAGTTCAGTCGAAATTTGATAGAGGGCGCTCGTATTCGTGAAACTGACGACATACACATTATTAATGTTTAGCTTTAGCTTAATAATACAGAAATGTTCATGAGATTACATAGTAGTAGTATGGAACGAATTTGCTTGCCAATAAAGCGATGGAATATACAAGTACAGCGGCAAAGATTACCCTTTCCAATAGTACGGAAGTACAGGTCCACAAAAACAGTTTCTCTTGATTTTACATTTCCCTTAAGCTGATTAAATTATGGACGTGTGAGCTTATCATTGTGTGCAATGTATAGCTAATGAAACATCTTACAAATGTCAGTTTAACGCATCTAATGCTTACACTTTATGCAAGAATCTAAAAGCCCTCAACATCTTTTCGACGATCTTTTCTGGTAACTAGAACTAAGAGAAGGTGAAGATCAAATTTGTCGTCTATGCCAAGAGGATCTGGAGACAGCAGAAGACATTCTATGCAAATGTGTTGTCATCAGTCACACTTACATTTTAGTAGGCTATTTCTTGCATCTACTAAACTGACCTAGAGTAGTACTAAGGTTTATTAAAAGCCTCCAACTATTCCAACAAACAGAAGGGCACTTTGTTACAATGGATCTATTACGATCGCAGTGACCAATAGCACGTGTGCCACGGTCTGACTATAACAATAATAAAACTTTTCTCATGTTTACAACAGTCAAACGTCGAAGAGTATCAAGAAGCAATCGCATTACGTCAATTTCGCGATGATATCATGCAAACCACGTATGTATCAACCGTGTCCCCTACATTTTCCCTACACCTCTTTATCTAACACTCGCAACATTCTTGCTATCAAGAACGTCGCGAGTCATCCTATGAAGACTCGCTCAGTTCTGTTCTCATTCTCACCCGGTCTCTTAATTGCGTTTCGCGAAAGCGTAACGAGCGAAATTCATAGCGTCAAAGCTCCCAAACCATGTCTCGACAAGGAACATCGTCACCGCGTTTCCTACCTTATCGACCCCGTTTGCATCGTGTGACTTGATTGGCAACGTGGAAGTAGATATTCGCCTTCGCTTAAACGTGCGTGAAATCAACGCGTAATGGAGTAGGAACGAGGTAAGAAGACGGCGGCGAGAGGGAACCATTCAGGTGGTGGATTTTTATTTTCACTCGCCGAATGCCTGGAGGAAGACATCGCCGTCAAGCGAACGGACGAGATTCATTTCTGTACAAGCGATGCTGCGAGTTGAAGAGACGTTTAATGAGGATCTCTGATGTTTTTTTTTTATTTCCTTCATTTTATAGGTACATACTTATCCCGGGTCTTTCATTAGTGATTTCCGTTTTGGCTAGAGGGAGTTTTAGAAATATAAAATGGATTTTAGTTTCTGACAAGGACGATGATCGCTGGAAATATCCCGCGCGGAAGTACCTGAAGATATTCGTGGAATTGAATGAGAAATTTTATCCATCTACAAAAAGTCAGGTCTCCAGCCTGCAATCATTAGCGAGAGGCATAAAGGCTTTAAAAGTCAATTTTTCACTGGAGCAAGGATTCGGTTTGCATATCTGAGAAATAAACCAATGAAATTATGTCTGCTTACATTGGGAAGAAATTTAGAATCGAGCCCTATTAACAATTTATTTATTTATCAATAAATAAACCGCCGAATCTTTCCTGTAGGACTGTATGTAAACATTTTGAGTTAATTGCTTTGGATCTCTACAGAAAATTAAGAATCGCGAACGGAATATAGAATGCAACCATTCCCAATTCTCTATCTTTCTTTAATTTGAGAGATACCATGAAAAAGATTTGCAGATAATTCATATTCTTGTCTTTGTTCCTTATTAATTTCTTTAATCATTATCAAATTGTTGAAATATTTTAATTTAAATAAATTGTTGAATCGAAATATCCTGGCACGATCGCCAGTGTTGACGAAGAAATGAAAAGTACTTCAATATATGCTAAACAAACGCTTCAACTAAGTACCCATACACATAACGTACTTACCATTTCATCCATTTTGTTATTATCTCCTTGAGATCAACTTAACTTACTTACCTTCTAGTTTATTTTAATCACAAAATACCAGAATTAAAATGGCGTAATCTTTATACGAACCTTATGGATAGTATAGAACGTGCGGATGTAGAAGGCGACTTCGATTGAAAACATTCGCCAATCGATAGGTTGAATTCTCGCCTGGGAGCATTACTCCGTGTCCCTCGGGCCGTCGATAAACAAATATAAAAGTTTTCCCTGGGGTCGCAATTATCCACTTCGCTTAGCATGTCATGTACGTCCGGATCAATGAGGAGCTTTAATTTTCCTAGATTTATGAGCTATGGAGAACGTCGAAAGCGTGCAGAAAGCACAAACAGGATATAGGAAGAGACGGAGAAGGGAGAACACTTTCATGGACTGCTTTTTACTATCATCCCCCCATCGAATCCACTTCCTATAACTTGCCTGACTGCCGCGCGGCACCGAAATCAAATTATTCAAGAGTCTATACTAACTCACACTCAATATATAAGAGCTCTCTTTGAATTATCAAAGAACGCATATATACATATAGATATTCGTATGTTTGCTTCCCTTTTATCTAGATACGCTTGTCGCTGGTACAATTGGCGTATCATTTCGTAAAT
Source organism: Oryctes borbonicus (assembly GCA_902654985.2). Taxonomy (NCBI): domain Eukaryota; kingdom Metazoa; phylum Arthropoda; class Insecta; order Coleoptera; family Scarabaeidae; genus Oryctes; species Oryctes borbonicus. The sequence goes on along the minus strand of LR736898.1, from coordinate 1,277,304 downwards.
ATGATCTCCAAGGGAAGAATTGCTGCTGAAGTAAGAAAAAAATTGATGACGTGGAGAAAAAGAAGCGAGAATATAACAAAGTGGTTCGCTACTTATTGGAGGATGATTGGATATTTGATAAAAAGAGAAGTCGAAATGGATTGCAATATGAATCTCGTACATTTTTTTATGTTAAACTAATTGTCTATTGCGCAATACCTAAAAAGGAATAGATACAGTAACACAGTAGTACAAGTAACAAAATTTGTAATTATAGTTGTACATTACGTTTGCACTGTTTAAAATCTGGAATGAATTAGGGCCGTAGGAGTTGACAACCAATTTGAGTCCCGCATCGGGGCATTAGTCACAACGTATTTTTATTAATTCAACATATATTCTTATATATCCAAACTTGTCATAGTGCACAGTGTATTATGTTCGATATATTTCAGCAATAATTTGCATTCTATCAGTTATACTGAATACTAACCTACTACCTCACATAACACTTCTATTGGAAATTTGATACAACACAACTGGCAGGCTCCTTTATAATTCAAGTTTTTTGATTTTACGCCTGCGGGGTATTATACATGCATACAAATTTTAACTTCGGAAACAATTGCATCAAATATTACAATTCATTATTCATTTCCGCGCGATTTAAAATTCCAAAGCGACGGCACCGGAACAAATACATTCATAAAAGAATGCCGAATGTGAACGGAGCGGCTGGATTAAAATAATTATTCCGTTGCGATATTAAATTCGCGATAAATTTATTACTGAATTATTTAGACCGTAAAGGAAAATTACATATTGCCCATACCTACCTTATCAACTAGAAACATTCAAAGCGAAAATATAATTTCAATAATACAATCGTTGATTGCAAACGACGCTTGCATGGTGCATTGTGTCCAATTATAATAAAACGTGTAAGCCGTCACAATTAAATTAATTTATTTATTACTGCTCAATATATATTACAAAAACGTACACATTAATTTACATCATTTACACGCCGAGGGCGCGGCATAGGCCGCATTAATAAATCACCAATTTACAAATAATAATACAATACTATTATAGCTGTATATTAGGGAATGGTATTGTTGATGATGACGATGTATCGTGAGATTAACGATGCTTTGGATATGTATAATGTATTTACATTCGTCGTGAAAAATTTGACAAGATTTGTGCATTATTTGCATTATTGACAGTACAATGGTAGTCATAATAATATTAATAATCATAATAATACTAATACAGTTTCTGCGTATAGAATTCTAGCAAATTCGTCCGATTTATTATTACACGGAGATTGAATATTGGGTTTAAATCCAGGCTAAGTTCCGTTTTGTAATCGTACAATTATATCATCAAACAATCCATATTACGTGTTAAATTCCGCGAATTAACACTTCAATTAAATAATCCAATTGAGAACCGTCAGCGTATCAGCTACCATGTTCTGGTAGCACTCTCTATATAGAATATTGCAAAACATCCACAGGTGACTATGGATGCTATTTAAATCAGGAAAATGTACATAAACCTCCTCCAACAAGAGCCGAAGATTTAATTTAGCGCCATTCTTGCTGTTGTCCTTTAACAGGTATACCATGGGAATACCATTGTTCAATAACAGACACTCCGTCATTATTAGAAATTTATGGATATATAATAATAATAGAGCAAAATTTGAACGTAAACAGTTTTATTTGTTCACCATACAAAAAAGGATGTATATGGAATTAAGTGTAGTGGGTTAAACTGACATCGGTCAGGCAATGTAGTACGCAGCATCTCAGCTTGGTCCTTGGAAAATCGAAGAACGCAAGTGATGACTTTTACCAAAGACAGACTCTCTTACTAAAACATGTGGACAAAAAAGGTCAAGAGAACCAGCAAATGGGACAACGTGTATGTAGAAGAAAGTTTCCACCAATGGGTGCAAATTTTAATTATTCGTTTCGAAGTCTACGTTTGAAAGTCTTGCCGAATTCCATTGGTGAAACATGCAGATGGTAATATCGTGGTTTAGAATTATTTCGCTGGTGTAATACAAAGCCACTTAATTAAAATCACAGGAGCAATGACCAATTGTAAAGAGTAATGATATCAAGTACGCTGTTAGAATGTATAAAATTTTCGAAAGGAGAAAAAGCCCAGACTAATAGCTTTGATGGAATGACCCAAGCAACGACAATTACAAAATATTCAGCAGTTCTGTAAATATTTTCAGGATCTGCGGCAATAAATTGGCGTCGATTACTTAGAAAAACAGAAAAAATAAAACAAAGTTTGGTGCGAAGTAGAACATACGTATGAAAATAAATTATAATTATAATAATCGACCATATCACATTTTCCGTCTTCAAAAACTCAAAATTCATTTACTTATTGACCTAGTAAAAGTTTTTGTATATACACTTGACAATGGGTCGCGCGATCTTTCAGCCGTATTTTATTTATCACAAGGTCAAAACTGTTGCCTACCATATAAGCACAATTTGTTTTTTGTAAAAGTACTCAGAAGTCCGGCAACATAGTGGATAAATAGAAACTATTACAAAACCAAAAAATCAAATGAAAAACATTTTTTTTTTAATAAATATAAACGGAACTTTTAACTACATCAAACCCAATATAATCATATTATATTTATGCACCGGCAAATCGTGCCAGTTCCTTTCTCATCTTTATTTCTAGACAGTTTCTCAATAATAGAAAAATAATTCACTCACACGCGCTCACATGATTCACGTTACAATACGTGTCTTTTACGTCTTTATATATTCATAAATAAAATTGTCTTCGTCTTCTATTCTCTACTAAATTCACTTTGTATGTAGAATGTCAGTCGCGTTTTTCGATATCTTTTAAATTAAATGTTTATACGTGTCTTTTTCTTGGCAGACAAGAAGGGGCGAGCTAGTGAGACAGAAACACTGTCTAAGGCGTTATCCTACGTAGGGGAACGGTGGATAAGGTGCTGGGAAGTAGCCAGGGAAAGCTGCTGTCGCCGCCACCGGCACCGAAGCTGTCATATAAGTGGTAAGAACCGTCGGTACCACTTTTGTCGAGAAGATTGTCGTGTAAGCTGTCTTAGCTCCAAAAGTCAGCTTCAAAATCTTGCTCTCCGTTTCCGTGACGACAGTGTTTTGTATTATCGGCGAAGAAGTCACTGCGAACTGCGCTTGCTGTTGGGGAGGGAAGATTGGGTTCACCTGCGGTATAGGAAGTCCTGGTAGCGTGCTAGTACCATATTCAAAGTCGGTTTTTGTGACTGTCCCAAGAGATTTTGAAATTGTACTTAACTTTGTATTTCCCCCATTCACCACAGGGATTACCAATGACTCATATAACGTTTCAATACGAAACACTGGTTTAGATGTAGTTATAACCTGCCCTTGGCCGACGGGATTCAGACCAGCCGCTGCTGGATTTAATAACCTTAGAAAAGCTAGTTGTTGCAATTGTTCGGGACTCAATCCGGGGGACTGTTCGGGGAGAACCGGTTTAGATGTCGTCACCGCTTGTTCCTTCTTCGATCTCAGATGGCTTTCTAGAATCCTCGCCTTATCGACGTCAGATAAATCCGAGATGTCTGAACCGATATTCGCTAAATCCAGATCTTTCGGGAATACCTTCTTACCGCGTCTTTCATCATCCGAATCGTTCTCATCGCCAAACTCCAATTCCAAATGCAATTCAGACCCTGCCTCATCTAAATGACTATTAAATTCGTTGAGGGTCTTGCTGGGGATGAAATGGTAAGCTTCCATCGGCGGCAAAGTTTTAGTTGCGGTCACCATTCGTGAAACCAAATAAGTCTGTACCAAAGTGTAACTTGAAGTTTCATTAGCGCCTTTGATTACCGGCAGAATATGAGTCTTCAACATCGTTTGACTCGTACTGAAGGTTTCGGTCAACGTTTCTAGTGGAGGGGTCTCAACATCTGACGCTAAGTATAGATGAGGTAAAGTAGCAATACTCGAATCTAGATAATTGTTGTCTTTGGCGTAATTGCTGGTAGTTGCTAGGATATTTTCGGTTAGGGGTTCTGTAACTGTTGGAGCGATGGTCGCTTCAGTTCGATCGAAAACTTTCTCGAAAGTCGATGTTACTGTTATGTATCTCGTATTTTTTACGCTCCCGACCTAGAAAAGAAAATGATAAAAATCAGAAAAATTTAATTTCAAGTTTGAAATCTGTATGGAAGATATAATGTATGTTAAATTATAGAAAAAAGTTTGGGATTCGTAACGGGACACTCATTTTAAAACATTATTTTAATTAAGCGGCAATTAGTGCTTTATTTATTATCCCACGAACAAAACTCAAAAACAAGAAATCAAAAGCAACTTTATTAAATATCAAAAGCAAGTACGAACAAGAATCTACTTGAAACTATCGTTGGTTTTCATTCGCATTCTACTGAAAAGTCTTCACGCCCACTAAAGAAGGAAAATGAAAATATTAACAATTACCGCTTCGCAAGAGGAGAAGAAATTCCCCAATTTGCAATTATAACTTCGACTTAAACCCCGCACGACAGTTGAGGAACTCGAAGAGATGAAAGATACACACGAACTCTTGCAACAGCGGGTTCTCCCACTCGGAAGAGTTTAAGGCAAACTTTAAAGCGGTTATATTATTTCATTTTACGATGAATCCATTTCAGCATGAATTCTTAATTAATACACTTCGCGTTATCGGTAGGTGTGTAGGCACGTGGATGCGGTATACCTTAAGAAGTAATATTGGTAATCTGTAAGGGTAAGTGATTTCGACATTCTTTTTCAATTGAAAGAGAATTCATTAGGAAAATTGCTTTCTTTCTTAAAAGAATAATAATTGTAGTGCTTTATAAGCCATGGCATTGTCTTATCTTGTTAGAAGTATCATAACGAAACTGATTTAGAAAAAGTTATAATAAGTTGATACAATATCTTTCTGGATTTACGCATCATATTTGCGTATTATTTCGAGTGTTCAGTGCTACAAAAGTCTCAGACGTCTGTAAATAAGTGATTACAACGATTTATCGTCAATAACATCCCGTCTAGCATAAACTAATTTAAGACTTTTATCTCATTCACATAAACTACGAAAATAAAACATGAGAAAGAAAAGGGAGGAAATAGGAGAAGAAAAAAAACATCTTTCATTCCCATTTTCGTTCTTCTTTACTGTCATCGTAAATCTACCCCTATTCCTATACTCATACGCATACATACAAACGCCCCAATTTATTTGCTTATCCGGAAACGGCCATCTCAACTTTTCCTTTTATTCTCTGCCGTCGATGAACTTGCCCGCCCGTTCCACGCCCGCCATACGTTATGATTAATTCCGAAGTTTTCCCATATACACGCGCCGCTGTGTTGTCGGCCCGAAGTTTCCACCAGTGCCAAGTCAAGCCGTGCCGAACCAGACCGGAGTTGGAGAACGTCTCCCTCTCTGGAGATATTCTACGTCGAACAAGTTTCCGTTTGTCAATCATACTTTACGCTTTCTTTTCTTCGTATTATTTAAAGTTTAACGTTACCTCCTGCTTCCGCTGCTGGTGCTTATACGGTGCCGGCGGTGGGACGTATCGGCTTACGATATTCGTCTAAACTCTAAACGATATTCGCGTTTTCTCGAACGAAACGTCAATTTCGTTATGGAGAGAATCTAAAGTGATTAGGTCGTAGAATCTATGGAGAACTTTGCCAACCCAATAAAGGCTCGTCTTTTAACCATTTTAGGTTTTCGTTTTTCTTTGCTTTGGAATCGATGAATGTTATTACGTAATGTACACGTATTTTAGGTGAATTCGAATTTTTGTTAGTGGAGCGATTAGTTTTATTGAATTTACTGATTCTATTTTAATTATTCGTTGTTACTTTAGCATCGATTTCAGTAGCTTTTATTTATGTTGTATTTGCGCGACGACCCAAAGAAATTTGAAAATATAAAAGTAATGAACCTATTCTATATTTCACGAATTCACCGTGTGTTTCCTCCGTACGCGAAGATTTATTAAACAACCCGTATTATTCTTTAACAAAGATTCATATCCTATTTGTTATCGAATTACCTGAAATGTGTAAGGTGATTTGATGGTTGCGATCTCGTAGTAGATATCTTTAAAATCAGGCGGCGTAGATATCTCGACTTTAATCGTTTCCAACGGGAAAGCGTTGTCCAACTTGTTATCGGTGGTACTCTCATCATCCACGATCGTTGCTATGGACTCCGATCCAACCAGACCTTCGTTCTCGTCGGATCTCGCCTGCGGCGTCACGACATCGTTGCTCCCGGAATCCTGCTGGACATCCCCTGGTTGGTCCTCGTCGCCCTGCTTCCTGATCGATATACGCGGTTTCGGTGTGGTTTTGTACTGCCATCTACCGGGTGATCGGTTTAATTTGAACTTATATAGGCTGGTGCTCGCCCCGTTCGAGTCAACCGGCGTTGGGGCTTGCAATTTCGGCTTGAATCCTCTTCTGGAATAGCTTCCTGCATTACTGTTGCTTTCTTGAGTCGTCGGAGCGCTGGTTGTGGTGATTCTGTGCTTGTTCTTGCGCGAATTGTAACGTTTTCCAGAGGGGGGTTGAGGCGTCGTCGACTGCTCACTGTGCACAGAGAGAGATGCAGATTTCGAGCTACTACCGCGACCATATTTTTGCGGTCTAGGCGTGGTTGTGGTGTGCTGTCTGTTGTATTTACAAGTGTTAGTTAAAAACAAGGAGGAAGTGAACCAGATATAGCAAGATAATCGTTCGAATTTGTATTTCCTAGAAACAAAATCAACTGTTTATTTCGGAAAAAAAGCTAAAATCGCTTGAGGTATTGAAGATGTAACTTATTATTATTATTATGGCATTATATTCAAAGATCAAAGCAATCATATTACAAGGGAAAATTCGAAATACTGTAAAGTACCTAAAGATCCTACGAATCCGCTCTTGTTAAGCTTTCTTACCCGATACAACTTGATTTAAATTATGATTCATTACATTCATTTAGCAGTGCCAGTCCTTTTCAAAAATAAACGACCCAAATAAATGAATTAGAAACATAAATCCGAACGATTATGTGAAAAAATAAAGAGAAAAAATAGAACGAAAAACTCATCGTAAAAGGTATTTAAAAAAAGATACTAATAGATATACACTACCCTCAAAAGTACCGGAATGTAGGTGATTCCCGTTACTAGGAGAAGTGGATAAGCAACAAACATTAGCTTAACGCCAGAACGAGTACCTGTACATCGAACAAAGCGTCTATAAACGATCGTAAAATGTGCTAAGATAGCGCTTCACCTGACAAGTGAAGGTATCTCTCGAGAGTGGTTATTTTGACATTCTGGATCTGGGTAATCGTTTTAGAGGCGCTTTGAAATTAGATATTATAGAAATATGCATAGATTTCGTAGATTTTAGTTTTTATAACTTAAGAAAAATATTCAAACATGTAAATTTTACAGAATCTATACATAACGAAACTTGAAGAGATTGCCTTTAATAAATCATCCAAGAAACTCTCGATTTTATTATTTCTCCTGTACATAATTACGCTGAATTGGAATTTTGGAAAAAGGAACCTACAAAATATGCTTTACACAAAAATACGATAATGTGAATTTTAACATTCAAATTATTCTCAGAATCTATTTTATTTTATACATTCTACTTTGTTTGTATATAGATTGATGCCAACACTCAAAATTCCAAACATTTTGATTCAATCAAATATGAAAAAATCACTCGCAGTAAAAACGAAATTAAATTATATAAAATTTGGTGCCCAGAGATTCACATTCTACAGATTCTTGATAATCCCTAATTAAGGCTGTGCTGGTTACATTTCGTAATGTGTCTAGTTGGTATAAGTTCTTTTAATTCTTCGAGGTGTAACGTAGACTACACTTTCTAAATGTCCCCCAAAAAAAGTACTCTAATGACTTAAATCAAGACGACGAGCTAGCCGTCTTATAGCCGTCTTGTTGAAAATATATCACCTGCTGCAAATATAAGTTAACATTAAAAAAAAAAGGGGGGTAACTTGTGTGTTAAGGAAAAAATGGCCTGATCAATTGTTCTTCTTTGGAAATTAGTTTCTCTCATGTCGACTTTGAGACGACCAGTAACTAATAATGTGAATTAGGACGACTGACTATTGTTTAAAAAGTCGCTTTCATTTGTAACAAAGTTTTCAAAACTTTAAAACCAACATTTGCTTCCGAAGTATCGCGCTGTCCCATTGCTCGCTGAACGCTTTGTATATGATTTTTCTCTATTTTTATAATTTTCTCTTTTCTAAATTCCAATTCAAACACCTCTATATAGAAGAGGTTATCCGCTTTTAAACTCCCTACAAAAGCCGTATATGAGATTACCTAATCTAACGAGCCAGAAGCTCGACTCAATTCAAAATTTAACGTACTTTCTCGAGGATTGTTGCGTATTCCTATGCTTCGAACTTCTCTTACCACCCCCACTATTATTAGAGGACCTATCGTTGTCGTGCTCTTGCGCTTCGTTGTCTTCGATTTCCTGTTCGCGCTGTCTGTTCTTAAATCTCTTAAACGAACCGTTATTACTGCTGTTGCTGTGCTGTTTCCGATTTCCGACTTGCTTAATGCTATTCGGGGAATTAAACAACGCCTCCACAGGCAGAGCGGTCTCGTCGTTTATGGAACCGGCCGGGGTAGGTTCGAGATGGCGGTTATTTCCATGCTTATTGGATTTGACGATGGAGGGCGCTGCGGTTTTTAAGATCCGCAACGTGCCGGACGGGTTGATCTTATTCGTCGATTTTTTGCCGTGTTTTGCGTTGTTGTTTATGACCTGCGAGGTACTCTGGAGGACCTGTGCGTATTTGCCGGAGATGTAAGTTCCGATAACGCTGGTTTCATGTACTGTAGTGATCCCATCCTTAACTACGGTTCCGCCTAATTTAGTTACTAAGCCTGTAGGATGGTGATCGGAGCGTTTAGTTGCTTTAGCTTTGGAATCTCCTCCGGAGCCTGCTGTTGGTCGCGGTTTCAAGCGAAATTTCGAACTCGGTTTTAAATTGACCACTTTGTACGTCTCCTCTACAACTTCAGAGGGTTGTCTGGAGAGAAAATCGTACTCTGGCTCACCGATATTATTCCCAACGATCACAGCAGGCTCCTCGTCCGCTTGAACCTCAACTACGCTAGTTACTATTGACGGAGAAGACGTCACAATACTAGCTTTCTTCTCTTCTTGTACTTCAACGTGACTAGAGATAATTGGTTGTTGCACTTTCGTCACGGGATTAGCTACGACTTCGACTTTCGTCACGATGTCCTGTTTCGCTTTTTTCTCAACAGGTGGCGCTGCTACGATGTGAACTTTGCTCGAGACGACTGGAGCTAGATTCACGATACTATTACCACCCCCTATGACGTTTACTTTCGTCCCAATCACCGGTTGAATTTCCACCTTAGTGGATTTAATGGTGGCCTTGTTGATTTCACTTTTTGAGTTCGGCATGTTGCTGCTCTTACTGCTTTTATTTTGCTGTGATTTGGTAGTTTTACTAGGCTTTATCGCGGTTTCTTTGACTACGCTTACTATCGGTTTAGTATTGATTACCGCGTTGACTGAAGATGCGGTTTCTTTGGGAGGAGGTGGCGGAACTGAAAACGCAAAAAGAAGAAATAAATAAATGAAGTTAAATAAAAGCAAAAAAAAAATAAATCTAAATTAAATTTAAAAAAATGAATGAGTAAAAGGACGAAAATAGGATTGAGTGAAACATTGTATCTATACAGGAGATTGTTTTTGTGTTAGTTAGTTAATTATTTTGCTATTATTAAATTTTAACATTAGAGTAATTAAATAATTGAAATTAAATTAAATTTTCAAATACATCACCGGCCACCTCGATGCATGTATCAGCTCGTGTGTGGATTGCGCTGGTAGATCATTGAAGTGCGCGGTGATTTTCGCTTATGAGTGCTGAACAATTGACAATTCGATCGAGTAATGCCTCTCTTGTGTACACTTTTGTTGCATAAACTAATGACTTAAGCCATCAAAAAAGTCTACGTTGTACGGCATTGTAAGCCGTAATTTTCCTATTATCGTTCCTTTCGCTAGTCTGGAAGTGCCCAGGTTATACGACGGCGCACCGTGAATACATCGGGTGCTTTATATTTGCATGCGAAATTTATTCTCGACCGTGCTGGTATTACCCTTTTTATGTTAAAGTTATATCGTAATAAATAGGCGATACAACGTTTTGATACGACGACAGCACCATGTATTTTTAGTTAGTTGTTGGGCAGTAGTAGAGCGGCATGCGATAGCTATAAAATTCTATTAAGTAAGGTAATGAAAATTAAGTGCAACCTAGCGTTGAAACAAATTACACCGAGTTCATGTTATTTAAAAAATAAACAGAGATGTAAGCTGTGCATTGGGTTTGACGATATGAGGTCCTCAGTTCTTTAGAAATTTATTAAATTAATTGTACTCTTGGTTGTCGGGTTGGAACCGCATCGTTGTAGCTTCTGCCTCTGAAATTGGTTAAAACGTAACTTCACCGAGGAAATTAGATGCTTACGAAACTATTTACGTAAAAGGGAATACAAATTTAATGAATAGAAAGAACCGATTGTTGTCCTACTCAGGTCTTTTTGATTTATTAGGATAAGACGGACACATATTTTACGTTTCCTGCAACAATTTCGCATGTCTTATTTTTTTCTTACATCATTCGGTCATACGGTTGATAATGGGGATCCAGTCATCCTCGAAACAGCTGTTTCGGACTAACTCATGAAACTTACCTGGTGCGGAGTGTGTGGATACTTTAGTGTTGTTTACCATACAACCCCACAGTCCTTGCTATCATTATTGATAATTGTAATTATAATGAATTCATTAAATTGTTCCTTAGAAAGTGGGTGTAGTAACTTGTGTTACATGCGACAACTGCATTGTTCTACAAACCCTCCCAGTAGGTAATTAAAAATACTATCCAAATTTAACAAATGACATATTAAAGTAAAAGTAACCTATGACTTTTTCCAAAGTTACATTTCCTTCATAGAATCACTATTATATATATTTTTTTATATACATAGATAAAATCTGAAATTCTCTTAGAGAAGAAAAAATCAAAACAACGTGCGTAAAACAACATATTTCTTACCTGCCGCAGCGCTCTGAGGTGAGAAAATCATAACGGTATTACCGATCGTCGTGGTAAAATCTAGGAACCCGTATACCGTCTGCGTTAAGTAAGACCCTTGATCCGGTCGGGCGTCCGCGAAAATAAGGCCTCCGGAGCCCGGGTTTAGTCCCACTGTAAAAAAGAAAGCGATAAACTTATTAGGTCGCTGTGCGTGTCGATGTATATGTTTGCGTGTGTTTTTTTAATAGAATGTATACACGAAGTTTATATAGAATATGCATGAAGTTGGCGTAGGTTTCAAAAATAAATCTGTTTCGATGGTAGCCCAACAATTTGAATTATGCGCCATTGAAGAGACTTGTTGACATCTCATCTAGTTGAAATGAAGCTTCGCATATAACAAGAATACTTTCATAAAGGCATTTTAAACTTTGAAACAAGCTTGTGGTAGTGATGCTCTGGGCCGTACGTAATGTCATGACATTTTGGCCGAAGAACTGAATACGCATCGAACTGCAGCAAGTTTGTTCCTTGTTTGATGGCCAAATAGTAGAAGGAAAAACGGAGTGTAGTGCTAGCGCGTCCGCCTGGCAAACAGGAATCATAGGTTCATATCCTACCGACGTCTAATGAGATTTTATTTCATTAATTAGACTGGCAATTATGACCAATAGAATGGTTTAAGTTTTTTTAGTGCGATTTGAAAACAGGTATTTAAATAGAGAAACCAAACACCGCACTTATATAGTATCTCATATTTTCCGTCGCGCTTCTAAAAAGTATGAGATACGATAATTGCTCCTGCAGTCAATAAAAGTAATTGGCAAACTTTTCCAGAACAGCAATGATTCATAAGGGGAAGAAAAATACCTAGCAGGATAGTATACCCTTCTTCCTAGATGTTGGCTAACTTTTATTGTTATTGCTTACGGTAGTTTATATACAAGGTAAACTTCTTTAAACGTTCTTTCCCCTTCATAGAGAGACTAGTGAAGACGAGAACGATCAAAGTTTAAAGCACCCGATATTTCATAAAACTTCCAGTGCAAGAGGGAGGCTGGATAAAAAGTGGAAGCGGCCCTATAAACTTCGATGATTATTTTTATCCGTTGTTAACGTAAAGGAGGAGTTCATTCAATAAACATCATACATATACAATAATTGCTGTGGAAAGATTTTCTTTATCAATAATGCTGGTTCTAGAGGATAATTATTGCTTTTGATAAAGTAGTCACTTGTTCAGCATTTTGCTGTCTTTGGAGGTATCTTTGTGCGTCAACAAACAGTCATTAAAAGAATGGACTTTGTAAAAAGTCCTCATGGTATCCGCGAAAAGTAGGCACTCATACTGTAACGCATCAGCGATATCATTAATAATCCTTTGCGGACATATGTATGTGGAATGGTTTTAGAAAGCTATTCCACATCCTAACTCTACAATTCCATCTATTGAATCCATTTACCTTCTATTTTTTCGATAATTACCAGCAATTTCCAGGAAAGAATTTAATTGCGGCATAGTACTAAATAACAATCACCAGAATTAAACATAGTTTAGCGGCATGCAAGAGATCTATTATTGGCGATTCACTGCGAACTATAAAGATTAATTAATTTATGGGGACCCGAATAAATTAATTAATTCATGCAATCATGTGGTTTTGGCAGAGAGGCATGGCGCTACCAATGCTAGTACAATTAGCGCTAACGAATTCTATGCGAAAATACAAAATGCCGAAAATTTCGCGGTAAAACCGGATTAACCTAAAACGATATATAATCAAGCTGCAATCGATCTCCGATATTATGCGATTCTATCGCGGTATTTGTTTGATAAAACCACCAGCATATACCTACACATACGCGAGTGCAACTAAGCTTACACTAATGCTCAAGGGAATCCTATCGATTACAAGAAAAGGAGAGAGGCATTCTCCGAAAGTTTTGGCTAATTACGGGGGGGTACGAGTGTCTACCCCTGCTGAACATCTTGAAATGTTCATCCTCAGGATACCTATCCCGTTGAATGAGGAAAAACGCGAAAACGTGCAGAATTGATAGTTTCGAGGGTCGAATTCTAAATCCTGAAATTCATAGCCGAACTAGGTACGGCACCATGCTAACGCATAAAAACAAAAAATTAAAAAATTAAGGAGTATGTTAGAAATACTTGAAAATTATTCGTGCACAATTAACACACACGTTAATACATTTCTTCAGAAATTCCTCTTGACTAGTACTCTTAGTAATATATACCTTCTTTGCTTCGTAGCCATTTTTTATTCTGTTGTTCTTTTACATTCCTGATCAAATCAGCATAAATAGAAATAAAATGCAGTTACAGGAGCGGGATATATGGAATTACTGAATGCGTAAAGAACGTAATGAACTTGTCCGGATCCAATAGTATCTCATTGCGCAGATGACGTGGATGGCTTATATAAACTTTTTATAATATTTGTACCTAAATATTAAGTTTTTCTTCTGGTTGTAAATCATTAACAGAGGAGAAAATAAAACCTTTCTTTTCCTTTCCTTATATTTATTTCTTGCTACGTTTCGTAAAGAAAAAACATTCTTTTTCGATGTGTCCTATGTTTATCTTGATAAGAATATTTTTAAAATATTCAAAGCGACTTAATCCTTAGGCTTGACTTCATTGACAGCAAGGATTTTTTTTTGTTTTAAATAAAATAAAAACAAAAAAAGGAATGATAAAAAGTTGACAAGGTTGAAAAGTAACAATAAAATAGATGTAGGGAAAGTAAAAAGAGAAAATGTATTTTTTCCTCTTCTATTAGCGACTTAAAAAATACAATTAATATTTAAGTAATTAAACCAAGATCAGGAAAAAGAACATAATATTTGTAGTTTGCAGAAATTAAACAATGCAACTTTTGTGAGATTGAGTGCATACTCAAGCAACCTAATATAGTATTTGAGCAAAATATCGGTGATATTGGACGTGCGGATTTATTGTTTGTACGCGTAATACGCAAATGCCAATATTCTAGTATGTATGTACCGACGACCATACGCATATGCACACAAAGCGAAAACGTAGAATAATTGGATTAAACTTGCAAATGTTTACGCTTATACTTTGTGGTGCCTGAAACCGGTTTTATTGGAAGCGCAGCTTGCATCGCGGCCAAAATAACGGTAAGCAAATTGCTAGAAGCGCATTGTTGTGATTTTCGTTAGACCGTTTTGATTGGGTTTGTAACGCTGGAAATAGATTACTTCAGTTTAATACAGCATATGTAACGTTAATTGGCCGACATTATAGGATTGCTGCTTAAATATTTTGCTTATCTAATAGGTTGTACAATAATTGCCATCGGGAAGAGATAATAATAATAATAATAATTTATTGCCTCTGGATCTCACGTGTAGATATACGCATTGTCATAAAAATATATGTCCAATGTTTAACAGGTACTATCAGATACACATACATACATGTTAAAGAGAAGAAAAAAGCAATCGAAATTTATACCACCTCAATGAGATAAGTCCTAAGTCGACTTTTGAACGGAGCCAATGTTTACGATCGCTTCATATCAGCTGGACGTCGGTTAAAATAGTATGCTCCAGCACACAACGGAGATTTTTTGAAAGCCTCGTGAACAGTACCCGACGTTTGCATATTCTACATATTTTTATAAATAAAAATTAAGAGTTTATATAAATAGAGGGATGTCACCGTTAATTTTTCAGCTTCCCTAAAAACATTGCGGCACAGACTTTTTTGACTCTTTTAAATAACAAATAGCTTGTACCGCAAGCTCAAACTTTTATCATGTAGGACAACATCGAACACACGAGCAATAATAACAGAAATCATTGCTGCATTTAATTTTGAAACAAGACCAAGAAATTTAGCACCCAGGAAAGTATATAAAAATTGCGAATATAAAACAACAGAACGAACAATAAAACGAATTATATCAAAACATTTCTTTTTTATTTTTATAAAAACTTGAAAGGTATCCCTCTTCTGTCTTGGACTAACAAATCGTATATAATTAATTCCCGCATTTAACAGGATTCGAAACTGCACTCAGCCGTACTAGACACATTTAGACGAATAGACACATTTTCAAGTAAAAATGAATGTATTCAACCTGCCAATAATACCCATCTAACTAGCGGTCCTCAAAAAGATTTATCGAAGCGAAATCGTTTCACGTCGAATCGGCTATATACAGCGCGCGCTTTTCAAGCTTCATCCATTTCAAATAAATCAAACGGTGATAGATTACCTCGCCCGTACATCACTTGCATAAATTGGAACAACAACGTACTCGTGTGCTATTCGTATACCGCTACTGCTGTCTACGTACTGCTAGTAATACTAGCCGAGACCCATCAGTAGTACGACTGCACCAGCAGAATTTATCTCTCCATCTGTGCATTGTTCGAGTCAGTCATTGCGAGAGGCGAACATAACCTGAAATAGAGTTTCATTGCTTGCCGAGGGTATAATATAATACTATATATCGTACGCATGCAGATTAAATATTCGCATGTATGTATGTATAGACTTGTATGGAAGTTAATAGGCCAATTATTGAGTTACTCTCTCTCTGAAAAGTCTATGCAAATACGGATTGACTAGCAGCATTGCAGCTTACGTGTGGCCAGTTGTTAGCTGCTAACGAGCAATTGATTTAGTTTCACATATTTGGAGCGAGATCTTCGGATAGTTTATTGAAGTCGTTACGAGATAGAATAACTCCAATTAAATGTATCACCTTAGTATAAACTGTGATTCCAAGCAAACACGTGCTTTACGAAATAGCGTAGCTCAATAACACATAAATATTTAGTAAAACGCGACTTGAATAAGCAAGTGCACAGTATACAGGCTTATTGTTTAAATTTTTTCACAAAGCTTTGGGTGAACCATTTCAGCCATTCAACCATTCAAATCAATAATACCTTCTGGTAACAAGCACGAAGAACGGAAATAAGTAACAGGCTATGCTTACTACAGAATAATTGAAACGAACGCACTTTATAACCATAAAATTAGAGGAATAAAAACAAAATCACCAGATTGTTTTCAATTTCGAAACTTGGACTAATTCATTAACAGATTGCCAAAACTTACATATCTACTTGATCTGTAATTAATTGGATTTATATAAAGTGCTTCTGATTAACAGATTGGACATTAAGTGAAAGTCTTAGGTCTCACAAACTCTATTTAATATGATATAAACTTGCGTCCTGTTTCGAGCTAATTGCTCATGTTAAGGCCAGAGTTCTGTATACAGTAAAAGCTGTCTGTTTTTCCCAGTTTTTCTAAAAATAAACGAAAACGAATCGATATCATTAATTATCGAAGAAGAAAGATCCGATACTCCAACTAACCATATCCGCTACGATAAATTGTCTTCTTTCCCTCGCTGACAGCGCGTCTTTTTGAACGATTCTCAATACCAGATGATTTTAAACCGCTCTTTCCAAACCCATCTCCGAAACGAAGGGAAAAACCCGAGATCTCGATCCATCGACGAAAGCCATACGTGCCGAAGGGAGATGTCAAACGCATTCCCGAAAATAATATATATAAAACAGTCCTACGGTCACACAAACATTAATACACGGCGTAAGGGAGGGTCCCGGATCGCTGGGTATAGCGAAGAAAAATATATTTCTTTTTCTCATCATCATGCCTTGCCCTCGCTGCCTTCGGCCCGCTTTTCAACGTGAAGAAGAGAAAAAATAATGGAAGGACGTTCTCGGCTGGCCCATTTGATATTCTTCGTGCGTGCGGGAGATTTCGGAGAAACACCCGGCTATATAGAATGAAAGCGAATGTAAGAGAAAGATGAAGGGGAAAGAAATGACGTCGTTGAGAAGGATATTTCGATTTCATCTACCGAATTGACGTTTCTTGAGAGAGTGTTTATGTTGGAAATGGTGGGCGATCGGGAGGATCAAAAAGTCATTAAAAAATCACCCGAGAAGGCAAATCTAATATTGTGAGAAATTTTATATTTGCGGACGCGAGTTACATAGAATAATTATAAATATATGCGACAAACTTTGAGGGCTGATTTCTTGGGTTGTTTTGATTATCATTCACCACTTAAAGAACATGATATAGGAGAGAAACATTTTCTTTCTCTATCAAATAGATCATTCTGTACCGCTCAAGGATTAATTATATTTCTAAGATTATTTTTTCCAATAAGTCACGTCTGCTTGGTTTTACTTACAAACGAATTTCCGTTTAATGGGGCATTAAATCTTTCCGAAAGTTCAACGAATCCAACCGTTGATTAATTCGTAAACATCAATCCGCTATTACTGCCATCTATACACGGCGTATGAATGAACAAATAGACAGGCAGATTTCCGAATCTCCAGTCGCGGTCATTCATTATCTCTCCGATAAAATATACGCAGCGTATTCAACTTTATTTCGCAGATTAGAAATGTTTCGAAGTGGATAACACGTCAAAACGCCGGTGATTCGATGGAAAAGAGAGCAAGAGGGAGCGAGAGGACGTTAGCATGATGAGAACGAGGAAAATATAGGGTGAAAAAACGACTATACGGCTTGCGCCGCGTTTCGCCAGGATTATTGCGATTTCTAATATCGGTATTGAAAACCATGATGCCATTCATCACGGAACCGTAACGACCCGATGTTTACCGAGATACTTTGATGTAGCTCTGGACTAACAAATTGCTTGCACTGTTTGATATGTGTGGTTCACCCTCGTATACTCTTACACAGACTTTTCTCTCTCTCTCTCTCTTGCACGAGATTGCCCCGATCGCCGATTACCCCTAATTACCGGAACTATACGCATTTCCTGCGCTGAGGGGGTGGAGTTATGAGAACCTTTGCGATTTTAATTAGAAGATATTTTAGATCATTATTGTTTTTTTTTTTATCAGAACTGGATGATTCTAAATTTAATTCTTTTTACGGCGTAACCAAGGCAGATATTATTTTGAAACTTTCTCCTTGGTCGGTATATGATGGAATACCAGACCCTCAAAAATCTGTCGATTTGAATAAGTATTATGTTTGCCAAAACATAATATGCTATTTTATATATAAAATAAAATAAAATTTAAGCAAGTCCACATTAAAATATGTTTTTTATGTCCACTTTTATCCTGATGACTTAATGGTGTTCGAACAATGTAATGCGGCGTATCTATTTGACCACTAATCCTATTTCCATATTACATGTAACAGTAAGTACCTTTCTATCTCTTTTTTTTGTTTTAATTATTGAAAGTCAATTAAATTTTAGACAAAAATGTGGTTTTCATTTTTAGAGCTTCCACATAAACCTCCATCAATACGCTTTAGCAACTTTCATCTCACAATTATTGTGGCGATAAATTGTGGGTCATAATGTAATGTGCGAAATTAATATATAATCCGCAAAATTTCCGACCGATTTTGCTCTATTAATGTTTTCCATAATCAAAGAGATTTTTTGCCCGAATTATATATATATTTGCAGACTGGTTATTGCCACATAGCAAACAAATTTCCCCAAAACAAAACTCAATTTTACGTGGACCGCTGTTATTTTTCGTTAATAAAGTGTGTTCCGCGATGCTTATTGACAATCGTCATACGTGTTAAATTGAGTTTTAATCGGCGGGAATCTGATTTCCGCACATGCTTCTCCCCTCTCCCTTTTTTCCCCTCCCCACCTCTATATTCCATATTTCCAAATCGTATTTTCAAAGCAGGCTTCTAGTTCAACTTTACGTTATATTTAATTTGCAAAACAAATATTCGGTTTGTTTGTTTTCACTTCGTTTGAGTAAATAATATATCGAATTCACGGTTGGGATCTACCGAAAGCCGAATAGCCGCTGACCAATGTTAAATGTTGTATTCGAAATTCTATTGGAAATATACGATATGTCTGGGTATAATTATATATTCGACTATACAGGCTGTATAGGGAAACAAATACTATTTATTGGTAAACGGTAGAAATGGATTTAACAACCCATCAGGTCTACAAGAGGTGTGTTCCAGGAGAGAAACCTTTCACCATTATTAAATAATTGTTTTAAGCGCATGCGTTAAAATGTACTGGTTCCTTCAGTTTCTGATTTCAACATTCTTGAATCGGTGCCCGTTGAAAGTGATTCGGAACTAGATTCCAATGTCTATTGGAATAAACCTAATGGCGACGGAAGTGAATTGCTCGTAAAATCCCTGAAAGAACGTCATATTGACCACAAGCTTTCTTTGAAATAAAATTTTGCTCAGTACTTTTATAACAAATATAAAAAAAAAACAGGAAGCGCGAAAGCTCATAATCATTAATTCTAAAAACCGTTCGTTTACGTTAACGAGGCTTATTCACTTCCGAATACATAATTTCGATTCGTCATTTTCCGAGTCTCACGTTTCCGCCGGCACGTACGGTGCTCAGATTGAAAGTCGAAATGCGAATAATAACTTCAACCCTCTCCTCTGTTCTGACTCTCCATTCGAACGAGGAACTAATTGAAATAATTAAGATTCGCGACATATTCGAATAGGAATCTCGCAGAACCGTGAAACGTATGTAGCTCGCAATTAAGTCAGACGCGCATTAATCGACGTTTTCAAGGTTGGTACCCACCGGTATATCTTGATCCCGTTTATATGTGTAGCGGTGTAATAATATATAGTTCACGATCGCGATAATCTGGTTTATATTATAGAAAATATTTTTTTTTTCCTAGTCACTGTTTCTAACTGTAACGGACGTAAAATCGACGGGTCGGCGGATAATTAACCTTGGCAATAACAGTCCGAGAGTGTACTTGAAAGAGACAGAAGCATTCCTCATGTGCGTTTTTTTCTATACTCATGAAAATAAGAATCGGAATTCATCATTTATACGTAAATATGCAATTGGCACTCACAATCAGTGTTACCGGTTGCATGAGCTACGCTTGTTTAAAATGCTTTATTCAAAAGATACCCACTGGAGAAGTCATTTTTTTTCGATATCTTTGAAAAAAGCAATTTATTGTGATTTCCATAACTTATATATGTATTTATGTGATTTATGTGATAAAATTTAGCAAAATCGCTTTCCAATTTTGAATGCGTAACACGGCGACAAAGCAAAATTACTTCCTGTTAAAAGGAGAAACAAGAGATAATAGTAGATACAAATGTTTCAATGTAAATTTGTATAAAAGATGTATGCAGGAGTAAGTGTATTTAAAGGTAAAGTATGCGACTTTAGTAATAACTTTACAACTTACAAATTACCCGCGATACTTACCACTACCCATCAACCTTCCTACGTTAACTCAGTGAAAAAGATGATGGCGACGAGTTGTTTTTAAACTAATCGTCAACTACTTCGACTACCCGTAAGCTACGTAAGCAAAAAGTAAAATTCGTATGTAAGCGCTCGTGTAGATAGTAGTTGATATAATTAAGTTCTGAAGTAGTTGAATTACAATTTCGGATAATTGTGCTAAGCATTGCCGCCGCTGTCATCGCCACCACGGTTACCGCCGTCGTCGGCGCGACACAACTAGTTTGAAAACCATAACTGCCTCAATTATCCGGGAAAGTAATTAAGTCAGGAGGTCCTTGCCAGCCACGTAACTTAAATATATCTGGTAAGGGTTTACCTGTTAATGTATGTACGGCGCCTTGCTTCATGTTATCCTACTGTTCGTAATTTGTATTGGTTTTTGTAGATATTTAATTTGGTTAGTAAAGAGGAGATATATCTCTTTTTTATTGGTCTGCGGGATCAATGCCCATTTGCCAGCTGTAATTGTTAATTGTCGTCTTAGTAGCATAATTTGATTAGATAAAAAAGGACGAAACTAGGGATTTATTGTCAGTTATTATTCAACCGATTTAATTATTAATTAGTTACACAATCTGATCATGTGTTTATCAGTTTTATGATATTTTAATAATTAATTTCTTTTTATATACGACGACAAACAGTTCTAAGAGGTGTTTCTCCCCATTGACCACTTCAAAGCTTTAAAAAGACAGCGCTTGAAGAATTTTGTAAAAAAAGGAAATGCTTCTCAGTAAACTTGTTTTTTTTTCCTGTCTGCAGATACCTGACAGCAACAGGCATTTACACAATTTTAATTTTTTACGTCCTGTTTAAAATGTATATTTTTGAAACGCTAAAATGGATTTCGAGTTAAGTTTACGTTGTGTATTGATTATAAGCATCTTCTTTCAATATAACAGTAACTCACAAGATTTTATGTGTAGAAGTGTTTGAATGTGAGTGAATTTTCTTGTATTCGTACAAGATTACAAAAAAAACCGTTTATTTCGATAAAATTAATCATTTTCGACAATCTACGATAAGATTTGCTTCCTGCTTTTTTGTTTAATTTAAAACACGTCGATATTGAAAGGATTTTTTTTTTTCGAGAAAGTTGCACAATAAGCCTTGTCGCCCATTAAAATACATGCCAATTACTTAGAATAACCCGGTAATTACGTGGATAGAAGGAATTCCATATGTATCCAGATTATGCCAGAAATAATGCTCTTAAAAGGAAAAATATACGCAATATATTCACAGAATGCGTGAAATAATTATCCTTGAAGGTTAATAGATCCTCGTACTACTCAATATAGCTACTCAATCACGCTGCGACTGCATCAAAGACCCGTGTTTATGGATTGCAGCTTCGCATATGTGAATTATATACGCATGTATAGCGTACGGGTGCCCTATACGTAGCCTAGGAATGCATGTTATGCCGTGAATCTATTAAACGTATGTACGCAATTCGTAATGTGCAGATCGGTCTAAGTACCAGTGGAAATGCCGTCACCATATCCTAGCAGTTAGTCAGGGCAATAATGGTCAATCTCCTTTAATATATTGTGGGTAATATTAGTTACAAGGTAATTGTCGATATGTGTTTATGTTCTCGGGTTAGTATGACAAGGCAACGGTAGGATTCAAGGCGTTCTGAAGAGTTTGTCGAAGGTGGATATAGATTTATTGGATGAATCTAAGGTCTGATGGCTCTAAAATAGTTGAAGCTAATGATGCAAACCTTGTTTTGTTTTATGCTTTATGTACAGGGAATCTCAGCTAAACTAGAATGTTCTTAGTAAACATGCGCATGCGAACACTTGGAGCATACACGAATACTTTTGGTTCTGTTATAAAGTGAAGAAATGTGAGCGAAAGATATATTTCGCCTTTTTCATTTAGCATAGAAAAACATTAACGCAAAGGGAACCCTACGGTGGATGCTTTTAGTTGAAAACTAGGTGTAGATTATTTTCAAACACAAATAAATAAATTGTTTTTGAACTGAATTAATTAATAAAAAAAAAATAGAGTACAATAATTAAAGTTCATCCAGGCGCGCCTTGTTTTCTATACCTTTGTTATTAACACTGCATAACTACAGATAAGTTATCGATAGAAATGACTTCTATCTTTTCAATGTACATTTACAAAACAGAAATATGTATTTTGGTCGCGATTTCGTGAAATTTCCGTGTGGGTCATTTCGTTCCATTTCTATTTATAAACAACTGTCGTCGATATATTTTATTTCGCGGTAAACGACACATAAGTATCGGCAACCTCCGCACCACACAAGTTTAATTAATTATATAATAATATAATAATTAATCCGGGACCGCCGTTTCGAGGACACGAATTGTCCTCATCATCAACCGGTACCATACTACGGCACAGTCTTTGCTACCATTATTATACTTTATTTTATTTAAAACAATGCATTTGAAACAATTTCCCGAAATAAAAAGAAAGATGTACATATTTATTAATCGATGCAAATAGGAAATGGACCCACATCTTCGCTCTGTATAATTAAATATTCAACGTTACTAATATCTGCGGTGTTGCAGAGGTCGTTTCCAGTCGGCCATCGCTTGTCGGCTAGACCAATTTCGGGTGTCAAGTTAATGCGGTCGCCCGGAATGAATAGATGAATAAATTAACCGGAGATACCGGCACTAGGGACGCTAGTAGTAATACGGTAGTGGTGACGGTGGTGGCGGCGGCGATGATGTAAATATCGTCCCCGGACTTTATATATAGAATACGTTTTCATGAATTAATTACCGACTAGCAAATCACGTTGTATATGGGGGCCGCCGTCCTCCTCAGCTTCGGATATAGTTTTATTCGACGCGTGCATTATTCAAAGAATAAAACGTGCGTATAGGGAGGCAAAAATAGAAGCGGGGGCGAGGCTGACGTATTCGGAAGGATTGTAGGTTTTTTGGGAGGAAGGGAAGGTACTGTTTACCTACTTACGTAAACGGGCTAAATTCGTCTCGAATGGTACTTAATAATCCAAGTGTATATTTTTTTAATTGCAAGAAAGACTAGATTGTAGACGTCCTTAGCAAATTCCGTCATTTCCAAAATTATTTCCTAAATTTGATGTAGGCACGGATGAAGATATAGTTTCATTAGTAACAGTGACCCAAACAAGCAACAAAAAAGAAAACAGCACTACTACTATACTAACAGTTCCTTCTACAATGCATTAGCTGCTATTCATATAAAGTACCTGAAGCAACGTCACATTGATTGAAAAACATGAACTGTTTCTCGAATTTACTGACCTTTATTATAGATATTTTGAATAGTTTCAGTATCTACGTTTTGGAGTACTCTAACTGCACGATAGAAGCTAGTTTCATCGCGTCTCTTAAAATTACCTATCACAAATTTGAAATTCGGCTATTTCAAGGATTTCCAAGCATTTTAGGGACCAGTTTCTCCACAATCAAATTTCATTTTTACGATATCTTGGCTCCAATTTCGAACTCTAGTAGGGCAGGAAGTGTTGTTTGATTACGCTGTCAATGCCGGGCTAATATGCGCATACATATATGAGTCCAATCGGTGGATTTCCAAGCGCCGGCTATTACTTGTTGGGCCGTAGAAAACACAACTTTCTGCCCCGTGCTCACGACCCCATCCCAACGAAAAGACCTACGGCTCGCCGTCAGCCCGTCTGTATTTAATTTATCGTCCGACAGCGCCACCTACTACCTGACCGCGGGGAAAATTATGGGCCCGTATCTATCGGGTTGTGGGAACGTACGCAACCGTCGTGCTGATGTTGATAGCGGCGGTAGTGTGAGTTTGTCAGATGTGCGAAAGGTGCAGGATGTATGTACGTGTGTGGAAAAATGCAAGGAACGTTGAGTGATGATCACTTTTCTAGTTTTATCGTCCCGTTGATTCAAGCTCGTATCGCGTGTGATTTTTGTCAGACGCAATGCAAAATGATGCAAAAACGGCAATTTGCTTGTTTTTTCTTTTTATTTTATTATTGAAGACTAAGAATATAGAACAGAAATTTATTAAAAGACATAAGCAAGCTATGAAGTCTTTTCATTCAATTTAACTACTACTAATCTACAAATCTTAGGTAAGCCGGGATGTTTATAGAATAAAATTTTGTCTGTCTACCTCGATTTCAAAATCGACTTATCATCAATAGCAAATACTACGATAAGCAAGGAATTATAACCACAACATCCGTCCTGAACAGACGTGTCAGTTACATTTTATCGCTCGATTTTAAATTGCTCTTTTGTCGAAGCGAACGGTTCGTTGATTCTACCGCTAGACGGTTCGGCGAACCAAGTCGAGACGACATCGCATCGTAGCGTAAGCTCTTGCCATAGACTTGTTTTTCTTTCGTAACCCGATGCCGACCGCCAAATAAAAACGTTTAACGAACATATATATAACATGTATATATGTGTGTGTAAGAAAGAGGAAAGATATTTTTCTTTTGTCGTGCGACATGTCATCCTCATGCGATATATAAAACGATTACATCTTTTAGTCCTGTCGTCGCTTTGACAATTACGGACTGCCTAACATTTATTCCTTTCGCCAAAGCTGCTGAGGGAGATTGGAGTTTCTCTCCGATGTTCTCTATGGGAAAATTTAGCAATCGTCTGCTCCACGTGTGTACGAATACAGGAGCAAACAAAGGAATAGTCGAAATGAAAAAATACAGCTTATGAAATGCGATATATTGAGATGCTGTTCTCTTGTTGTTGCATCAAAGGAATTAAAGACCCATTCTCTGGGAAAATATCGTCTCTTGTAAGTTATTGGAAACGTCATTTAACCAAAAAGCTTATTGTCTAACGCACCATCTCTTGTATACCATCATATAGATCTCGGGAAGATCTATCAGAAACAGGATGAAGAAGTGTGGTTTATAATTTAAAATATTAACGGTAAATTAATTGGATACGACGACATTTTCATTTAATTTCCCAGAGCGCGGCTTCCCTTTTAAGCCCAAATTTAAACTTAAATTTTCTTCAAAACCTTTGCGTTTAATCAGTATTATTTTTGTTCCCGAATACCAATACGTCTCGTCTACGTTTAGTTTAACGAAATTTGATCGGATTTTAAAATCACATTAACCAAAACTCGGGACACGGGCCCGAATCATCAGACGTATATCGATATTAACAACTCATTACTTGCACGCATTGTTCGCAGCCGCAGATGTATACGATGCCCGTACCCATACCCGCACGCAACCGTACAGCGACACGCTTATGGCACAGTGGATAATTGAAAGTACACAGACCGAACCGAATGCAGATATCGAATTAGGAGACACGATCGGGCGTGAGCTGGATAATTTAATTGGTATAGTCCGGTAATTTATCTACGAACAGTCTATGCGGCTCTGGCCGGAATTCAACGGTACACATCGCCATTGTGTATGGGATGCGTTGGGAAACTACCGGGTATTGGGAACTGTTAGCGGAGAATTCTCCCAACGGTAATACACCGTTGTGCAGTACGCGATTGATCTAATTAGTGTCGGACGTAATATGATTTTGGCTAGTTTCAATATCAACTGTAAAATACTAAAATTCCTATTCCTGTTGTTGATCCAACGCTCTAAAAGAACAAAAAAGTGATTACTCAAAATTTTATGGTGTGTAGTTATTATACTATGTTGACTTCTTCGACTGGATCGGCTGTTGGTGAATCCCAAAGTGCTATTCAGTGTTTGGCTCGACAGACTTGCTTAAATCTGCTATTAAGAATGCATAATCTGCGATTGCATTTGCAAAAAAAAAGCAAAACCTAGCAGTGCCTTGTAATCTTGAACCAATTCAGTTTAGGGGCTTAAATCATATGATCAAGATGGTATTTCCTATCAACATCGATGTTTGCTTATTGTTTCTTTTTTGCCAGCACAAAGATGATAATTTCCTTCATTTGAAACACCGTTTTCCACTTTTCATCGGAATGTCAATATTTCAAGATTCAATATATTCATTGTATTAAGAATGTGATGAAGCACGCAGAACATAATAATTTGTTGATAGAGATACATGTGCATCAACAAAAAATATTGGAACGACTTCTGGTCTTCTTCAATGTTCTTTGTAGTTGTTTCTTAATGTTCTCTCGCAGTTGGACGTGCATTACTTCTCCAAACGAAGCTTTTCCCTTAATTTCTGGCCTTATCTCCAGTTTTAGTAGTTCTTCTCTAAATGCTGAGTTTGTGATTAGACTTTTTCTTTTACTTCTGCAATCTAACTACCACACCTTTCAGCATAGTTCAGCTCTTCTTTCGCTACTTTTACTCTTAGATTTTGCTGATACCGATTTTTTCTTCTACTTTTAACTCAGCAAACTTTTCGACGATACACTTTCGGCGTTGTTAGCTGATGAAAGTGATGACTCGGGTGTGTTAGCCATCTATGGTTCCTATTCTCAGGTATATAATCTTTGTAGACGTATTATATTACGATGTGGCGGAGGAGGGGTACTTTCATTCTATAGGTGCTGCAACCCTTTTCCTTCATTATACCATCGACTACGTTCTTTCCATTTTTTCGTTTTGTAATGTAATAACGTAAAAATGTATAAAAATTTCCGACCTTACTAATACCTTAAATATTAATTGTTTTGCGATAATTTTTTCATTGAATTCTGGTGAAGATCTCTATTTTAATTTCTTTATTACATTTGTACCAGCAAGCTTAAATACATAACGTACAACAAACATTCGTACAAAAATGTGTGCAATATAGTAAGTAGGCAAAACACTCTATAAGACCATCAATAACACAACCGCTTGAAATATAAAACGTGTAGAAAAATTGGCAAATCCGATTCTGTTCTCAATTCCAAAATAAAATCCCAATAACCCCCTATAGCATCCCTATACTGGGAGAGAATTTTAAATGTACGGACACATTTGGCGCATCCCCAAAACCATTGGTGACAACAGCGCGTGCAGGCAATACGTCCGGCGTATATACAACATCGAGAATTAATTACGCGGTCGCGGTTATTACCGTCGGAATATGGGCGATCCGAACTCGTCGGTCCAGATTTATAATTCATATATACCTCAAAGGAAACAAATGCAACGCTCGCGCGGGCCCCATTTTGAACCGCGCGTTGCCTATCGAGCACGCTATAACGCCGGGACCATAATAATATTTGCCACTGAAAGGGGTGCAAATTCCCCGAATTATTAAACGCGTAAAATATTGTCTACGACAACGTTTGTACGCGTTGGATAAATATGGTAAACATACTGCGATCGGGGTGTTTTGGAGCATTGCGTGTGGTTGGGGTGTTTGGTAATTTTCGAGTGAGAAGCTACATTTTGTTACATTAATGTGCTGGATGTTTTGCAATTTTCAAAAGTCTGGTGTTATTCGTTTCGATCTAATGGACCGTTCATTATTGGGATTATGCCTATTATTATGTCACGTGCGCCAGTTTTTGAATGGCGCAAACGGTTCTCGGAAGTTACAGATGTCCTGGTCGATCTGTGAGTTTAAGAACTGAAGGAAACGTTCAGAAAATTTACGAATTTGTGCGAAAAGACACAGCATTTGGATGGTCACAGACATTATGAACAAAGGGATAATAAGACAAGTTTTGCATAGTGAATTAAACATGTCAAAAGTTTGTGCAAAATAGTGTCAGAAAAACCTCTCTCAAGAACAAAAAGACAATCGACATTTGCTTTGACGTCAATGTTAAAGCAAAAACGGTAGAGTTGTTGAATAGGCTAACAAATGTACAAAACATGTGCATATAAAAATATGTTTAAAATATACGTGGTAAGCTCCACTTTAAAATTTACTTTTAACATCAATCTCTTCCCCTAACACAATTACCCCTTTTTAATTTCAAACACGCTTGCTTACACGCAATCCTCGTACAAACTAAGCTTTGAGAATAAAAAGAAGCAAGGGAAACTGTAAAGTAGTGTATAAAATAAAGAAATTAACCCGAATATTATAATCCTATTATTACGTCTCTAACTGTAAAACCCGGGAGATGAAAAGTACTCGTTAATAAAAAATATGGAAATACGGGTAGGAGTATACGGAGTACTAATGCGGCTGCCTGGAGTATTATACCGTTATGAAGCGGAGCGGGAGATGGGCGAAGCACGTAGAAATCCGGGATCAATGCTGTGCCGGGGGGCGAATATAAATTTTTACAACAATGAAACGACGGTATATTCAGCACTCGTAAACCTTCCGCAGAAACAAAAATGCAGAAGGCGAAGAAAAAAAGCATTGGGAGAGAGAGGAACCACAGAAATTTAGATGTATATACGCATACGGATGCATAAAATACGCTGATTTTTCGCCCTCCCCGCCCGCCCCAGCCATTGTTGAAAATGGAAGGATGAAATATATTGCATTGTGTTGGAAGTTCTTTATGATTTCGTTCAGATGTCATTGTTAATAATAATAATAATGCAACTTATTGCACAAAGGAAATATTCCAATAACAGGACAAATATACAATGTGACATTGAAAAACTACAATGAGTACAGAGAAGAGTATTTGACTCGCAGCTTGGTTACTTCCATGATCTCTACGGTCTACCTATTTCAATTAATAGCGAAAATTAACTTCTGATCTTCTTATTACTGCTACTTAATGAAGAACTTCATGAATTTTAAAATGTTACTTGGTAATATAATTATGAATTTACACTGATGGACTAAGATAGAAATTAATTCTCTAGCTGAAATCTTCCAACAATCTCGCTTCATAAAAGCGATTTTATCAACGGCAAATCCGATTGCAGGCTATATTTCAAATCGTAAAACGAACGAAATTCGTAATATTCTGCCGTTTTACAGAATGTAACCTTGTCGTCCAGAAAGTCTTGAAAACGTGCGACATCGGTATGTAGATTAACTTCATGAAAACTTGATACGTTTTACTTTCATGAGCAAATTGTATGCGTAATATAATATGCAAATGTATGCAAGCAGATACGTATACAATACACAGCGATGGAGCGGGTTAGTTACCTTAGTTAAAAAGTCATGACCTGGCGCAATAAAAGGTATAAAAAAGAAATAAAACAGAAAAAATGGGAGGGACTGAATATTAAAACGTGAAATATTAAATAGGTGAAAGTAATATAAATGGAAACAGCAGTAAACATTGGATACGGTACATAATCTCATTGGAGAAAAACAATCTCTATACGACACAGTTTGTTTAAAATATTGGAATCACGCTACGAAACATTCCTGTGGTTTGCCTGCAAACTATCTTTCAACCGCGGTAATAAGTTCATCATCGTTTATACATTTTGTTCTCCTCAGTGCTTTTTTGAAAATTGGAAACAAATTATAGTTACAAGGAGCTAGATTTGGGTTATAAGGTGGATGATCTATTTCTGTAAAGCCACATTCAACAACGGCTGATTTTGAAAGTCCTGACTTTTCAATTCATTGTTGGTGCATTGTGCTGGAGCAGAACATCACCTTCCTACACCAAATTATGCATATTCACAACATGCAAAGCCCTATAGGGCTAGTATTCTGCATATTTACATTTTCGCACGGTATTTCCATCGCTTATAATAAACCGCATCCCAAAACGGTACGAATATATATCGTATTCGCCACCACCACTATACTTAAATGCATTCATAAAAATGCTAGGGAGCATCGAGTTCTAAAACCTTACCGTTTTACTACTGACGACGACGACGACGTTGACAACAACAGTGCCCTCTCTCTAACGTCCTGTATCTCACATACGCAGGTAGACCACGATGCATAAATACATAAAAATCGTTTAAGCATCATTTACTGCTTAATGTACGAGAAGATATTCCTTCTACAACCTTTAAAGTAGACGGTACCACATATTTGGGGGTGTGGGCTGCGATTTGGACGTGTCCAAATGATATTCGAAACGAAACGCTTTTTCAACGCCATAAATCAACGTGTTACCCGCGTGCTAGGTTGCTGCAGCGCCGCCAATAGCGTTGTAAATGCGAAAATATTCGCTAGACTAGTTGATGTGGGTATGCACATTGGATATACGTGCCGACACACATTATGTTATGTGAGTTGTGTGCTGTATGCATCGAGATAGGTTTTATGGACGTTAGATATGGCTGCAAATACTGCGAAATATGGTCGCGTCGTAGATCTGTATTTGCACCTGCCATTTGGACGTAACTAGCTAGACTTTTCGATGATGATGATAATCAGCTTCAGATGAACTATTACTTTTTACGACTTTGAATAATAACTGGCAAATGTAAAGAGTGTGACGTTGAAAGGCGATAAATTTTCAAAATACTCTTACTGAGCATCTACAGTCTTGTTCAGATTTGTTACATACTCCAACCCCCGATATATAGGGTGCTCCAGACAGCTAATTCTATCTGGAAAATTACCTACGGGTGGGTATTAAAATTTATTAAACAATTAAAATTTGAAATAAAAGTAGCATGACTTGGCACAGCTGCAGTCTTCATTTAGCGTTTGAAAAACATAGTGTTTTGTAATTTTTTTATTACACTTAAATAAGAATCCGATAGCGGAAGGCATGCCCAGCTTTTGATTTACATATTGTAATGAGACCATTTTAAATATGTTTCTCGAGAAGAAAAAAAAAGAAAAATTAACTAAACGGGATCTAAATTAACCTTTGAAATTTATTGAAGACATTTAATTTTAATGAAACAATTTTTCAGTACCAAAAAAGAGTAATATTATTAAATTAAAAATATAACTAATGTTAAGTTTGGCGACTGTGCAACGATATTGCACGAAAATTTATGTTTTCCCAATATTTTTACCAGCATCTAAATCATTCCCAAGATGTTTCTAGTAATTGCCAATTTCTTTACTCCCAAACGTTTGCACAAAATTGGGTACCTCTGACCTTCTCCAACCCCCTCGTTTCATTTTTTAGAGTATCCGTCCTTAGACTTCAATTCTACGCAGGGTTCGGCGAATATTTTATAGGAAAGGGTGCTAGAATGGTTTTTTTTTTTGAGGGGCGTTAACGTTTCGTTTCCAAAAGCGGATCGATCTGGGAATACGGCCGTAATCCATATACATTAATCCAGCGACCTACATCAAGCTTAACATCGCCGAAAGTAAAATACGCCTCGACGTCCGATGTAGCGTTTTTAATTTTTCGTCTTGAATTCTTGACGTCTAGGTAGTGAGACTACGGCTTGACGTATTGTGCGATTCATTTAGGTCTAAATATTTCATCACTGGTAGACCATTACTGATCTTATCATCAGATAAAAACGTACGCCATCAAAGAAATACGCCTAAAAAAAAAGAGCCCCGACTACACGTTAGGAGGAGGTGAAGATGGTTAATTTGGAAGTTGAAGCCTTGAAAAATTCATCCTAAAAGATGTTTTGAGGTCGTTTCGGTGTATATTCGAGACTTCTCTTTTATTATTTAGCCGAATATGGCCACCGTCCTTTGCGCGGCGCTTACTACGCAGCGGTTTTGACGCTTTCGGCCGTGAGGGTACGCTGTTTATCGATATTTATAGCCGAGTCCACACGCTCACACGCAGTAAAAGATTGATGTGTTTCTTCGAAATTGGTTTTTAAATTTAGAGTTGCTTAGTAAATAGATGATAAACGTTCCATGTCCTTCATTTTCAGTAATAAATCCTATTTGATGTCTAAGACCATTTCCAGACAAACAGTTTGTTAATGAAGTAAAAAGTATAACTTGATCAATTTAACATTGCAGTCACTTCAATTACACCCCGTATATAAGCAAATCAACGTCATATATCTATTCCGACGACGTGTAGGACACCCAATTAAACCAAACTTCTCGAATTTCACGAAAACTCCTGCCCTTAATTATGAAGCACGTTTCACGTAATCAAGGCATGCAGATGTGAAGATATATGTATGCGTACCTACTACGTAATATTATGAGCTATGAACTCTCGAACTGCCATTTCGTATTCTACCTATGTACACATAACATAATCTACTACGATTCGGTATAATTATATACTATACATTTATATATTATTGCGGTACATACAGATGCAATTATACTATATGGTACATTCATATACGCAACATTCAGACTTCATAGCGGGGTGCATAGTTTGATACTCGCCCGTATTAGGACGTAACGTAACCTAGCACTATGCTTCCCGCGTTGAAGTCTAAACCCTCGCATGCTTCGCACTTACCTGTAATGAGACTGCACCACCAGTAAACTAGGACGCGGACGGAAACTGGAAACATATTTGAGCGCATTACTTCGCTAGCTGGAGAGCATTCTAAGCAGGACCCGACGTTGTTGTATATATGTCTTAATTCAAGGTATTCCCAACGACCTGAAAATAACACAGATATCGGGTTAAACGTGAAGATGTTCATATCGCAGGTGAAGTACAAGTTGTTACTGTTAGGTTTAGCCATTAGCAATAATCCAGCGTACTGTGACCTAATGTGAAATCCCGTTACTAAATATTGTTTGCACTTAGTGTCGAGGTAAACTTACAAGTGCAATCTGCGTATTGTTATCAATTCTTTATTTCCATAGTTTATGGAAGGAATATATGGAAGAGTAAAAAAATATATTCTACATTAAATAGAAGGATTTCGTGTATTCTATATAAAATAATAAAAATTGCTATAAGAAAAACACCAGCAATTAATAAAAGCGCTTTTGAAGCATCTGTAAATGATGGTTTGCATAGTAATTTATCAGTTCGAAAAGCAACTAGGATCCACACGTATCAAGTCGTGTTTTCACGCATGGTTTCTGAAGCAATTCCTTAGGCGATGAATCAGATGAATACAGGTTCTTCTTCTTCAAATAGGTAATCAATTGTTCGATAAGACCTTTAAGTACAACAAATGGCTGTAGCTAAGCAATCGCAATCCTTCACTTTTTTCGAAACATTATTATTCCATGGCTAAGGTTGACGGTGATGATCGGTATGCGAACGTGAGGGCAAAGTTCCGACGATAATGTTGTTGTTCTGCGCTTTATTTACGTAGCAGATGTATTCATAAACGCACGCGAACCGTGTGGTACATACGGGTGTACATATTCTAATTAAGATATGCTCGCGAGTTAATGTTATAGAATTACGTTTTATTTGGGTTGAGCGCGATATCTTACACCCACGTACTGACTGTATAGCGTTTGGTAATTATGCAGGTGAGTTCTCTTTTAAGGAGGGCATTAGATAGTGCGATTAGGAAAATTACCGTTCAGAAGAATATGTGTGCGAAGAATGTGTTTATAATTGTGTAAATAGATATGGTATCCGAGCATTAATTTTGTTTCTGTGCACGTATGTTCTAAGCTACTGTGTGAGATAATAAGTTGGAATTTGTTTGTGGAAAATTTTTATGATATTATTTGTTGGTGCAGTAACATCAATTCTTAATGATAATTCAGAGACTGAATATCAAAACGCACATAATAAAGAATTTAATTTTTTGCATCTTCGTATAATCATAAAGCCCATCGCAGTTTATCTTCTATTTCAATAGCGAACAAAAACGTTTGAGAAAGAAGGAGAACTTGATGACAAAGAGTACAAAATCTACTAGATTCTTTAACATCCAAAGAAACTATTTGTGAAGATTCTACCTGAACGTGGTATCCAAAAATTTTCGAAATGTAACCTTACGGGTACGATATTAAACAATAAAATGTCGTGTTGGGCTATAAAAGAAGAAGAATCAAAATCCAATTACAAATACGAGACAGAGACAAGATTCTCCGCAAATTCTTCTTAATAGTCTTAGTTACGAACAGTTGGTATTCGTAAGAAAACGCGCCTTCCCTTCCTTTATATATATCCATCTCCTTCCCTCCTACTATCTCTTCATCGCTAGATTTTTATATTAAATATGCATGGAACGGCACACCTCGTGATTCTAATTTTACTTTAAAATTCACTTTCAATTGGTACGATTATTATTCATAAGTTGCAGCAGATTCGTAGCGAACTTGGTTGTATTACCTAAGCCCCGCCAACCCAACGTAAAGTATAGGAGCTATTTCTTCGCGCGAAAGATAGACGAATACGGCTATAGAAACGGGAGAAGGAGAGAGAAGATGTGAAACACATCGAAACTCTTCGCCGTTACACGCCCGGGTTTCCAAAAGGAGAGAAAAACCCTAACGTCGGCAAGCCGGAAAGGGCGAATTTTCCATGGAGAATACCCAATAACAATTTCACTTTATATTTATTACCGTCCCATTCAGTTTTATTGACACATAGTTTAAAATATCAATCCAATAATCCATAGCACGTAGCAGTTTTAAGATCGAAGCTGGCAGTGTCAATTCCGATACAGTCGAAAAAAGTGGGGGATTCTTCGAATGGAGAATGTATTCCGCGGAATGATACCGGGGTGACTGGAAAAGGAGACGGTGTAGATCTAAATATTCATATCCTTTTTGGGTAAACAATGGGGATCTGTTTCAAATTAACTCTTAGGAGATGTCAACTTCAAGTTGGTTACAGAAACCTTATAAATACGGGTAGTGGACCATTCGATTCAAATTGTGTAAATTGAATTGATGCCTTGATGATTGTATTATTCGATTGTAACCAAAGAAAAAAGCAAAACAAGAAAGACTTACTAGATGGTTATCGAAATAAAAACTAATATGTATCCATCAATTTTTGCTGCTACAATAGACTTTTCAGTTACCCTGGTATCGAAGGAAAAATGGGAGAACTGCTGCGTTCACCGGAAAAAAAAACGAAGAAGAAGATTTCGTTGAATAATTTGGGAGGTTATAGATGACGCTTTCGTAGATATCCGCAAGCAGGAGCGCCTCTAACACGCTAAGCTTCCCTAGTAACCGCCTTCTTAAAGCGGTATAGCCATACCAATATCGTATACGGTGTACTTGGTAGCACACTATCTGCTTGAACGTTATTGATCATGAAATTTATGTGGAAAATTCTGATATACGGCCGCATATGAACCCGTAAAACAAAAAGAAAGACGAGAAAACAGCGGCCGTAAAGCGGGCCGCTGAGAAAAATCTGAATAAAAGCAAATACACTTTTAACCTGCGTCTGTGCGTTCGTATGATACTTAATCTTATGCTACGTCGTCACCGTTGTGGATATTTCGACCCTGTAAACAAGATAATAAAAATAGAACTGTTTGTTGGTTTCTTCGCTTCTTTTCTTGAAGAAGGAGAGGCGCAAGCGAGCTAAAAGAGTTTTATTTATTAAGTTAACCATTAAAGGTCAAGATTAGGAAGTCAAATAACTTATTGACTACCATAGTGCCCTTGTACTACTATAATATTATCGCTGAATTCCTTCTGTTCTGCAAAAATGATTGGGAAAAGTCCATCAGTATGGGTACAGATGCAGCTCGATCAATGTTTAGTCGCTATGGAGGATTGCAAGCTCGTTTTCGTAGCAGAGCACCGTATGCTATGTGGATCCATTGCATGCGGTATTTTAGATAACAATTTTAGCTTTAGTTGTTGAAAAAGATTCCAAAACTAACTATCAATCAAAACTTCTTGGCATTCTTACTCTCCTGAACTTTTATAAGAAGAAATGGAAGAATGCTATCGCAAAATTCATCAATAATTGTCGATCATGTCCTTAATAATGGATTTATCAGCATATCCACCCGGATTCCACATCAGTCAGATTGTAGTTAAAGACAGACGGTTTCTGAGAGCTTGAAAAATGAAGAAAGCTTCAGTACTCTATTCCTGTTAACTTATTCGTTCGAGATTGAAAGCTAGTGCTGCCATCTACAAGTCAAATTAGCTTCAAACTAATGGCGCAACTAAACGAGTTGATCGACAATAGTGCGGCAACGGTAAAGCGGAGAAGAATGTAAGAATAGATAAAAAGAGAGGGTGATACACTAAGGGAATATGCAAAGGCAAATTTATACACGGAAAACTAAGAAAATCGAAATAAAACGCTCGTTTGTTTTCTCATCTCTCCGAACTTCATTCTCGAATCTACAACGCGAGAGGCTGCATACAAATGAAGCGGCAGCAGCTAAGCTGAGTTCCAGAATTCTGGAAGCAATTAAACGGTTCTTAGTTTGAAGTCATTACACATTCACGCCGTTCGAAGCCAATAACTGACGGAGCTTATGTTATCTCTGTCTTTTGCCCATTTTAGGTATGCTTCTTTTTCCATCTCATCCATCTGAGTTGTCGTCGTCGACATACCGAACACGTAATAAAAGATATTTTATCCGAACTTCTTCTTCAACGTTAACTGCACAGCAACTGCGATTAATGAGGTTATTTTACCCGAGAACTGTGTAAAACGAATATTTACCCTTCTCGTCGGTTGACATCCGCTCGATAAATACAAAATTGTGTCGACAGCGAGAAAGAATTACTGTAGTTACGAAAACTGTCTGTGCATTATTAAATGTGATTTCCATAATCGAATTAGGTTAAATTTTTGAAGTGACTGTCTAGTAACAAACCAGGCATCTGTAAGATGTCACAGTTCATACAACTGCAGTGTATAGCCAGTACGTGACACTGTGGTTTAAGTACCGATACCTTTCTAGCTCTACCTTTCTGAAAAATACATAACATTTTCGAAAATTGCCCATAAGTGTAACTAAACATTCTCTAAGTCCTCTAATTTCTGATATCCAGTAGTTCCTCTGATAACTTATGGTGGTACAATAAGAATACGGTTTCAACGAATCTTTAAACGGCATTTAAAACTGCTCCACTCTCCGTTACTTTATTCCATATGAAAGATAGGGAAAATCTAAATTGTTCCGGTCGTCTAAGTTACGTCTCGGTGGAGCAACATTTCTGATAGAAATATGCTCCTCTAAAGTAGAAAAATAATTGAATTTGCTCGGCACTTTTCAGCGGTTCACAAAGTAAAAAAACTGCGTCGTCTCGTTCGTCTTAAGAAAACGGCGAGCGCTAAAATGAAATAAAGAAAGCACTGCGAAATCTTTCTTCCACGGTAATTACACTTTCAAATGAAAACCCTATTTTCCAAAGCAAAAATTTTCTTCTAGCATTCAGCGTTCAAGATGCAGACATCCATGCCAGATACCTAGTCGGGCTAGTAATAGCAGCACGACTCGGCAAATATAATTTCTACCCGCGGTAGTAGCACGGAATAGCCGTCTCTTAATAATTTTCCCAACGCTGCTACAAAAAAAATTAAGTTCGCACTTCTTCTGTAAAGAGACAGGGAGTGTATATGGTACGGTATAGTTGCCGAGGCATTTCGGGGCAACGCATTCGAATAAACCAGAGAGAAAATGAACGTTGGTCGCCTGAAAAGGAACGAAAAAGCAAAAGAAGGAAAAAGAAGCATAAAAGGACGTCTACGATGATATGGCGGAACGGCGGCAACCCCGGAAAAGTACATCATGCATATTTAATGAGTAACTGTCATACGGGTTGTTGTGCATTTATTTTCAACCTCCAAGAAGGACATCAACTCAAAGCGTTTCCTGCGATATAAATAGGACTTGGTGAAATGCACAGATTCCTGTTCAATTTTTAATACTATAGTATACCATTGAATAGTACAATATCATAATAAAGAACGGCTCAGCTTCCTTTCAAATATTTTTATATGTTGGTTGCAACTAGTTAGTGATATGGAATCAGCAACTTTAATTTCAAGACATTACTGGGAAAGTATAAGAACAATGTATGCGGATCGATATTATTCTTAAACTTCAAAAACGATCTTTTCTTTTAACACCTCATGCCTATTCATGCGTACATCTTCCAAGCTACTAAACATCATCCGCCCCTATTCACATCTTTGTACCGTCATCCCCCACGGCTGCTGTCTATTCTTTACCTATAGTCGCTAAATATGGTTCGAGAATCAATCCGGAATCTTTGCCCAGTCAGCCAGAAAAGATCGGCGTTCCGTTTCTGCACGCCATCCGTGGGTGTATTTCTGGAAATAACCGGGGGTATTCATACGTTTGCTTTTGTGTCACACTTCAGTTGTTTTCGAAAGGACACACAGACACACAGACGCGGGCACCGGGATATTGATTCTCGAAAAAGGGTCGGTCAAAGTGCGGAAAGTAGAGAAATGTCATGTGGAGGTTCTAGAGACGTCGTAGGCTACTTTTTTGAAGTAGCGGCCAATTTCGAAGACGTACAAGCTTGATTTTTTGTGTTCAAAGAGAGCTTGGTCAACGCAAAAATTTGCAGTTTGCAATAATTTATTCTGAGACTTCGCCTATTGTTTAGCTTCGTATAGTTCACTTGTCTGAATCAAAAAAGGAAGAGAGATGTTATTAATTAAAGTACAGATTAGTCCGAAACGTAACAAAAACAGGCAACTCGCAGGCAAAGAAATCCGCGTTGGAAATTAGGTTGATTACGTCGTATTCATCCTCCGAGTGTTCTGTTTTGAATTAACGAAATTACACTCAACTTAATAATGCGCGCCTATTCTACTTTGTAACTTAGTGCGAGTTATTCTCATAATTATAACTACATACCGGGTTTCTACATGATTTCCTTTTGTTTCTACACCAAGAGAAATCATGATGTTATAAGGATATTACGTTATTTTCTGAATGTTCATATTTCTCGTAAAATCTTCGTTTCCCAAATAATTTTGAAATAATTAGTGTAATGGTTGTCAACATAATCTAAAAAAGGTAAGGATAGGATGAAAGACTTTGACCGTCATGTGTTAAAACGTTATTGATAGTAATAAGAAGATTAAAAAATGTAGTTTTCAAAGTAATATTGGTAATCAATCTACAATGATCGCTAAAATATTGCAGAAAGAAGGAGGTTCAAGCTTACAGTTGTAAAGTCTATTCGTAATAACGTTAGAGGCTGGAGTCCATCGGCTATAAAACTGAGCAGACAAAAATATAAAAGGCTGTCTAAATTTAATTTTTAATTTTTCAGCAAAATTTTCTACTCTAAATAAAGCCTTCATCGGGGCTTCTATTGAACGACATTAAGTGGTAATAATGATAATGGCAATCCTTATTTCGATAAAGTGCAAGTCGTATAAAAAAAAGTAATCAATTTATATTATATCAGTTAGTGTTAATGAAATTACGAGCATTGTAATTATGTGTTTGACCTAAGTTGAAATATTGCTTATCGACAAGATTCTCTGTTCTAATAAAGATACATTCAACTTCAGACTCTAATCCCCATTGAAAAACACCATATTTCATTTTCGAATAATAAAAGGCTTTTAATATACTAAAATTACAAGTTTTCTTAAGTTGATACATAATTGATTACATATTTTTTTGTACTTGGTACCATAATAAATCGACATAGCATCAAAAACTAATTGTGAAACACTCCAAAACATGTAACTCACCCCGTATAACACAGTAATTCCCACCGTTATTGCACGGTTGCATAAAACACAGTTGAGATCGTACCAAGCAAGGGTAATTACAAACATCATCCGGCGCGCAGTAATTGCATTACTATAACAATTATTTGGTAAATAATGACCAATATTTCTTTTCATTATGATACGGGGAAGGGCTCGTAATAAGCGAAATATTCGGCATCTGCTATACCGACGTTGTCGGTCCTAGTCTAGTTCGTATATCCGGGTAACCAAAAACGACATGGGGATGGAGGTCAGAGGGGTGCAGTAGGACGCCAGCAGTAAGCGTAGAAACGCCCGGGTTAGAGGAAACAAGTGCTGGAAATTACAATATAATACGGAAACGGCAGACAGGCGGTGACTATCAGATTACGCTCACAAAATTTGTATTTCGGAATAGTGTACAGATGTTACCGTTATAGATATATACTGTAGGTACAATGTGCTGTATATAACAATGTATAACAGACGAATTATATACACATTGGGGTGTTTTGTTATGAACAGCGAATTCCAATGTACGCTGTTATTGAATAACGACTGGGTTCCGATGCATTACCTTCCATTGTTTACGAGATCTGTAGCTTCAATTCTCCGATGGTAACGTCAACCTGTTTTTAACGCATCAATGCACTACCAGTTAAATTTGTGAGGTGCTAAGGATCAACTGTTTAGTATTGATGGAATCATTTACGGCAAAAGCAATGCAAGGAGAGAAAAAAATTACTATTCACGGATGTATTTCTGCCTACCCGGCGTCATCAGCGTTGTTCCGAGAGTAATGTTGATTCTGATGTTTTGTAAAGTTTTCATCAAAATTTATTTTAGAATGTATACTTAATAATAATAATAATTAGCCACGACTATCTAGAACATTTGATGCTAGCTGAATAAAGTACACCATACGAAATTATTCACTGGAAAAGTACTTACCTCCTTTACTCCAAATTAATTTAAAATCAACAAGAAAACTATCATCATTTAATTTCTTACATCTTTTGCATATTAGATACTTGCTTTTATTACTTGAATACAAAGACAATCCTGGTATTCAACGTAATTTATCAAACTTTACAGTTGAAACTACGAAAACCGAGATAGAACATTTGACAGTTCAAATCGCATTCCTTTTTCCCCGCAGCGCCACCTAAGTACCGACAATCCGCAAACGCCGCGCTATAATAATCAATTCCAATTATGACACAACGCCGCCGCCCGCGACCAAATAAACTCCGACCCGAATACGGTTATTTGTTTCCGGAATCATTTATATTACTATACGATAGCCGGAGCAGCATTAATTAGTTAGTTTGCGGAGTTCAAATTGATCCCACTAATGGGAATATCGAATGTTCTGCGTGTGTATTTGTATACTTACACATATATGCCTATGTATGTATGCGAGTCGAGAGTTCTCCAAATGGAAGGAGAGGGAGGTCAAATTCGTTTGTATACTACGATATCCTCAGATTAGAGTCAGTTGGACAGGATCAAAGGCAAAATTAAATTAATGGTATTTACTAACTTATATTCTAATGTTAACGTTAATGCGGAATTTTATTTCTTCTAAGTTCGATGGTGCAAGTCTCTATTTTGTTATCGAATCAAATTTGAATGATATTGAATTATTTGGTCGAATAACGAAGGGTTACGTTTAGATTTATGTGCAGCCCCTTCTTAGCACTTACATATATCAAACGAGTCGCAAAAATTGAAACGTTGAGTCCAAGTCCAAGTATAAGAAAAACTGTAATGGATTGCAAAATAACACCAACTCAGTTAGAACTATGTAGTTGGGCGGGGACACTGTAAAAGGACGGTGTGCAAATTCACCTCTGTTCATCTAACAACAATTAATTGCTAACACAAAAAAATAAATAACAAAGAAAAAATTACTAAAGCTATCATGTACAATTATATAAGATTTCCATACAAGTTCCTCATCAAAGTGAAATTTATTAAATATCTAAGATTACAAACAAACCTGCACGTAACTATTTCATATGTAATCAAAGTTATTGAGTGTACTGCCTAGTATTATGTGGGAAAAAAATCTAACGCACTCGATATGTAAGTATTTAATAAAAAAAAAAGAATTCTAACTAGATCGAGTTAACTTTCGCATGCCGTTAGGTAAGTAATTACTTTTTTACGCAAGCAATGTTGATTGGCAAATAATTACTTCACTGTGGGGCAATGGGAATTTCAATTTCGCATTGTAGATTGTTACTTTATTATTTATAATTACATAATGGTTTGATTTATGTTGCTTCCTCATTTTTGCGAGCGTACGACTTTGATGGTTAGAGAGCATCACCTTTGCCGTGTTGATT
The DNA here is from genome assembly GCA_902654985.2 of Oryctes borbonicus. Classification (NCBI taxonomy): domain Eukaryota; kingdom Metazoa; phylum Arthropoda; class Insecta; order Coleoptera; family Scarabaeidae; genus Oryctes; species Oryctes borbonicus. Next base: position 1,235,156 of record LR736898.1, on the reverse strand, counting down.
TATACACAATATTATTACAAAAGATGCAGAAGGATAATGTTTATTCTTGATTCCAACACGGAAATAGTTTAAGTTTAGCAGAAGCAGTAACCACTAAAGAATCTAGGACCACTTTGTATAGAATTACCTATAATAATATTAAACAATCTCACTAATTAATGTGCTTGATTGGTTGGCGAATCGATGAGATGTCGTATAAGTGTCTGATGTCGGCCACCATGTTCCGAAAAGATTCATTAAGAGAATCCCACAATGTCAGATTATCTAAGCAGAAAGGTCAGAGACATTTTGGCTTAGTTTAAGCCTATCAGATGTCTGACCAACACTTGCCGGCAAGAGTATCACTCTTTTTTTGGATTTCTAATTGTAGCTTTGTTACTACTGTCAAGAATTTACTGTAAAAAAGATTTCCTTAAAAGTATTGCACTGATAAGGTTTAGGCTCATTAATGGGAAGCCCTGGAATCCACTACTGTAAATAATGGGATGGACAGTTTCCAAACTCATGCAGGACATTTAAAAAAGCTGTTATTATAAACTTATCTGCTGGAGATTTACTATCTTTTTTTGCCGCCCCAATCTCCGCTGGATAACTGAGCTGCCCAAAAAGTAGGTGGCAAGTGTATGGAAAATTCATTATGCAACTATTTGGGCTTCGCTCATTGGAACGTTAAAATACCAGAGCATAATTCACAGAAATTTAGAACAGTTCAGGGTGTACTTCACGTAGTTCCTAGCTATATACAGACAATTTATTCCTCTGTAGGTATCTATAAAATTATCAAGCACCTCAAATCGCTTTACCGCCGCAAAACACGTTCACAAACAACTTTTCTAAACCGGCAATGATTTGTAGCGTTTTATTCTTCAGCAAAGATACTCGCAAACAGCGCAGCATGTAATATTTTACCGGCTTTACCGCGAGGTAGCGGGATTTTTTATTTTTACACAAGCCGCTCTAGGGCAACGACGTAAACGGAAGTACCTATGTACAGCAACGTTTTATAAATTTCCCTTAAAACATCGCCGAAGCCAGTGGTAAGTACAAATGTCGCTAGGGTTTCCGATAGGCATTTATTCTAAAAGGCTTTTTTTTTTAGAACAAGAATTAGCTTACGCGAACGAAGTCCTGCTTTGATTTAGATAAAAAATTCCGCAAGTAGAAAGTGTGATTCTATTTTTCGAGCGATTTAATATCCGAGAAAGGAGAGATTATGCCATCGTAAATTATTATCTGAATCGTAAAATCTCATCCTTTTACTGGTGTAAAAGTGAAATCTGTACACGTATGCATATTCTATAATTACAGGTATTTACATAAGAAGAATTGTCGGTTGTAATTACGCCACGCATTACCCTTGAAAATGATGTGTTTATGTGGATCATTCAAGAGTTGTGTGGCCTTTTAATACGCAACACAAAGGTTTGATTGGTGGGACAATTACATATTAAAGGCTCCTGAAGTTGTGATAAACTGATATACGCTGTATACCCCGTTGGAGAATCACCGCACGTATAAAATCCAAACAGGGAGTAAATTCAAATACTGGACTACATAAATCTACAACAATTAACAATGGATCAAAAAGTGAGCTGTTGTTCAGACGAATTACTTGTCATAGATACTACGTAAAGTTACACGAGGTTTCTTCATTTATTTACGGTCTTAACTGTACGTTTTTCACACAATCACCCGGCTTACGGAAGTTTAACATACGCGCAACACATCGGACAATATTGCTTTTCTCGCGTAAAAAACACCATTTACCAATCTTCCACAAAAGGTGTTCGCATTTGTTGTCTAATTACAAAGCGCTGTTAGTTACGATCACGAACAGTTGTTCTCGATACTGATTCCTTGTTTTGTGCAAATACGCGGGAACAGGAAGGCGAATCGCATGCCCAACGGCGGCTACCATCGGATTGAAAACGGTCTCACATTAGCAGGCATTACGTTGTAAATATATGGCGTTGGGTTAAATAATGCGCTGTTATGGTAATATCCTAATGATTACTGCTTCCTGACTTTAAGATTAGTTCCGTGTTCGTAGAATTTGAAAAATTTCCAAAGAGAATATGGGTGAATCAAACAGGAAGGTGGTAGAGAATTAGTTTATTAAATTTAGTAACTGAAGACAACGATAATTTTTCTTCTTCTACATGAAAATTCGTTTGTAGAATAGATTCTGCAGTATGCATCTTGCTATTCCTCGGAACACATCTACTACCTCCTTTCGTACTTGTATATACAAAGCTTCCAAAATCATCATGCACAAAGTTTGTGGATAACTACTCACTTAAAACTAATACAGGAACGCTCATTACGCTACGTCGGCTCGCTATGCACGCGAAGCTTCAATTCGTAGAGGATGCACTTCGGGATTAATCTGACCTGTGCTGCTGCATCCGAACAGTACATGCAGCACCCGTAAAGCGCCAATAAATATCCTCCCATATTGCATGGTAGGAGAGAGAAGGCCGAGCACATAGTTGTAAAGAAATTATGCTTTTATCAAGATGCTAAATACGATGATTAAATGTTTTAGATAGATTTCGAGGTAAAGCTCTAAACGTCGAGGCTTAGCGTCTCCTTCTTCCGTCCTTACTCTTCGCTTTCCTACCCTTAGCAATCTGTAACTCAGCCCCCCAACGCCGAGCAACGAACAAATGTCGAGGCTTTGTCGAAACTTTCGGCATTAATAGGATATAAACGAGCGCGAAGGAAATAGTAGTGAACTTTATTAGATTTTAACGTTGTTTGGGAGGAAGGGTACATACAGGGAAAAGAAAGGCACTGCATCATCCAGCCCGTTTTATGGAAAACGGGAGACGACGAGGTCGATGCATTTTGCGTCGCGATATTGGGACAAAGCGCGGCTTTTGTTAAGCGCTTTCCGACGTTTTCATTCCGCACTCATACATATGTACGTAATAATAGCGGACGGTATTTTCAAGACTAATAGTTCGAAATTGTGAGCGTTGTTGAGATTGTATGCATGGATCTTTTGTTTCCATCGGAAATTTTATCGATAACGTAAGAGGAGTTTGTATTTTGCGAAGGTACATATATGCTTATATTTCAAGCGGTAGGTGATCGATTTCAAATATACAAGGTGTGAATAGAGAAATAGTAATAAAAATAATAAAACTTTGTTTCTATTTTGTTTGTATTTTGTTCGTTTTCTATTTAACATTTAATTGTAAAACCTTTCTCTTAATTTCTTTTTTAAATATAAACATGAAATATTAATTATAATTTAAATTCTCAATTGTTTGTTTATTTGTGTTTTCTCAATCTTAGATTACTCAAAATTTATCGTTTCCCAGCAGAAACGTCAGTAAATATTACTAATAGAAACGGTAACATTTAGAAGTTAACAATATTTGGCATTAAACAATAGATTTCAACAAATTATTATAAGGGCAAAGAGTTTTTATGCGGGTGTCGCCACACTTGAGGGCGGTCCATACTTCCCTTGACGTGCATCACAGCTCAGTGTGCAAATAAGGAACAGTCAGTAAGTTGTTTACGGCGAACAAAGGTCCACTGATCCTCTGTAGAATTTGAAACGTTTCCTCGAGTTATTGCTACTCCCTCAAGCCCATCAGAAAACTGTATGCATTATACGTGCTTGCGAATATCTATCTAAAATAGCAACCAGCTGTCAAGTTTAAATTGAAGCCATTGTGAATACGCAATACGGGATCATCATCTCCGTTTAATACAATAGAGCGATACGAAGAAAATTCGAGGTAGTGTGGTGGATGTACACAAATGGATTTCTCTCGTCTAATGCGAACAACAATCCTGTAATATTTGCCCGGAACAAAAGGACATACAACAACAAGCGGATAGATCGAGAGAGAGGAAGATGGAGCAATCGAAATTAACGAGTAGACAATCGGGCTGGGATTCCCACGTTTGAAATATTTTGTCAATTTCGAGCGGTTCTCGATACTCCCACCAATGATTCGGGCGGGTCTATTCGGCTCCCTTCCCAGCACGACGGCTTGCTCCGTCAGCAGCGTCAGGTCTCCCGGTTAATTAAATTATAAATTAATTCGTTTTCCATTATGACACACGTATCCAGTTAACGTTACTGAAATTAAACTATAGAGGACCCTCCCATAGGGAGCCTTCGGACCTTATCTATAATACGCTGAAAGGGAATAATGCTTTTTTATGTTCTTGCGAGAAGTAATCGTTTACTTTTGAAAGTTTAATTAAGAATTAATATCACTTATTAAATGGGAAAAAAGCTAGGTCATAATTGAAAATTCTTGTAGTAGGTTAGCCTTTGAAAACGGTAACAGAAAGATGACAGAAGTTCTGAGAAGTATAAAAACTTAAGCAGGAGAAAAGATAAACAGAATCATTCCATGCATTGAGCAGCTTCCATACGGATTCGTCACAGAACTTCTTTTACGCAGAACTTACGGAGTACCACGTAACTATTAAGAAATATCGCTGCCAATTTTTTTCCTTTCTAATTTGTGTAGTAAGTTAACGGTGACGCATTTGAATGGCAACTAAGAACTTTGTACCATATATTGATAATATTAATGCAATTTTTAATGCAGATAACCTTCAATTCTATTCCAAGATTAGTTGCAATGGAGACTGAGAAATCTTTATTTTCGAAGATTATTAGCTTTTCTAAATACAAACTACACGAGACAGATGAGAAGATAGATTCAAAAGATACAACAATAGAAATTACGCGAAAATCAGAATTCTGCTTATTCTCACTTGCAGTGTTCCTAATGCTATATTTTAACTAATACGTAATATCAGTCGTCGGTTGCAGCCTGATGCAGATGCCTCGTGCATCACGCCCTATTAACTCGGGCACATCCAAAGGGATTGTCTTACCAAGATCGATGACGGCGCCGCCTAACCGACAGCAACACGTTGAAATACGATCCTGACATCGGCAGCACTACACGACTACAGCCGTACGATGACGTCTTTGGCTAAATGTAACAGGACCAGATGACATACGCATATATCTGATTATGACGACGTCGTGCAAATAAGCGGCTAATGGTACCTCGCTTGTTTAGAGCTAACGACGCCCGTTCTCTGTATATACACCGTCCTATAATAGATATTGTGGCCTGGTGGTAAAGACGCAGATACCGAAAGACTCCTCGGCGTTAGTTAGTTAAAGCTACCTGCTAGTTTGTCGGGGTACACCGCAAAACCTTGCAATTATCTGATTTAGAGAAGTACAGTTACGTAGGTAATAAAGTACACAACTCGGTGAAGGTGGAAATTAACTTTGTTGTAGGGTATCTCGCATCGATTCATTAAGGAGGTATCAACGGGAATTTTGTAATACGTATAACCATTTATGTTTTTATAAAGCAAGGATTAGTAGATCGTGTTGCTACTCAGGAACCGTTCCTTTAGCCAGAAGCAAGAGCATAAGGGTTAAACTGTAGAAATGAGAATTACTTGGCATTGTTTGGAATCACTGTGGCACACACATAATAATAATAATAAGCTTCTCAAGAAATTCAAATGCATTTAGGAGACACCATCACTCGTTACAAAAACAGCTGTAGCAGTATGTTTTTATCTATTCTGCGAGTATCTATGTTATCTCGAACATCCTTTGTGATTGCATTTCAATTACAGTAATTGCAGTTTGGGACTGTCAGCTTAGAACATGTAAGCCTAAGCCAATAACGCACCACATACACCTACAATTACGCCAGCTGTTTACATTTATGTCGAATTAACATTGTTTGATGTCCAGTAAGGTACGACGTCCATCCTACTACAACCAGATTATCGCAACATTTGCTTGCTTACTTAGCCGCTTGCTTGCTTGCATCATGAGATTATTTACTCACCGTAGGATATGAGCGGTTAATCGGATTCCTGCGTATTATCTGCCGCTTTCTTTTGTGCCTCGTTAATACGCGTTCGATACGTATCATCGATATTGTTGTTGCAAATTTGTTGGGTAGTTCGAAACCTTCAAGAATCGATAGGATCAAATATACTACCAGCTTTGTTCAGCTAATTGATTAAAAGAGGGAAAAAGCGCAACGATAAATTCGCGAACGACAATGGAATACTCAATCTAAATATTTACATATCTCAATCTTGCCAAGCATCGGACGTCATTTCGTATGTATCTTTCGAAATATCGGTGTATTGAGAGACTATGGTATTGATGTAAATAGATCCTTTTGTACGTGAGTTCGTACCTATACAGCTCGTATACGCTGTGGTATTCAAGAAAAAATATTGCAACGAACCCTAATCCTAGAGGACTCTCTCTTAATATTATTATTTTCCGCCCACAAGCTAGATTGATATGCTGTATATTTTTGAATATGTAATAACAATTATTTTTCTCGCTAGAATCCATTCTTACTAAGGTTATACTCATACAATAAAACCATGCGCCTACCTTTCAGACTATTCGTTGTTATCGCGGTGATAATCGATGTTTCCCGGATTGTAGACATTGCATGAAGAAAGAGAAACATCAGCAAAAACGCGATCAGAACAACAACAAAGGCATAAAAAGTAATTACGGCAAACAGATAAAAACGAAATCTAATATTCGATCAGAGCCCTCCCAAACAATAGCATTAGTCGACTGCGGCGCAGTCAAGCGGATACAATATGCAGCCAGCCAGACGTACATGCACAGCCATCCCCTTTCGACCGCCACGCCTAAGGCTAGACTTTATCGTTGTTAGTCGAAAAGTGAGTTACGTTTATTGGAAGCTATAAATCGTATTTTTCCGCGAGCGCATCGCTTCCTTATTTTGCTTAACTAGTAGGCCGCGATAGCTCGACGTAAACATCGAAAATATGAATTTTCAAGCGTGTCTTTTGTTGGAGTCTAAATAAAGAGGAAGAGGGCTATTTGAATCGTATCCTGGAGTATAATAATTAATTTTCGAAACATCGACAAGCAGGCCTTTATTGCGGACAAAAGAATTTTTCATCAAACTTCGCCGGAAGACTATGTTTGTCGTCGGGAAAATAAACAAAAAAAGAACGAATATTGGCGGATGGGGAGACAAATTCTTTTTGTTTGTCATCTTTCCCAGTACAGCGCTTTTAGCTGATGAAAAATGAATCTGTGAATGTATACTCTGTATTTAAAATCGGAATTTTGGCACAATGTTACAGGTAACATGAATAGAAGAGAAGAGGAGAAAACAAAACTAAGACATACAGAACGACCTCACCGTGTATAACAGATTATGATACAATTCTATGTAGTAAAATTTCTTTCAAGATATTGATAATTCAGTCCTCATAAATTCAAAAATATACATATATTTTCCGATCCTTTCAATATTCCCAACAAGTTAAATTTAATGTTCGAATATTAGACATAACCATTTGTTAGCCTTCTTTAGAGGAGGTCTTCTGCTTCGGCGACTCGCAGAAAGTACCCAAACTTCCATATTAACGTCGACAGACCTATCGATCGGTTACTTCAGCTTCTCTTTCTCTGCTTCTTTTGTCCTTCCTTCTTTTCTTTAACGTCATTTTGGACGTATCATTTTTTCTCTGGCAGCTAAGCCGTGGAAATTGAAAAAGATACAGTAATAAGCTTTGGCAGGACAAAGTTCTGATCGTAAACTTTTAATGATCATTATTGAATTTGAACAGTAGGCAATGTCTGATCGTTATTATTCGTTAAAATTTGTTTCTGAATCAACAACAACTTTTTCCAAGAGGGGGAGAGGTTTCGAATGGGGTGATTGGTTTGATTAACAAGTTTTCTTTTTATACGCGGCAAAATTAGACGAGTAGTAGAAATAATTTTCATCATTTTCTGCTTTCAAACTAAAAACAACAATTGAGGATCAACGCAGATGGTTTTACATAAAATTTTATGATTTCCTGTTATATCGCTATCAGCAGCATTTCATGAGAAACAAATTGAAATAACCGAATTCGCCTGTACTTTAATTAACTAGTACATTATGCCTATCCAGGACCATCCATGATGAATCACGGTTCGATAACTGTCCTAAAAATCTAAACTTTGCGCTAACTTTATCGGATCGAAGCGAACGTAACTTAAAGTACTTATCAGAAGAAGTTGCAAGAGTAAAGCTAGGCTACTTCAGTAATACTCTCGAGAAAGATTTATTAATCACGAAAGTTTGTTGCTTCCGTGCAATGTTCGATTATACTCAACAAGGCAAAGGTACCGAAAAAAAGAAGGTTAAAAAATTGAAAAAAAAGTATCTGGTGGATCGGCCGAATGAAAACAGGAACAAAAAAAGGCAAAAAAAAGAAGAAAGTCAGCACGACTATTAATGATATTTCGGAATAAATTTATAGAAGGCACCAGCGCTAACTTACGCTAGCAAAGGACTTGACGTCACTAAGAACTTGTTGAACAAAAGTTCGACTGCCAGATACGTAGCGGGACGACGTTGTTTCTTCATAAATAAACCATTTTCGCGAATCTTTTAGAGAGAACAAGGTAGAGCATGGGAATAGCGTGCGAATTGGAATAAAGAAGCGAAGGAAATACACGAAAATTTAATTTTCTTTAAAAATGAACTTGTGTTCTATTATGGTATTATGGTATTTTCTTGTCTTCCTCTTCATAATATTTTCATCGATTACTTTTTGTTTCTCGAATTCTATTTTTTCATGGAAATAAAAAGTAATATTTTTCATCTTTATGTATTGTGTTTTAATTTAGATGATGTTGTTGGATTTCCATCATGAATTTTAAAAATTTGGGACTTTATTTCGAAACCAGGCTAACGCGAAGGCGGTAGCAGTAATATAACGCGAGTATATATCCACCGCAGCCATTTTTCCTATTGACATTATTGGTGTTCTGCATCATTTCCGGTGATTGTCTTACAATTGGCTTGGAGGAACGGTATTTAACAGGTATCTGAAAGTTACCACAGTCAATGCTGTGCTCTCTTATGTGATAAAGGCATCGGATAGCTGCCAACTTGTTCAAGTGTTCTTGTGCATCATTTATGTTCCTTTATGTTGGTTTCCGGAGAAATTTTGGATACTATGAAATCAACACTTCATGAAACATTTCATTATCGATTCCTCTACGATAGCAAATACATACACAGAGTTACCATGAATTATTTACATTCACACCGCATTGACTGTAGTATTCAGTATTACTTATCGCACACAATAAAAATTCCTTTTGTCCCACTTTCAACTTCCTACGGGCCGAATGCGCAGCTATTAAACCATAAAAAAGCAAACCTTTCAAGCACACCCATCACGCTCTTTTACCTTTCCACCTTTCGCAACGGAACAAAAAACTCGGCAAGCATCAAGCAACTCTATCTGTTCATTCTGGCGCTTTTTTTCGGGGCGAGCTTTGTCCTCGCGTTATAATCGCCCATAAACACGCGACACACAAAATACAGTTGTACACACAGCGCCGGGTTGACTTAATGAAGAGATTATTTCGACGCCCGGTATTTATCAGTCGCTCCCCGCGTGTTTCGGGACTCGCCCGTGATACCACCGGTGAGAGAACGTTTATTTATCGCGCTGAAATTATTACCGTCATCATCATCGTCGGCCCGGCCCCACTCGGTCCGGCCAACGTTGAAACGATAAACGGATAACAAACGAAGCGCTAAATTTATCTAGCAAGCAATCGGGGGTAGCTAGGGAAACGACCAAAGAGGGCGCTACCACCACATGCTGTGACGTCGTGTTCGGACAAAATGTTCGAATCTCTGTCCCCCGGAAATCGATTGGGTCATCGGGGTAACGGGAATTAATTTATGTTTTAATTTGTGATTCGAATTGGATAGGATGTACATTATGTACAGAGCCGTATTTGAAATGCGGAAGGAGAAAGAGGCTGGGAATCATGAACTTACACGTGAGTCGCCTACAAGATGACAAAATTTTTTCGGATAACCCAATGGATACTGAGAAATTGCTTATTTGGTGCTTTGAATGAACTAAGTTTGAAATACATTAACTGATGTATTGACAATGCATGATAAAAATCAGCAAAAAGTTAACAAAAAACCAAGATAGCTACAATAAATAAGTTGTTTTGGAATTGTAAGAAAGGTCAAAGGGGTACTGTGGTACGAGATGCATTTGGCGTTAATTTATCAGTAAAAAACAAAGTAGTGTTAGCAGATCTGATGATGAGCGCTCGGGGCAGTCAACAGTCACCACTACCATCGATAACAACAAACATTTCCACAGTGATGATCATCAAAGCAGCAAAGTTAAAGGGGGAGTAGTAGTTGCGAGGTAAATAAATATAATTTTATTGGTCTAAAAGGTCATGACAGCTGTGCTCATCAACTACCTCAAATGACAAGTTGAAGGAAGTCCTTAAAAAGCACCATATTGAATATATTTCATAAATCTTACAATACATCCTTTCATTTCTCATTTTCGCTAGAGCCCAAGATTCGCATCTGCTAGAAAACAAATCGATATCAACAAGATTACCCAACAACACAACCTCAAAAGCGAGTTTGGAGTACCCGTACGATATAACGTTGTTTATTTTCATTGTTATTCTAACCCTCCATTGCTCTCGAGTTATCTTCCCGAAAGATGGCGTTGTCGTCGTTCGACGAAGTACCCGATGAAGAGAACAGGATACCTTAGCCCTAGCTTAACTCCTAGCCAGCCGCTATAGGCGTGCGAAACAATGGCTGTGTTTATCGTTTGACGGCGCGGACTTTTTGTACACACGTAATGGAAGCGAAGAAGTGTCCTCTTCCTGGTGTTTGCGAAAGACTACTCGTTGTGCGACGTTTACGCTCCATCGCCCATCTAACTGCTTGACAAACGTAACGCGTAAGAATCTTCTTTCTTGTGTGTGTACGAGTGTCTTCTATTTTATAGTACCTATTCTCGTCGCGGGGCAAAGGGAAAGGGATATAAACCGAGATAATTGCGTTACGTGACGTTACGTTGCGCAGTTTTTGCCCCTTTACTTGAGCTTCCAAAACTGCCGCCGTCGCTTTAATGTAGTGATATAGGTGTGACGTAAATGGCAAGGGAGATTCTGGATGCGGTAGCTATTTTAGATTGTTATTAAATTAAACATTTTAGCGTAAAGCTCGAACGCCACGCTGCTGCTGTTGTTTGACGCTTAATAACATCATAACGTAATACGAAGTGGAATTTAATCTTAATGGGGTGTGTATACATCTTATAATCCTTATTGGAAAAGAAAAGATTTCAAGACATATAAGATTCTGTTATCATTTTAAAATATAACAATTTCTAAATTTTTTGCTTACATTTTTACTAGCTTTACTCCTATTCGAACTAGTGTTAATGGAAACATATTTTGTTCGACATACTGGCTGAGTAGACCCGAATCGAGTTATATGACTAAGATCGTCGTAATTACAAGTGATGCAGCTACGTAAAAAAAAGGGCCACGGAGTAGAGATGCCCTCAGAACTTGCTGGCGCAGCCAACTCGTATTTCTACACCTCACGAAATGCGATAATCTTAACCGTATAACTCAGTGCCGCTCTACTCAGCAACTTGAGAAGTGTGCCGGACAAAATATGTTTCATAACCTCTTAAGGAGTTACGTCGAACTGGTAAACGTGTAGATTGTTAGCGAGATGCAAACAAATGCAGAATTATTTGTTCTTAGATAATCTTGACAACAAGTGTAGACTTTGTTTTAAGGATGAAGTGATATTTATACTAAAGTTTCGGAAAGATCATTGACAAACATATATAAAAAATAATAGGGGACCTAATATTGATCCCTGTGGGACACCTCTCTGTACAACCTGCCAATTGTAGTATGTTTTATTACGACTGACGTAGACATACTATTCCACTCTCTGCAAACATATTGTTGTTGCGTTGTCTCGTACCCCGAAAATATCCAATTTTTAATATGTAAAAGCTAATACTACGAATCGTACTCTAGACGTGAATCCTTCAACAATTAAGCTTATTCAAGTTATCCAAAAAGCAGCGGTTATTGGTATGAAGGAGCGAATACACTTATACAACACTTCCTTTTGCCTACGCCACGCCGTGTGTAAATAAAGCTAAAACTTTTCCGAGAATCAGACGTTGACACCTCGATAATAAAACGTCAGCACGTTAGAAACGCATAGTAGTAGCGCAGTAGCGGCAGTATGTTTCGAATGAAAGAAATGAAAAATTTAATATCGTCCCGAAGTGAATGAGTTGTTTGACGTCGTCCTTAGCAGCGGGTCCTTTTCAAACACGACAAGGCGACGACGAAGCGGCGAGACCCTTCTCCAGCATACGCGCTTCTCAGACAAAAGTATTATTAATTCTTTTTCTTTTCTCTCGTTTCGCGCGCGTTCTTTTCCCTTTTATTGTTTGCTTTGCCCTTTCCTGTTACCCCAAAGCGAGTTTTAATATCGTCGCCTATAAAACTTGAGCTAAGGTGCAAATATACATTGGGAGCGATAAATCGCAAAAATATTTCGATATAAAATTAAGGGGATGGTTCAAAGTTTCTTCTAGCAGCTTTCCCTCCTCTTTAGGCTAAAAATAATTCTAAACATTTGTTGTTGGAGGATCAATAGCATTTTGTAATCTGTTATTTAACCCCATACTACAATAATACTGTACAATACTGTAGCTAACATGGTTTCTGAAACCGCTAGGTCACCAAGCCAACAGTGAACAAAACAAAAAAAATTACGTTGATAGTATCAACAAATCTTTGCTCTAATTTGATAAGCGTTTTGTATATTCAACAAAGTTCGGATGTGGTCGTGATTATCAAATTAGTTCGTGCGTTCAAGAGATTTCATTAATTTAAAGAACGTTCGGAATTAAATGCTAAAAACTATACTACATTTGAGTAAAAAGCAAACTTCCTTTAAGTTGAAAAACAAACACAACTCTATACTACTTACAAGATTACGTAAACTCCAAATACACAAGTCACAAACACTCAACGACAGTGGAACACCATCACCGCACTATCTCGATCTCGAACAATACCACTAACTAAATAACTTAAAAAAAAAAATAAACAATAACCCGATTTCACAAGCGACAAGCGCAGACAGCTAAGAAATCTGCACGCGAATTAGTGGATTACGAAGGCTCCTGTTTGCCTACTCCATGTCATTTAATGAACGAAGACAATAACCGCATTACATGGGAGATCTTACGTAGATCCTTTCTGTGTTACGTACAGGTGAACGAAACGTAATTAACGCGGCGAAGTGAAAAAGTATTCTCTCTTCTAGCACTTGGAAAGATATCTGTACAGATGGAATAACCCAGCATCTGTAGGTACCATTATTCTATAGATAAATGACACAATCAGTTCCTTTGTTTTCAAATGAAATATGTATACATATATAATTTCTTGAGACATTCCAGATTTCACAAAGATTCCTTGAAGATGGATAATTGGGACTAATTACAAGGTTACTTAATGTGTAAATTAGTGCTGAAACAATGTTGTAATTTACATCCCAGAGACATTCATTTTTCGATTCAAGATCCGTAATGAAGAACTTCTTTAACTACATCCCTTGTTTATCGCTTTCATTTTTATCTTTTTAATTTGTTCTTTTTGTGATCCAATCTAAACTCCCTTTATGAACATGTTATTTTTCTACCTACTTCTTTTTATTGGTACATTAAGCAGATACTAAGACAAAAACATATTAAATAATTTAGCGAAATATACGAATTCTACTGTTTTTCTCCGTCCATAAAAACCTTTTCTTACGACGTTTCTTTGCCCGTAAAAAGAAGGACCGCTCAAGGAAACGGAGAAAAACAGCGTAAGCGTGTTTTCGGTAAACACGTAAAAGCTTTTCACTTTTGCCTGTTATTCACTACTTTCCTCAGAAGGAGAATGTATGACGATGTTCTCCGTTTAACTGGCTGACATACGTAAAAGCTATAATCGTATATACGGTACACGTTGAGGAGAATATTGAGGACGAGAGGTTGAAGGATATTACACCTTCGCGAAACGATATTCAGAATGAATTCGAAGTTAAATTTAAAGTTAAAGCGCGTACGTATTGGGTAATAACAATAGGGTGGCTTCTAAGATGTTTTTTGCATTGTATAAAGCTAGCGTGTTCATTATTCATGATATTCCAGGGAAAAAATTGAGTGCCTTGTAGGAAATGAAATGCTTGGGGAGAGAAATAAAGTGAAAGATATGTTTTTTTATAGATGTAAATGAAACAGGCATTTTGGAAATCTTTTGAAATGGCTTTGTAACTTGACAGAGCTTTAGAATATTTTATTTAGTTGTGTGTTAACTACTTAAACACTGCGCAGTGGAATAGTGAAACTTCATTGTCATAACAATAATTGAATTTATTGGATATGTACAGTACAAAAAAAATAGTTATAATAATTACAATGAGGCAAGCCAGAAAGACTAAATCACCTAATTTCGAAACAAGGACATGCGACGTTCTTGCTTAGCCCTATTGAAATCCAGAAGGACTAATACAGTAACATCTTTAAAAACACACAAGGAGAGGCACCAGATTCGTCAAAGCTTTCAAGTTTAGGAATAGTTACTTTTGATTAACCTTTTAGCTTGCCCAGCATATATACAGTTGATCACAATCTTTACATTACATACATATTTTATGAATTTTTTAGTCGTCCATGTTATGTAATTGGACTTTCAGATTGTCCAAAACGTTCTTGAGACTAGTACTCAATGAGAAAACAATTTCGGATGAATTTTAGAAAAGATTCTCGGATATGAAGGTATTTTAAGATATTAATGATGCGTAGTAGTAAGATAGACGTAACTCAATAATTATCCCAAAGAAAAGAGTTAAAAATACTTTTAGGAACATTTTTGCGTCAACATTGGGAAAATTTCTCAACTAATTGTTGGTGTGAAATCCATCGGCATCCTTTAAGATATTACATTACGCTAATTAGGATCGCTAAAAGTGCTTCTATTGTCATAGCCACAGCTAACACGATGATTACTTTGCAAATTCAACAGGTATTCCGTAACCCGAAGAGGGTCACGACTATTAGACCATAAAACACTGGATTTACTGGCACCTCAACTTACAAACATGTGATGCATTAATTTGCTGATAATGAGACGCTAAGTACCGTGAAATTAGCTGGAACTACGTTAGACAAACAAAGACGATCCGGTAATGTGAAAAAATATAAAAATTTTGCAAGAAAGTATCTTCAAACGCAGGGTGTGTAGCGTGGATATATTTTCAAACAGAGAATGTGTAACGTCGATATCTAATGCACCCCTTCTTGAAATATACATCACTCACCCTACTATACAATAGATTCACTCGTCTGAAAAATTGTTAACAATAGGTACGCCGATAATATGATGAGGGTTGCTTTCCATATAGGATCGGCAATATATACTCGTGCCGCTGCATCATTCGTATTCGTGAGGATTACGTCTGGTAAATATAACAGACATATACATATATGTACTGACTATGTAAGCGACGTTCAGACTTCTACACACATGCATGCACGGGATACACCTATATACGTACAAATGAATTTATAATTAAAGCAAGTGGTTCATTAGTTCACGCATTCATGATGCTAAGTATATTACAGCGTGTCCTGTTAATAAACGGAAAACACATAATGCCGACATCGCTGCCAACGTCGAGCCAAGCGATTCCCGATCGAGAGACGTTGCGACAACCATCTGTGCTACTAGAGAGGTCTGAGGCAACAAGACAATCTTAAATAGTGAAAACATTACAATTGTACTGGAATGGATCAAATCTTGCAAAGAACGACGGACATTTTCTAACATCACCTCCAAGTTCAATTTCTGTTCTTCTCTTCTAGAAAATTTTAAAGAACCTCTGACACAAAATACTTTTCAAAAACCATTCCCTAAATGAATCTCCAGTTACCCAAGTGCGTAAAAACGACAACTTCAATTCCGTTTCCACTTCCAAAAACGACAAAACTTCATTCGTAGCGCCTACACAGGGCAGATGTGAACTGCTTTGTGTGTGTGTGTGTGAGTATGTGTGTGTGGCTGTGTTTATATGTGTGTTTGTAGATATAATGTGTGCTCGCAATTTCGCATGTAGATCACATAAAACAATCGCGCGAAAGCAGCGCCGCCCCCGATAGAAGTTGGAATCACTTATGCCGGTGACATCTCGAATCACTGACGCCGTTAGACGTAATTTGCTTCTTTACGGACGACTGAAACCCGAACTCTAATAGGATTATTTCGATCTCGTCGGGGGTTTCGGCGGCGCAGCGAAAGAAGTGGCGCAGAGAGATGCGACGACCAACGAACGTGATCGCTCGGCTGCGTCAATGCCTTCGGTTCATGTATACAAATTGTTAGCATGGAGCTTAGACAAAAGACTTATATATATTTCTCTATACACCTCAAGGGAATCCAATATTCATTATTTGGCAACGTTATTATTGTTTAGAAAATTAGCACTGTCCTTACTTTAATTAATAAATCCAAGGGGATGTTGGTAACAGATTTAATTTGTTTCTTGCGCGTATTATATTTGAAAGCAATAAATGTAGTGAATGTCTAATGCAAATTTACCGATGTAAGATTATAACGTCCTTTCTTTATTAAGGTGTTTCACATGTTAATAACTTCACTGGCTTTAAAGGCCAACATATAACACAAATAGGTAGAAGCCAGAGTTTTGTAAGGACAATCGTCTTCTAAAATGGCTAAGTTTAACATTGGCAACATGTATACGTAAGCTTTAGTCTGTGTGCTTGTGCATGTGTGTGGTGCTTGAGTTTCCCGTTTTCTTCCCAAACTCAAGCTCCTTCTACCGAACGACGAGTATAATATAATAAACTAATCTAAATTAGAAGCCATCGTCTATTTATAGGAGGGCAGCAATTCTCAGATTAGATTTCTGACCCGACCCCTGGGAAAAGCTCTCCTCGATCCGCAAACGTCTCCGGCTTCAGGCTTGACGTCTATCCCCTGCTGCCACCCCAGAACCTTCCCTCTCTAACGTACATATATCTTTGATTACTTATTTGTTTTGAGATAAGCAGATTTCCCCTAATGCAGTTATAGGGGGCGAATTGGAGTCTCCAAGATCAGCCTGTCCATAAAGTTAAATGTATTGGGTCTATACTATGCGCATACGTGTTGTGATTGTGGCATTATGTGACGTTATGTTTATGTAAATCCCTTTTGGGGGGGATTTTCGTTGTTGCGAAATTTTTTATGGTGGTGATAAGAATTACTTATCATGATAGAAGCTGTTTACTTTATAGCTTTTATGTGTTGTTTATGTTATTGTATTGTGGTACAATAAGGGTCAAATTGGAAGGAGAACTGGGCAAAAATTATGAATTTTGGAAAAATAATAAATAAAGTGAGTTGGAACAAAGACACTTCTATCATATAACTTCATACATTGCGACCCGTTTGAAATGGAAGCGCCCCTGCAGAACCTATAATTTACACAGAAATGGAACCACTTCACCAGAAGGCACTAAAATTCTCATAATTTCCGTAATTCCTTGAATGCATTTTGCATTGACTCAATAATTTTTTTCTCTCGGCGAACAATTTTTCACGGCTTCACTTCAGATAGCCCATCCTATATATTAAACACGCCGTTTCTCAACGGAGTCTCAGCTGCTCGCCGAGATTCCTAGCCGCTTCCAGTCCCGAAGACGCAGATAAGACCGGAACGGAATAGCTTCAATTATAAATCGAGAAAGGGACAGAAAAAATATTTTTTCGTACAAAGAAATCCAAGAAGGACTTTATCACTAGCGGTCGGACGGACCGCGCGCGCTCTCGCCCCATAAAAAAACTCGCTCGCATGCAGGATTTGATTCATGGCTTATAAATCTTTTGTACATGTTCATTCCCGCAGCCGAGGCGCGTCGTTGCCGGAGCTATCGACTAGGAACGAGAGATGAAAAAAAAATGGAGAGCGTACTGTAGATAGCACGCGCAGCATCCAACGCGTTATATGGAAGAGGTATGGATAGTTCATCGAACAGTGTTTGAATTTATTCAATAAATGTATACGTAACACCTGTAAAGATTAGAGAGGCTATGCGATAGCTCGGGAAAATGCAGGGAACAGTGAAGTGTAGGGGTTTGTTTATGTTGTAGGGAGTTCTCGATACGGAAAGTTATGCATTTGTGAATCCATGAAGTTTGCAGTAAATAATTTTTGTTTTTCCATACATTTTTTTTAACACTACTACTTTGTGCTTATCCGGAAACCAATTACGTTGTTTTTGACCCACCCCATAAGGATTCCAAAGTTGCTAAATTTCGTATTTGTTATGAATCCAAAAAGAAAATGGGCCTGCGTCAGACGTTCGTTTAAGTAATACAAAAAGTTTATTCAAAAGATTAATTCTTCAAGAAAATAAATTTCATTTACATTGCGCTATCCTCAGTATTTAAAAAAATAATTTCAATAATACGCTTGTTTTGGAAAACTAATAAATTTATCGCATACCTGCTTATTATTTAAACCCAACAAGGATATGTCATTTACGGGCAGTGATAAGGCATCTAGTAGAAGAAACTTAGATTGTTCAAGAAACTTTCAAAACATTAACTCAAGCTTGCAGTTTTAAAACCCGTACAGTCTACGAACCGCTGTGAATATGTAAAGTTGAACTTACTTCACACTGTTCCGCAAGTATCTGAAACAAAGAACATTTAATTAAGAATGGATTATCAAACATAAATATCTCTTTTTAAAGATACAAAACTAACATCCAATAAAACCAAACGTCCCACAAAGAGAACGCGACATAAATTGGCCACCCTAAGCGGTACGACGGGAAAGAAAAAAGAGGCAGGGAGACACCTAAAAGAGAAGCCCTTTTGACAAATTGTCTAAATGTAGTTTTAAGACCGTTGCTTTTCTCTTCGAACAGTCCCGACTCCCGACATCTGTTGAAAGTACATCATCAATATTCAGACACCTTTTAGCCGGGTTCCCGAATTAAATCGATCGGTGACCTGTCCCAAGCATTAAACATTCATAATGGCAAACCTTTACCCCTCAGAAAAAGGTTTAACTTTATTAACAACAGCTGCTAGATCTGCACGAACCACGATAAAATTTCCCAATGCGTGATAAAGGATTGAAATGTTAGAATTAATAGAGAATTTTATATTTTATATTCTTATATTGGACAAAGTTATCGGATTTTCAGCGATCCTGCCGACACGAATCAATATCTGCAAATCGTTAACATCTTTGCTATGTATCCAAACAGAAACATCTCCTGTATAAAGGAGGATGAAATAAAACATAACCTAGAAAGCAAGAGACCATCATTAATAATAAAAAGGTGTTCAGCATTAACAACTCTCCATAAGCAAAACATGGTAGCCGCATTTCCAAAGAGATAGTGACATTGATCTTTAATATAGAGATCGTAAACCCATATGCCAACGTATGTATTTGGAGGCTAAGCATCTATAGTAAACGTATATTTATAAATGAAAGCGCGTATGTATGTTGCAAGTACAATTTGCCTAGCGAGAATAATTACAGTCGATAAATCAATAAGATCGATAGCTACCTAGTATTTTCAATAATTAAAACGTAAATCGAATTAACGTTGCAGAGACTACAAAGAGTTTACGTTTGAAAGTTAATAGTATCCGGATATTGACGGTGCTAGTGAGTATTTTTATTGAAGATATCGATAGCCTTCGATTGTAAATTGGTCATTGTATCATTTTGGTACAATTATACAGTTGAACTGGAGTAGATTATAAGTATGGAGAATTCCCAACATGATTCCATACGCTTCACCATGGAGGACAAATTAGACGGTTCCTTTCCTTCTCAGATGTTCTCGTACACCGGGATCCTGACGGTGCGCTGGGACACTCCGTTTGCGGAAAACCCACGTACCTGTATACATATCTCACCGGCCTCTCATACCATCATCCAGCCCAAAAACGCAGTGTTATCAAGTCTCTTATCCAAAGAGCCATTTCCATACCTGAATCTAATTCGTTTCCTCAAGAACTGAACCACATCACCGAAATCACCAACCGTTACACCAACCCTCCTCCACACCAAATTCCCTCATCTAACCCTAATTTCCGCAAGCGTATCTGTCCTTCATTCAAGGTGTCATCAATTGCACCAGCAAATATGCAATAGTAGTCCCGAAGATGTCCAATAAGAGTGTGGACAAAACGTTGGTAGAACCAAAGTCAGTACAACCAAATATATATATATTTTTCTTGCGAACAATGTACAACAGAGACGAGAATAGAGAGAAAGAAAACAAGAAAATCAAGTTAAAAATTGATGGGTAAAATAAAAGAGATAGATTTGAAGAAGGAAAAAACAATACACGACTTTAGAGGACTGGCCAGAGATAAAAGAATAGAAGAAGTAAGGTATCAGGATCTTGAGAAAGAAGAAGAAAACGAAGGAATAAACAATGCACTGCTATCTAATTTAATCCATTTCATATTTAATTTTATTGAATTGGACACTTCACTTTTATGTCAGTTCAGTTTTAAAATTCATTTTGTAACAGCTTGTCTTTCTCTTCCTGTTTAAGAAATGAAAGAATGAATTCGTTCTACTTTCGAAAGAAGCTAGATAATAAAAACGAATTTAAAGTCAATTCAACACTAAAAGCATCACCTTATTGACAAGGAGAGGGTTGGGTCAATTGTCTTATTATGAATTGTTCTTCTGACATGCCTATACTACCGTCTCTCATTTTTAAAGGAATCTCGTTTCATATTTTACGAAACAAGACTTGCCTTAACACTGCTGTTTAGCATTAATTCATTATTCAACTCGTATAGGTTATATTAACATCTAATTGTAATAAACGGCGACTTTTCACATCCGCCTCCTAATAATCATATCTTCGTCGAAAGTGAGAGTGCAAATACAACAGCGCAGTGTTATTTTCCTTACCCACACACTCTCTCACATTTACAATTACGAGCAGGTGTTATGGAAATGCACTAAACCCGGTTTATCATAAACAATTATTCGACGTGTCGGATGGTGATTTTCATAACGTAACGTGCTCACACCGCTTTCAGCGCTGGGTTGGGCACAAAATGCAACGACTGATGCTTGCAATGCTCCTGCACCTATATACGTACTTACAAATTATACAGGCATGCAGCATTTTGATCTGCGCCTCTTGCTTATTATTCACCTTAAACGTGAAAGGGTTTCCCAACACCGATCGATCAATAGGTACGTCAAAGTGGGAATGACCGCCGATTGAATGCTAAGTACGTGAAAATTACTTATCGGTGTCGGTTTTGCGATTTAATGAGGTGGTATTAGTGTAAGAGATTGCGACAAGAAGTCGCGTCAGGTCATACTAGACGGGAAAATGTTACGGTTAAAAGATTGACGAACGTGATGGCATTTCACGTAGTTATAAAATAGGTTGTTATTACAAGCGAAAGCTTAGTGAATTCAATAGTAGAATGATCTTGCTTACGAGAGATTTGACGTTCGTCGTCCTACCCTTTCGTTCCTGTCGGGATATATATATATATAGAATATCCGAGACAGCGTTCGAAAAATCCTGGTGACTAGAAATTGCAGACCGATTGTACCTCATAGTCGGTTCCGTTTCCGTCTTGCGCAGCCTAGATCTCGGCGAACAAGATATGAGGTAGGATCCGAGATATCGGTACCGACCATCAAAGGAAGGGAACTTCTCTAATATAGGAAGCACGGAGGATGGAGGGCTCAACCAGCGGCCAGCATCTTTCAAATTACTAACTAAATAAATCAGGGACGAAAGGGAGGAAATATCGAAGTTCTTTCCGAAAAAAATTATTATGCATAGTTTTGTACAAATTGACGGTGCTGTGTATCATCTCGAAACCAACTTATTTTGCACTTTTTACTGCTTTAGCTTCAAATAGCGCAAGAGAATACGACAATGGTCGGCCATCATATTTGATTTTCACTCAACCCGTTTTCAAATTCTACATCGTCCATCCAAGAAAGTTTCAAAAAGTAGAAAGATTATAAATCATCACTCGAACATTGTGCAGGCTGAATGAAACACTTTGCCAACACTAAATGTAAATTGCGATATCTAAGCTAGCATCTTCAGCAGTAAAACTGCAGTACTATCAGGAAAAGTCCATTGCTTTACAGAAATGTTCAGAATCTTCAATAATATAGATTTCGTACTTCTAGTACTTATTCCGGCATTAATCTTTGTTTTTTAATTAAAACTAGATTTATACCAAGAGAAGCAGCCTTTAAAGTAGGTTATAAAAACAAGATGTTGAAGAATATTGAGAAAATACTAAACAGAAACATCCATTTCTACATATTTCGTTTACATCCTTCAGTGAACTTAATGAAATTTCTGGGTTTCTATTGTTAATATAGTTAATTTCATTCGGTAAATGAACTTTATCCACGTCATAAGTTCTTGGTATTCTATATAAGGTCACGTGAAGGGATACAGCGATTCACATCTACATAGTTTGTAGCATATTACGTGTTAGTATATGAAAATATAATTAGATGGCAATAACACGTGCTCGGCAACCGCGCGAACTGCCACTGAGAACAATCCTATCGTTTTAATATCGCAGAGAATTTTCTGCGACCTCTATATTTGTGGCGAAGGATTCGCTTGTTTTGGTTGGTTGTTTTGGGAATTAAGGTACTTTGAAAATTATTCTATACATGAATTTTAAACACACTTCCCGATATCTAAGGCCAAAATTACTCTTCCTAATTAAACTCCCTTATTGAACGAGCCTGTTTAAAGCTTAATATAGGATTCATACATACAATGAAGCATAACGAGCGAATAGGCACGCGTATTCATCCGTCGAAATCGATCATTCCAGAAGCGTATCCAGCTCTTAGTCGAAAGCCGGGCCAGTGCAGGGTACAGGGACGCTGTCTACATAATTAGCAGGCATGCACATGTTATTTTCAGTACGAACAGACTCGGAGGAGCGGAGACCAAGGCTAAGCTCATTCTGCACCATTTACATATGCACCCTGGATTTAAATTATTCATAAAACGCCTGTTTGCCGCTACTCTTGTAGGACATCAGGGCCGGCAGCACGGTTACTTATATTGAATTTAAACGAGTTGTTCTCCTTCTGGTAGCTGACAGCTGGTCGTCGCTGGCAAAAAAAGATGCGTGTACTTTTCTTCTATCTCTGTTCAATGGGTTTAGAATTATACAGGATTCGAAGATGCGAATATCTTCGACGTCGAAGTCGTTAACCGACATACTATGCCATTTATTCCGCCACGAAATTATGTTGTTTCATCCCACCTCATTTCAATTCCATAAGTTAAAAAAGGAAGGGAATTCCACAAGGAAACCCAAAAACTTTTCGCAAATCTCAATAACCGCTATAAACTAAAAAAAAAATT
Organism: Oryctes borbonicus; assembly: GCA_902654985.2. Taxonomy (NCBI): domain Eukaryota; kingdom Metazoa; phylum Arthropoda; class Insecta; order Coleoptera; family Scarabaeidae; genus Oryctes; species Oryctes borbonicus. The sequence continues at coordinate 1,211,783 of LR736898.1, read as the reverse complement.
ATGAGCTCGAAAAGATTTCGTAAAAGCTTTTTCCTCCGTTTACCATCTCTTCCTCGCCTAAGAAGGACCATCTCGCTTATACTCACAACTCATACCCCTGCCACCGAATATAAGCCGCGTATTTAATACCTGAATCAGCACGAACTTGCAAAATTTCTTTTCCACTTCATTTCTCCCTTTTAACGCTCTTCGGGGTAATTTAATATTTTTGCACTTCGTAAAAGTTTTTTCTTTATATTTTGAGGCCAAAAAATGGAAACTAAAGGAGACCGCCCCTACCTACCATTTATTATTCGCTTAGGAAGGTCTCGCGCGGTGGAATTAAGGTAAGAGGAGTTTCCGAGAAAATCCTGAGGTGTGAGCGGTTTAATTGAAATTAGATTCCCGGATTGAAACCGTTATCATTTAGCTTATCGTCGGAATAAGCATATAAATGCGCAGGACTTTTACTGGGAATTCTTGAAACCACGTAAGAATATAACCCCGGTATATAACTACGTTTATATTGCGAGTACATCAAAAGCCGCGTTAATTCGCGTGGCCAACTTTTGCCACCCGAGAGAGCTTAGCGAATATATTCCGCGCAAACTTTACATTGTAATTTATTTCATTTTACCACGTCGGTCGGTACATTTACGGAAGAAGCCGAGTTAATGTGACTTAGGTGGCTTAATTCTATGTATAAGTTTCTGTTGTATATATATATATATATTCCCGCCGGTGAAAAGTTGAATAACTAATTGAATTACAACTTTTAACATTGGAGGTACGTCTAATAAGTTACGAGATACAAATTTCAAGCTAGGCCAAGCTTAAATTAACTTGTTTTTCATGTAATTCGCGGGTTTGTTTTCTATCGTAACGAAAACTGTGAAGTATACATAAAACAAAGTAGTTTTAAATACGAACAGATAACCAGGTAGCCCTGGTTTATGGTTATAAGCGCATGATTTCATTTTGTAGATGAAATAGTGACTTTTTTCAAACGAAATTTCTTAAAAATAGTTGATATATCTGTTTTCAAATACTTTAAAATATTTATACTAACGCCTACCTATGATGTAACGTATCTGCCGCCTAGCCGGAAAAACCCAGAAACGCAAATTTCTCCCCGGCGCATATGACGTAAATGTAATTTCTCTAATGAAATGCACGGTAAAATATACTAACCTATAACAAAGCTATACTATTTGTAGCTTTAAAAACTACTCAAACATTGATCCCATCATAAAAACAGGAATCCTCTCTAAATTAGCAATCTACATATTGTTCACCCATTATTCTAATAATTTCGTTCAATTCTGGTTTTGAAACAGTCAGAAATTGCAACGTCCTCTAAGTTACACGCTTTGTCCGTTTCCCAATCGTTTCCTAACATAATTTCCACTAGAAAGTAAAGCAAACACTCGAAGCGCCACTAGCTTTGCCATTAGCAACCACCGCCGACTTCGAAAACTTCGCTAACCGCTATCCAACAAACGTTCAAACTTACGACAAGTAGAGCAATTCGCAGCCGCCTTTGCGTCTTTGTAGAAAAACGATCACTTATGTTCCGGAGCTTTAAAACGAGACGAAATTGGCTTTCTATAGACCAAATCATCTTAGACTTCTGTTTAAAATATGAATGGTCTGCTTTGTATGTATGTTTCCAATATTTTGTTTACTTTAGTTGTAAGGTAAGCGAGCCCCTGTGGTGCTAAAAATAGGTACACTTAGGGGGCGATATTTTGTGTTGAGCTCGAATCTAAGTTCTGCAGCATGAGGATGAAAAGCTGTTCTTTATAATGTTGCCAATACTTCGTTAAGAAGACAATAAAAATGTTTTCCGTTGACCGCACCTCGTATATTTACCAGAAACAAGAAAAGGGGAAAATAAGCAGAGAAAATTAACATTCATAACCGCGTTTTACGTTTAGCGCCGTTAAACCTGTTACGTCAATCAGCGTGTCATAATAAAAGACTACAACGTGTTGTCTGCGCACCTAAAGTAAGAACCGAGGGTGCAGTACCGGCAAAATCAATATCCTTCAATTATTTTTTAACGCGTCATTTAGTTGTGTTCCTAAGCACGAATTTCCAAACCTGACACTTTAATTTACTTAGACTTTCCACCGCTGCCGGCCGCGAAAGGAAAAAAAAACAACGGGAAATGGAAGGAAACGTAGATGTAAGATCAATGTTAGACTATAGCGAGATTTGTGGGAATTCCTAAGTATTTTTACTAAAAGGCGGATAACTGGTTTGGCATTCCTCATATAGTCAATTAAAAATGCCTGTGGGGTGCAAAATAGAGAGAAGTGGACACGAAATAGAACCGTGAGGAACTCCCAAATAAACCTTCTTTATTTGGGATTATATATATATAATTATAAATATTTGGGATTTCATAACGCACAAACCTGCTACTACATCATTATACACCACTGTTCTTTACTTGCAAATACTATTAGCCACTACCATTAGTACCATGATATAATCCGCTAAAGCACGCTACTAAATTTGCATCAAAATAGATTGCATGCAGATGCTTACACGTTGATCTTGTTTGCAGTACCCGACCGGCTGATTACCTATTGTGAACCGGGACCCGCGTAATCGAATATCGTAAAATGGATCTCTGTGCGTTTGGTATGCGCACACAGCATTAGGGTCCATTTAAATGTAATAGGTACTAGCCTATTAAATTTAAATACGTGCAACGCGGTAAATTAAGCGTTTCCCTAAAAATCTAAACCTAATGATTATAATAATAATGATAGCAAGAACTGTGGCGTAGTATGGTAAACAACACATAATAGATTAAACTTGTGTGGTGCGGAGGTTTCCGATACTTATGTGTTGTTTACTAATGATTATAGTTTTTTTAATATTCAGAGTAGGAATGGAATTACAAAACACTTCATACGCTGCACATAACACGTGACAAAAGAAGAGAAAAAAACATTAGAAAATCCCCATACCATTTAAGTATTTATTATAGGGATACTTGCTTGAAAAAGTGCATTGTCACGCTACGACACGCTACACCTCATCGTCTTTTTTCTTCGTCTATTCTTATCGGACGTCCTTCGAGACCCTCGACAACGTTCCTCGTTACAAAGAACATGTAAACGACGCAGATTGACCGAGGGATATGCAAATTGCGGTCAAGATCACGCACCTTACGTAAAGAGGACCGATTTCAACTAGGGTAACGTGTATGCTAGGTGCCTGAGATTCTTTTCGAATATGAATTGTTGAGAATAAGTAGAATAAGTACTTGAAATAGTTTAGAATCGTTGCAGATTAGTTATATATTGTTGCAATACGTTCTAAGATCGTTCTGGATCAAGATCGTAAGAAGTTGACTTCTGGATGTTTTAATCCATTTAAAGGATGAATATTGGAGCTATTTTTCACCAAATGTACAAACTTGACACTAAGTATCCAACGTAATTTAAAGTTCTTGGATTTAACCGTTAGATGTGGTTGTAACCAACAATAAGTAGCTATTAGATCTCTGGATTGTGTTACTAATATAGTATACACCTACTGAACTATTTACAAGCGGGAAACTCGCAACGCAAGCGTACCAACCCACCACTGAGAAAACTAGGTCGATGTCAAGAGGTTGGTTTTCCAGTTTTTTTCCCAATAAATGCACACATTAACGCAAGAGCCATTATTATATTATAATATATTATGATTAAAGTTGAAGGTCCCTTTTGTGGAACGAGAAAGGAACCTCATGATCACGTAGATCGGCAAAGTCGTGCTCCATTGTAACCACGCACCGTACGGTATACGAGTCCCCTGTTCTCTCGCGTGGAATGAATCATAAATCATAGAATTTTTTTGTACTCCTGGAATGCGAGATGGTGGTGGTGCTAGCGATGGGATAGCTTGGAAATAGAGGGCTGCTTCAGAAAGTTGTTCGTGCGAAATATGACAATAGGAAACAAATTTAAAAGCTGATGTCCTGTGGGCGTTACAGTTGGAGGGGAATGCTAGATAGTGTTTTTATATGCACCGGGTGTCCCAGATCGAGGGGGATTGTTGTAGTTCACGTCGAACTATAAATTGGTCTTATCGAAATAAAATGACTTTTTTATGAAACTTTTATCGTTTCTCTTATAGTTACGAAGATATTTAACATACGTAAACAATTACAAATCTGTGAGATCTTCAGTGATAACCAAGTAACCACTTTCTCTTTTATCGTAACATCTTGAAAATGTACCTCCCGATATCTTTAAATGCGACAATACAGCTTACCTTGACACAAAAGTACAAAGCATGAAGCTTTACACAATACTGTCGCCGTCAGAAAGAGTTTCAAAACGGAAATCTTTTTCTATTTTCAAAATATTAAGTCGGTTCTGCATTATTTATAATTTGTCAATAAATTGATACTTTTGCTTTAACATGTTTTAATTATTATTTATTTATGATTAGAAGTAGATTATCACGATTATAGATATTGCATATTGTCTATCATACTTACATATATGGATCAATGAGGAATTTAGGTTTTTGTTCTTTTCCTATTTACAATATATTAGTTTTACGTAAATCAAGAGGCATAAAATTTAATTCGCCTATTACAACGTAACGTGAAAAAGCAATAACTCATTCCAAGAGTAACGAAGATATTTTGTATTGAATTTTTCTTCAACGTCTATAGGCCATTAATCTTCTGAAACATGCAAACCATTCACTCAACCACGTTGACACCAGTGAAATGATTTTAAAGTGTTTCTGGATCTCTCTTAATGTTGCAGTGTGTTATGTGTTTATATTTTTAATATTTTAAAGCATTCAATTGCAAGTTGAAAATGGAACTGTAAACAAAGTAAAAAAATCATTATCAAAGTAATACTGAAGTTGGTGAGCCAACGTCCTTGCAAGCCTTGCACATTCATGAACTCGTTCTGCGTTTATCGATACCGAATTTAATTAATTGTAAGTTAATGACTGTGAACTTCAAAATATAAGCACGATATACAACAATCTCAAAAACAGGGTCAAGGAGATTTCTTTCTTGCACACTCGCGTTGTTGAGAAAATTCAATATACCTCCTAACTATTACGTAAGATTAAACGAGTTAAAACATACGATTCTATTTTTCAAACAAGAGCAATTTTATTTTTCTTTCTAATAATGGTAACGATAAACAAACTTTGTGGTTTAAGAAATGTATTCAAAGTTCTAAACTATCAATCGGTAACTGTATATACACAAAATTCTTCAATTCAACATAATAAGTAGTTATTTAGTTAAATATTGATTGTTGTTGTAGTTCTCTTGCTCGAGCGTGCGAAATGTTGATTAAATTTAATGTTGATACCTTTCCCTTCCAGTTGAAAATAAAAGTAAAACAAAGGAACGTAAATTTCAACTACTTACTACTATTTCCATTGCCTGCCGTACATATACTGCTTCGGAAAACTTCAATTTAGTATCTCTTCCGGGAAATTGATTCCATTCCCTCCAGACAATGAAAAATTTTAGCTTGATTAAAATAGTAAAATTTATTTCCAAGAAGAAGTAATCGCGTTAAGTCCGGGTTTTATAGAAACTTCCTTCTTTTTTTTGTTTTTACGTCGAATGGTTTACGTTCGGAAATAGAAATATAAAAGATGGAGGAGAGACGTAATAGGTTGGTAGTTAAAAAAATGTAAAAAGGAGACGGTCTTAAGTATATCCATCATCGAATATCGTCCTATTTCATTCATGTTTCTTGTGCCATGAAACAAGTAATTGTCTAAAATAACTTCTCTTCTTCCCTCAGCACCAAATGTGAAAACACCGCGTAAGTTAAGCTCAACCTAAACGTTGCAGTCTTTACTTTAAGCTTTTAACCAAACGAGTATCGTCACCCAATATACTTCCCCAAACGCCTCTACAGCGAGCAGGTGCTTTCGTAAATACATACAACCGGCGCTCGTGCTTAGCTACGGTTTAAGCACGCATTACCAACAACACCGCCGAAGATAATGACAACCTATAAAATATGCATGCGCATTCATATTTGCTTCTTTGCAGGTTCTTCGGTGAAAGCGTAAGGTCGTAGCTAACAGTTTAGGTGTGCTTGGGTATGGGTATGTATAAACATGAAAGCTAGCTCACGATTGCTATTATTAAAGAGGACAAGTGGTGATTGTGTGAAGGATAAATTCCAGTACTTCGGGGCAATCGAGTATGAACAACGAATTATTTATCGGAATAACAACTTTATCCATCGGAATTAAACAAATAATCGATCCTGTCTCAAGGATCATAACATAACCTCCTTAGAGCGTAGCTCTTCTGCTCTTCATTTTAGAAGCATATTTTTTTTATATATTACGTCCTTATTTGAAGCTAACACAATATCTTCATAATTCAACGATTTCGGCAACGTTTGTTTTGTCCTTAATCTAGGTGACTTTGTTATAACCTGTACTGAAACTTGTGAAAATGTCCAGTTGACTTCTATTTTAACCAAACAGCCAAATCGGTAACCGTTACTAGATCTGATAGAATTAGTAGTTAAACCTCCTACTAAATTAGATCAGTGCAAAATATATTTTATTTAAATATAGCCTAAAGGCGGCACCTAGATTCTAGGAACTATTATAGATATAAAGGTGGTGGTGCCATAGAGGTATCTAGTGCTGTAACGCTAAAATAATCTTATATTACGAATCCTGCGTTTGGTTCCCGGCGTGCAATACGCAACAGCAACAAGCAATTAACCGTTTACGCCAGAAGCCATTACATTTTCTCCAGATCTGCGCGTACTTCAATTATAGTCTTTTACAATTAAATATCTCACAGTATAACATTACAACGAAGTTTATTGTTATTCGTTTGATGCAATCTCGCGAAATGGGTCAACGAATACGACGTAGAGCTGTTAATTAAGCGCCTGGGTATTGCCTAAAAACCTTGAACGTGCGTACACTATAAACATACCGACTCCACATATAATACAAATGAGATGCACGCGGCGCAGTTGCTTCGCGCATGATTAACTTCCAGGACATAAAACAACACTAACTGGCGTCAGGGTTCGTTTAATTTCTTTGTAATTCTATTTCAAACAGCTGAACGTCACTTACGAATGATTTAATTGATGACAGTTGCTCGTGTTTGCTAACTACAGATGTGAAATGAAAAGTTTTTAAAATAGGCAATAAATTTATACACAAGTAAAAGTTTGTGCTGTCAGAATATATGATCCAGAACTGCAGAGATATTAGCAGAATATCTTTAGAATTAATTATATTTAGTTTGAATTTTATGTATGAGTTGTTTTATTTCATCAGTAATTTATTCTGTGTATTTATTACTTTCGTTGTTAAGGTTTGTGAGAACGTGCGGTGTGTGAATCTATCTGTTCGTATAAATGAAATTTCTCTTCCAGTTTCACAGTTATGAACGTTTTTCAATTTTATAAAGCATCAAGAGGTTGTTCAGCACTAGTAAGTGATTGATGTTCAGTTCCTGAGTTTTCCTATTCGTATATTTAGTTAATACAGCATTTGTAAGATTCTAGTTTGTTGTTTTTGAAATTTATTTAAAGGGTTCCCTTCAGATGGTTACCAAGTAGTTACTGTTAGATGTGAATAGGGCGCTGTACATAGGCTTCCTCGGCCAATTTGGTACTATATGTTACTGTCGCCATTGTTTTTGTGTTCTGTCTTGTCAATGCGTTGATGTGTGCGTTCCATTTTAGATTGTCTTACTCGCAGGTAAGTTTTTTCATTTATTTCGCTTATTATTTGAGATATTATTTTTATCTGCATTTTCGGTCTGTTCTTCCTCCTAATAAAGAGCAGTCGATTGTCAGTCTTGTACGTTGGATTTTATTGAGTTAATTTCCTTTTATGCCCAAGGCTTCTAATTTTCCAATGTTCTGATCTAGTTTTTTTCTGTATTTGGTTTATCAAGTCATATGATGCAGACCTTGTTTCTGAGTTCTTTTGAAATGCATATTGTTGTTAGTGTATTATATTGTGTTTTGTGAGATACTCTGATTTGGAGAAATTTTTCTTTATTTTATTTATTTATTTATTGATTTTCTTTATAACAAAATTAATTACAATTTTTTGGAACAAAAATAAAAATAATTTCCAAAACGCAATATGTAACAATTTTATTGAAAAAAAAAAACAAAGAAAAAAATAATAAACTGGAAATCCCAAAGGATAGATTGAAAAGGATAATTATACGCAGATTGAAATAAGCCAATAAAAAAAGGCTCCACTATTTCATAGCATCCCCTAGCAACATTGCATTGTTATACGTGAATCTAGATATCCGTTGTACGTTAAAATTAAACAATCTCATACAATAATTACAACATAACTAATTACGCCTAAAATAAATTGAAATAATCCACGTATTATACAACTCGAATTAACAATATTCCAAAACCGCGCCGAACATCTCGCCTTTCTCAAACGGGCAATGAGCTATGAAACACAAAGCACCGCGTACGACTGGTAACCTTGTTAGAAGTTACGGTCACTCCGTCTAACGACGCGATTTACTAAATTGGCTTCGTTTGACCTGGACGGCTGGCCGGGAGAATGGCAAAGCTTTTGATCTACGTACATCGTACGTATGGCATCGCGTATCTGTGTATCCCGAACTAAATTCAAACTACTAGCAGTGACTAGCGCAATTAGCGGCGACCAAAGATAACTTCTGTACCTCCTACCACAGTTCCCGCTTTGCATTTGGAAATTCCCGTCAATGTTTACCGGACGATGCATTTAGAAATTTTACCAAATTTCGCTGCTAGTTACCTAACCAATTAAACTTCTGGTAGAGAGAGGTATACTGTTTACTTTTGTTTTGTTTTCGATAAGTTAATCTAACTTGGTTGAATGAGAAATTAAGATGAAATCTTTTGTCCCTTCAAGTAATACATTACCTTTCACAAATAACTGTTAGCATTTGGAGTTATATTTATTTAGTAGCAGTTGTAGCAGCACAATGTGTATAATATGAGTGTTGAATATAATATTTGTATTGTATAAGTGCCCAATTCGCGAGAACAACTGTTCAAGAGAAACCAATTAAAACAGTTAGATTCTCCCAACAAAGAATAAGCTTTTCAAGGATAGATTCTACATTCTTACGGATATAAAGAATAGGAAAAGGTGTAGGATAAGCTAACAACAATGCACGTGATTGAAAACGTGACACTTACCGACACAAATTCTTAATTAATTACTATCTCATGCGCACATAATAATACATAGTATTCTAACGATATACTCGTACAAATCGTATGATCGAATCTCGTATAAGATGAATTATATCTATATACTGGGTTGGTTGCAATTGTTATAATCTATGAAATATAACACGTAGTTAATTTTCTTAAAGTTAGCCGCCCCGAACAAAATAAATCTGTAAATTTATGAATTTTTGATCTGCTTAGTTTCTGATATATGACTAACGCAAGCTCGTCCTGGAACAACCCGCATAAAATGTACGATACCAATTTACCAAAAATAAATAAGCCCTTAAAAGTTGACAATTTTAAAACTTAGAATTAGAGAATTGACCTTTTCAAAATCGCAAGATACTTGTCGACGTCTTTCAGTCGGAATACTTCGAAAGATAACGAAGTTAATTTATATCGAGTATTGTCTATTCTATTCTATTCTATTCTATTCTATTCTATTCAACACCTTGACAACTCAGAATAAACTACGTATATTTCTAACGCTAAATTCCTCTGCATACAATTAATACGTCCCACGCTCGTTAAACAATAGGAGGATTCTCGCGATTAACGCGGCTGCGAGGTGTTCACAAGCAAATATGCTTCCAGTCCGTTGTGTCTTCTAATATCCGCTCGCTCTAGCAATTGTGCGAGGTGTTCGAGGAAACAGGACGGCCTTCCAGAGTCTGGCTGTCTGATAGATGAGATAAATTCTTACTACTAATACCACTACTAATACTACCATGACGATAACTATCTTGAATATAGAAATTATGTTTGTTTAAGGCGATAATTGCGAAATACGTGTCGTAAGCGTTAATTACCAAGTAGTATGGTGTAATAACCTTCGAAGGAAGGAATTATTTGCGTAGAAATTATAGTTTTAAATAAGAATAAAATGCTTGGCTATATAAGAGTATCCGTGTTAAACTACAAAAGTAAAGTAATGAAATACAGGAAGAAATTAGAACAAAATAACTAACTTTCAAAATTATTTTCAGGTAGAAATCAACAAAATACAAAAAGATTCTCTACAAAATTAATCCTCCTTTCTTTCCCTCCGGTTGCGATTTTTAGCTTCGGAAGTTGTTTTAATCAATTATTTCGACTGTTAATTACTCGAATGACAAACGCGAAATGATAAATTACTTCTAAATTATCCAACGCAATCGAAATTGTTCTTTTACGGCCATTTTGTATTGTAATGCCATCTGCATAGCGGACGATATTCCATTCTAAATTAAAATTCCTTTTATCTATCGCCGTACGTAGGCTAAATTACTTCCTTTCCTGCAATATATAACCTTAGCTATACAGGAAATTTAATACATTACGTCCTATCTAATAAGTACGGCAATAAATTACATTCCGCATCGTCTTTTTTTCTGCTTATTTGCTCCCTATATCGTATTTTGTAAGGAATTTATTTACTTTTGTTGTTGATTTGGTCTTGTTTATTTCCCGTAAAAACGAATATTTCGTCCAATTCCTTTAATAACATCCCATCTTAATATGGTTGTCGGATATACTTAATTACAAATGTCTATTCGAGTGAAATACTTTCGAGGAAAACAAGTCAGGGCGGCGATGTTTTTTACCTTGATACGCTGTTCTTCCATCTTACGCAATTGATTCTGTTTGATATGCGGATCGTTAACGTTAAGCTTAGCCATTAAAAATATTTGGTATTGAAGAAATTTAATGATAAAATGTTGTTGTTACTTGGAGAACGAACGGTGAAAGAATTTGTATCTAGAATATACTATATCGGGTGTTCTGTGAATTAATGCATTACTAAATCCTAAAACTTATGTTTTCAAACAGTATCGGCTACAATTTCAATTAGTATAGGGACTTGACAGAAATTAAAACACTTGAAGCTAGATAATTTTTACACTGGAAAATTGTATATTCTGTAATGCAGTTTCAAAGTTAGCCAAAATAGAAATAATTTTTAATAATGTAAAAGATGTCGGTTGTACAGTTCTGTTCATCCAGTTGCAACTCAGTGCTCTTGCTTGAGAATATTCTTCTGTTTTCAATTGTGTTAATTATGGGAAATATATGGTATAATAATAATAATGTTATTAAAGCATAAATATCTGCTGACATGATCTGTAGTTGGAAGACAATTTCTTCTCTGATCAAGTTAGTGAAAAACTTTTCAAATAAAATTTATTCAGAAACAAGCGCTGCAAAACATAAAATATTAAATTATATTTTTGAATACATCTCTTGAGTCTTTGTCAACCTTCTCCAACATTCCTGATATCCAAGTAGCTTAGATTTTGAGATAATTGAGGTAATTTCTAATTTTGCGAAATGCCGATGTTATTTTAATACCTGATATCTTAAACGCCTTATAGGCTAGAATAGTGATTCAAATGTTATTTCATTGAATATTTCTTCGAATTTTTAAACAAAAGAAAAAGAAAATGTGGGAAAAAAGGACCCTCTTTTATTTCCAGTTTTAAATATTAAATGTTAAAATCTAAAACGATCTTCGAAATGGCTTAGCTTAGTGCTAACAATTTGCATATTTCATTTTTTTCTTTCATTTCAATTCAAATCCCTGGCTTTCCTTATCCTCCTTTTTTCCTTTAAGAAAAAAAAAACCGACAAAAATATTCCGCACGAGCATTCATAATATCCACTACGTAAACACGTGACGACTTCTTTCATTCGCATAAATACGATTCCAGCTCCTAATCTGTACCGGTATCCCGGTGGGATAATAAAAGTCGTATCGCATCGCCTAATTGGCTTGTTGACATTCTGCGGTACTTTCCCATATTCCGCACCGAACCGCGGATGCAATTAGTTCTGTCCGGCTCGACGCAATTCATTTCGCCGACGTCCTGACGCTTACAATTGTGGCCACCCATTTCGGGGGGTAGAAAGACGGCGAAAGGGGGGAACTGTAGCGTCGTGTCGACTTGTTGGCGACTCCTTTGTCTTGCCGTAATTGTCGGCTTTCCACATTACGCAATATCGTAATCTAATGTGGCATATATCGCGCCATATAGTACATATACAGGGTGTATTTGAAATACGGAACGGTAGTATATGAGCAAGATAACTGCAATGTTCTAATATAATTTATTACCGATTTTGGTTGACATTCACGAAATTCATTACTGATGAAAGCACGACCACGAGAAAATCCTACAAAGCAGTTGTAAACAGTCTTGTCTGCATTTGCCAAAAGTTGAAGACCTTTGACGGAAATCTCCACTTGAGATGTTCGTTTTTTCAAGAAATTCCTTTTAAAGAAACTATTCGGTCGATTTATGTGCTGTTAGCGCTTCAATAATAACAAATGTCGAAGTTTAGGAAAATAGTAAATATCAAATATCATTAGCGTCATCTAGTGATCGTTTGTAAAATCTTCAGACGCTATCCTCGTAATAACCTCCATACATATATGTATCAAAACCTTTAGCTTAAGTCTTAAAACTTCCGTTTCAAGATGTAAAAGTTATTAAGTCGTAGGCAGCAAAATGTCGTATATAAGACGAAAGTCAAGTTTTCCACGTATATCTGAAAATTAACTTCTTAAATCGTTGTCCTAAGCTTCGATAATTTCGCGAAAATCGATTCATCCACCTCGCAGTTTTCCAAAGTAAGCACTCGAATCAGAACTCTGTTTTCCCCCATTTGCTCCGAAGCATATCTACACACGCACGCGACTCATGCTTGCGTTATCGTTTTCCACTCGCTACGGCTAAGCTAGAGCCCCGATATACGCCAAAACATCTCTATTCATACGTATAGCAGCGAACTCGCGCGCGGTTACGAACTTTTAAATTAAAAAGTTTTCCCCCCAACTTCGCATAAATCAGAGACGCTTCGCGCGGGGTCGAATTAGTCGAGCGGCATGTTACCTTCGTATAAGAGCGTTGCCTAAATCGTTGACGTCGCGTTAAGTGTTCGATGGGTGAAATACACCAATGTACTGCCACGTACGGTTTAGGGAAACGGAGAAGGAGGGTGTGAATCGATTAGTTTCCCATTTAAAACCGCCAGTAAACAGAGTGGGAAGGATTTCGATGATGGCAAATTAGTTATAAATTCGTTTGTGCGAGGTTAGAATTGATTTTCGAATAGTGACGCTAACAGCGACATCTCCGTAAATGAATTGAGGTGTCGATCACTTTCAAATTTATTTTTCTTTCTTTAAATGTACCAATGATATTGGTTTAATTATATTCAAATCTTAACTGATTCATTGGTTGTGTTGCATATTGCTTTAGATTTAAGTCAAACTCTTTGCCTAAAGGTCGTCTACAACTTTCGTTTCCGTTTAATGTAAGCGGGGCCCTTTCACCAAAAGGACAGAAAAGGGATGTAAAATATCAAAATGTAATACTACTACTGAAACTCTACTGAAAATTAAAATCTCGGCTACCTACCAACCATGGTGAAAACCGAATAAGGATATTACGACGAAAGGTCGATTTAATAAAGAACACAATTAATTAAAGTTACCTGGTACATAGGAAATATATGTGATTCTACTTCATTAAATTAGGAGTAATTCTAAACTTATGATCAGCAGTGTATATACATGTATTAACTAAAATCTTTGGAAAATACCTAGTAAGTAATCATTGTCAAAAGGAGGGTCATTCACGCGAGACTATCCAATCGATTTCCATCCGGCGAAAGGGTTCCTATCCGCTTCCATCCCATATCAACCCGGAGCTGGGGCGGATTACCATCGCAACGACGACGATGGCACGTCAAGGCTAATGACAATTCCTATGCGAGAGAGTACACCGTCCTGGGAACGTTTACCCCGGGAGCTATTCGCATTCTCTCATCTAACCGCCTCCCGAATTCTATCCGAACGTGTCCTTACAGTCGGAGGGATATCAAGGAAAGTCTAGGAGAAGAAAAAGACTGAACGTGCCAGCCTACGTATGTAATTCAGATTCTATCTTATCCACTTTCGTTCTAGGTATATATCTAGCTGAGGCAACGTTTCGGAAATTTAGATATGTTCCACCACCAACTACGAGACGCGAGCATCATCCAGAATGAGCATCTTTCATGCAACTGTTTGGTTTTATATGGATCTGTGTGGTGGATTTAGAAAACTCTAAAGATAAGGAGGAATAAGAAGTGGTATTGCATATGCATACGCTCAATATTCTACATGTTTAAATTACCATTGAATTTAAAAGGAAATAAGTTAAGAAAGAATTTTCTGGTATCAAAGGTGTGTATTTGTCTGGGATGGATGAAATATTGATAAACTCTGTTAGTGCATCTCGAACATTAAAAACAGAAAATTTTTCAACTTTATTTTGAGTACACTCCCAAAGTTCTTTAAATTCTAGCATTGAAGACCTTTCCTTTTAAGCAAAAAATTTTATTTCAAAATGATTGGAAGATCATTTTCTATTTTTCAACAACAGGGAATTTAATTTATATCACAATAATGAAGGATGGCCCTCGCGACACTGTCCTAACCTGTACGAGCGATTTAAAATTACGCCAGATCGCGCGATAGTGCACAGTTACATAAATCTCCCGGGATTTATTTTTATTGGTATCGGACGTTCGCATGAGTGCCGCTCTGCGGCCCTAGCGGTCGAGGCAAACCGCGTGTACAGCGATTATTTCCCCAATTCTTCGATTCCAAGCGACATCTCTCGATGTGTACGGGCAAATTAATTGCGCGGATAAAAGAGAAATCACGGTTTGATAGGGGAATTTTATACGCTGAAGTTTCAGACTGACAAACCTTGTATGATGCTTATACGTAGCTTTCTAGATAAATGATTGGAAGTAAAGAAAAAAAAAACTTGAAAAGAATAAAATTTAGTGAAAAGCCTGATCAGGTTCTTCATTTCGAATCAAAGATATGAACTCCCACGACATTTTTGAAATCGTGAAATCGTCCGAATTTCCAAAGGAGTATCCCTCAGAAGTTTTTTTTTCATCATTCTCTTAATTTACCTATATCTCCCCAACTAACAGCTTCACTTATAGATTTCTATACGGTGAATCCATTAAGTTATTTGTACTGAAGTATTTCTACAGCATTTATAGAAATAGATTTTTTTTCTTAGTATCGAAAAGATGCAACGTTTTATACGTAATTAGCAAGATCATTTGGGGTAAGACAATCTTCCCTTTTTTAACCCTATCATACCTAATACTACGCCATCTATACAAACTTCGATTAATCTCGATTGTAAAGCGATACGGAATATAATAACGGCGTGCATCCGATACTATGTACATAAACGGAAATTCTAAACGATGACATTGTCTAACAGTTCCGGAAATTGGAAATGTGAACTCCGAAATAGATCCGGTAAGTAATTACGGCTCCTCATTACCGGGGTACGACGAAACGATAGCTGGAGGGAGCATCCATTACGGGTCTCATTAATATCGATGTGAGAAGGAGTAAGCTATTAAAATATGTATCAACATCCTGACCCTATGCATTCTTGGTCCTATATTTTTTTTTGAGCAGCACTAACAAGCAAAGAGGAAAGATTTTTAATTTTCATACGCATGAGGATTTTTTAATAATCGCATATCCGAGGGAGGTTAGGTATGGGTAGAATAGATGGAGGATCATCGCGTCGAGAATTTACGGGCACAATAAAAGTTCCGGATCTTCCATTCGAAGTAATAACCTCCTCACTTCCGTTGGACGTTAAGTTCCGGTAACAATTGGCCCCGGCTCCATTACTCTTATTGATACATATCCGGAATTACGTCTACCTGTTGTAATCCTGAAGCTTCCAGGTTTAATGGTGATGATAATATCCGGTGCTGGTCGTTTTTATATAGAGATGTAAAGTTTAAGTACTCGGTCTTCCGTGTAAAAAAAAATTCCAAAGTCGATTGGAGTTGTAGAAATTTTAAATAAACATCTTATGCTTCTATTACGTAAGAACAACAGTATCATCAATAATTTACTAAACTCAAAAGTGCTTTATGAACAGTACACAGCGCGTAAGAACTAAATACGTTCATCTAGAAACTTTAGTATACCCGTTTCTTGGTTTGTTAAAATATATTGCAGCACATGCAGCATTCATTCTCATATAGATTTCCGTTGGTTGACTGCCTTCAGCAAACAAAAATTAAGTTATGGGGTAATATCTTCTGAGCATACAAATTGTTTGGATTATATTCTTGATTCACGTTGTGATATTTATGAAGTGTTCGTCGATGATCAATCTTTGGGCCAACTTAATTTGTAATTTGAGCAGATTACGTACAAACTCGTATCCCTTTGTGATTCGCATCTCCTACATCAAGGTTTGCTTACTCGACCTGTTATACAGATACTTTTTCGGAAAACACTGCCCCGTCACCAACCTGGTAATGGTTTTGATTTCTTTTTTGCTGCGTCCAATTAAGTTAACAGAAAATTTAGCATCGCATTGAGTTGAACTTGAGTTAACTTCCACTTCTTTACATGCTCGTTATCTAACCAAGATCAGATCTTATTTCTAATGGAGTCCCTTGCGATTCCACATACGAGCTCTGGTCCTATGAAGTGTCTTTTGGAACACTTCTTGGCTAATTCGTCGGGTAATATATTTCCCTTAATATCCCTATGTCCCGGCACCTAGATCAAAGACTACAATGCTTTACTAGTAACTGCCTTGGCAGCAGCCTGACTACCAGTCGTTATGTTCCCCCCTCGTGCAGCTTCAGCACAGGCTTGCTGAAGTCGTCGCAAAGTGAAGAAATTGCGTATAGTTCCCTTTAGAAAACCGTTGCGTGAATGACATGTAAAATGCAGCATATCAATATCGTTTTACGTAATCAATAATTGCAATTTTATAAAATTGATACTGCAACAATTACCCTTACTTTTGCTATTTCCTATTACCGGCAATCGTAGAGTTGGCATAACTTTTACCATTTCGATTCTATTTGCACCATAATTACTGACACGTTAGTATTGAGAAAAACCAATTTAGATTCTCAATTGTTGCAATTTATCTAATTGCGGTGTAAAATACTAAAATCCCAATATAGTTGCGTATAACCTAATACACCATACGCCACATAACTTTATTACATCAATTAAAACATTACACGTATTGCATACATAGGCTGTAGACCAATTAAATCTCGGCGTAACGGATTTCATTTACAGAATTTATGCGAAAAGGTCATGCTATGCATGTATATTGTGTACACCCTAAGCTATAACAATTACGGAGCGCCATGTATACAGAAAAACACAGAACAATTCTTTTTTCCGTTGGCTTATATATCCGATTCTTCCCATGACATTTATTGCCTTTTACCACCACCCGGTCGGTAACTCAAATATGCGAATGACGCATAGTCTTTCATTTCACCGCCGTCGCGATGATTCACGTCGTGCATAGATCATGGGACGGTTTCATTTTTTCAGAAGGAACGTCGCAATATCCTCGTCCGCAATGTCATATACACATATTTCGGGCGAGAGGGACGTTATGGTCGAATGAAGAGTGACGGCCGTGATTTGGGCGCAGTAAACGAATATATTTTTGTCGGGTAAAATAAAATCAAAATCTGTAGAATGAGGAGGGTGACAATAATTTGAGAGAAGATTTCATTTAACGAATCTCAAAGCTTAGCAATTTAAAATATATTTGGATCTATAATATGAAGTTTGTAATCTTTTGAGTGGGTGAGAAGAAAGAAAATTATTGTTTGGTCGATGGATATTGAAAAAGCAGAGTAATAGGTTTCTTTTAGAATTAATCAAAGATTTGCTGAGTGATATTCCCATTTAATTGTTTAAGAGACGACAAAATAATATACTCAATACGCACATGAATTGGTTGCTTTGGCTAATTTCACTACACTGTATCCGCTAAATTTCCAGCCATTTCAGCTAAACACGACAACGGAGCAACAGGAGAATGGCAAATACCAAACATTTCTGAAGATTTTCAGGTATGATGTAAGGGGCAGCCATCGTCACAATTTAAATTGTTATGATGTTTAAAGACTTCTATATGGTAGGGAGGGTTACAAGACAAGATGCGGTTGCCAGTTTCCAGTCTATGTTCAGCCAGCGCGGACCCGATTACATGCAACAACCGCGTATAACGCTCGTGCTCAATAACACGATCGCTTTGCTTTACCGATGTGCACGCTACCGCACGAACATGGAATCTAGTAGATATTAAGGGCTTTCAGATGATTGCAGCCTTTGATGGGACAGTAGTCTAAGAGTTTGAAATTGGGTTTAAAGATGATTTTTAGGTTATTCTTGGAGGGGATCTGTCCATTGCAATCAGTGACACCTTCAACGTATGGTAGACAGGCTTACTTACGGAAATTAAGATTAGATAAAGAGAGTTGCTTTGATGCTAGCTTGAATACCTTTCCTAGAATAATTATTGTTGTATCAGAATTTCGATGAAGTGGTTCATATCCTGAAGAAGCGGATATGGAGGTGACCCTTTGGATTCCAACCCGGAAACCAAGACTACAGAGTCTTAGAAACTGTTTGTCCGTTTTAAAAACCATGGCCGGTAAACAATGTGCAGTCCCCTATAACCAACTTCTTTGATTGATTATACGCATTGCCTATTCTATCAAGATATTAAATTTAATTGCGTCTCGTGTATACCTTCTGTCATTCCTAAAATCGCAACGTATTAGATAATAGCTGTATTACTTTTATATATGTGATTGTGTAAATCATTTCACAATGCCATCTCCTTATAGGAAAAAAGCATAGCATCGTACGAAATGTACTTAAGAGGTAATAAAGCGCATAATCCGAAAGAATCCTAGCGTGCCTACAATAATATATCCGCGTTATTCGGCTTCCACACACTGAGACGGATCAAAGTGAACGTCGACTGAAACGACGGTTATTTTTATAACGCATGTAGGCTTCGATTAAATAATTCCTTCTAAATAAAGGATCAATCTTAATCGTTGCTGTGTGGTGGTGTTATTGCGTAAAAAACAACCGGCTTGATTATTCGCGAAATGGATATTGGATTGGAATTTATTGGAGATTTTGAGATTGTCGACTTTCGTTTTGTTTATACGGATCTGTCTGTTTTTATATCGCACATAACTAGGTACCCTATTCCGAAATGCGGTTTTTTTGCGTTATATAATTCGTTGGTTGGCATTTATTTCTTGCGTTCGCTTAAATATAATTCTAAAAATGAGAAGTGGTTGTTTGCTGAGTAACTGGGAAAGGAAATATGTATAAACCTGAATACCGGTTAATTATTTCTTGGTAATTTAGCTTTTTTTTTAATGTCCTTGCCCTAAATAAGTTTTAATCGCCTAATTCTATGTTACATAGTGGATTACTACATTAGGTAGCATGTATATTCTGGCTTATCCCATTGCAACCCTTTCACATTTACTCTAGATCTGCAACGTAAGCAATCCATCTGCGTCGATTTCAGCTTTTAGATATTCCATGCTCGTGTATTTGAGAGGAGTATTTCTGCTAGTCTTGTGGAAGGCGGTTTTCTTCAGAATCTACATGTTGTTTCTTCAAGGTATGAACGGAAAGGATTTGGATAAACTGGACCGGGGTTCGTAAGGATTTCAAAATTGGGAAGGATTTCTGGATTTAAATTTTAAGAGTAGATCACAGGTACCAAAAATTAAGTAATTTTGCCAAAATAAAACATAAATTTTCTTTTTTTTATAAAATCTACTTCTAAATTTAATCTTCGATTCAAAAAATTAGCAATAGCTTACGGTTAATTCAATTCTTCAATTTCTTATTTTCTCCTTTCTTTTCCTTTTTCTAAAACCTAATACTGATCACATCGTGCAGATCTAGTAAAAAGAAAACGAACTCGAAAGCGAAAATCAATTGATCCGTAATTTCGTATTTTGTTTTTTCGCCCTGGGAAAGAAAACAGATTAATTCCCACAAAATTAAACAAAACCGAATCGTTTTCGATTTAAATGCCCATCCTATCGATTTAACCAAAAGGCTTCCGTGGAAATCCTTACACCACCGATTAAAAAATCATCAAATATACTCCGTTAATTGATTTCCGAAAAGCTGATTGAATTGGAGAAGTTGTTGCTTAAAAAATTCATGTGCATGCATTTTGAGAGAAGCTAACATCGGGGAGAACGAGGAGGGGTGAAATGGTAGAAGAAAATCGTCTCGAAATTAAGTAATTAATTATTGATGGTCGAAATAAATGAAAGGCTTTCGGAGCGAACGTAAAGGCTGCTTCGCGTTTTAAATAGCAAAGTTGTTCCAATTTTGTATGTATACACCCCCGGAGAGAGTATTCGATATTAACATCAACGCTGGTGCCCTTCTCCCCAGCGTTTTCTTCGCCGCGCTGAACTTAATGACAGTTTTAATTAATTCGCCTTTAGTTCAATGATATATAAGAGTAACTAAGACACCTCACGCCTCTATACGTATTGAGGGAATTCAACGCGCTTAATATATTCCGGAAGGGTTGCTTCTTCGAGGGTAAGCGTGAGTGAGGGTAGAAGATTGGTTTCAATTTTAGCCTAATATCGTTTTAGGAAACCTTGCATAAATTTCTACCGAGAATCTTATACAGATACGCTGATACGCTAAGGTGATGGGACCTTAGCGTATCACCCTATTTGTTGAAGAGTTTATTTCCATTAGACGGTATAAAAGACTCGGTAGGTGGGTATAACTAATGAAAATTTTGGGTACACATACAGCGTTCGCCTTGATGAGAAACATTTGTGTATTTTCTCAGCGTGGTTCCGAGAATGTGTTTGTACCGCTGTTTGTCTCACTGTTAATGTCGTAATATTCGAAACGACGAGCTAGGAAAGAAGGCTTATAGAAATTGCTAACTGACAAGTAAATTTATAGATCTACGTTTTCGTACCTGTTACTTTTTAGACGTAATTTTTTGATAAAAGGAACCTTTCCTAAATGGTCTACTTTAAGCATACGGTGTGTGATATAAAATCGAGCGAAGTATTAAAAAATGAAGTTACTATGTAATGTGTTCCATTTAAAATAAGAAAGTCTAGGTCTATTTTCGCAATAACCGGAAGCGACACAAGCCTGGATATGCTTCAACTAGTATTCACCTGCAAATTTTCCAACTAACATTTGAAGTGGTTCTAAATATTATTCTACTCACTCGCTCGTAGCTTCGTTTCTCTTCGTTTTCTATTTTCGTCGGCAAACCGAGGAGACAAGTCAAAGTCAAGGATATCTATAAAACATTTAGATCAATAAATCAAAACTGCTGCCAACGCCTAAAACGTCCTAACGTACATCGTAACGATTTCGTGATTTATCCTTAAAAGGTGCATGCTTATGCACCTACGTCTATATGTATACCTGTACGGTACATAGATGAAGATGGTAATCATACATCGTAAATCAACAAACGATGCATTAAATTAACCTAGCTTTTTCAAGGATGCGGTTGCGGTATCCTTAGATGTACACACGAGACACAAATTCGTCATAAAAATATGGGAATTCTGTAAAGGCAAAGGCTACTAGACGTGTTTGTCGTATAGCAATTTAAATGGATTTATGTTTATTCGTATTTTACGATGTATATGCATGCAACGACTATAACAGGTTGTGTACAACTAGAACGAGGTAAATATTTCGCTTCAAATAAAAGAAAAAAAAATAAACGCCAATGGAGCTGTTTTGAGAAGCGAAAGAATGTTGAAATGGAAAAGTTAAAAAGGGTGTAAAAGTTTTAAAACGAAAACAAACCGAGAACTTAAAAGTACGAGAGTTATCTGAGCCGGTCTTTAAGAAAGATATTTATCGACCAGTTCTAAAAACCAGGACTTTACTAAGGAGGTTGTTGAACATTATGGTATTCTCAAGAGGGTCGTGTTTTTCTTTAAAATATTGAACTACTAAAAAGGCAACCATTCTGAATAAACATTCGAAGCAGGTATTGTCATTATTTTCTTTTTTATTATTTTTTCGGTTCCCTTAAGGTAAATATTAGTAAGTAAAGAAAGTGTGGTCGGTTAAAATAATCTTCTGGATATTTGTATCTGGTTTGTCTCAGAAAATTTGCCACAAGGTATTGTATGGCAGCCACCTCACTTTTCTTAAAGAACAAGGGAATTTTTTCAAAGAAAGCTATCCAATTCGTAGAAGCATTACAATAGCCGTCATAATCCAACCGTCATGCCATAGCTAATAATACATGACATCGATATGCAATCCAAGTATTACTTTAAAAAAACGGCTTCACAGAGAATCTTAAAGAATTCACACACTGTATCATAAACGAAATACACCGGCAGCCGTGCAGGTGTTGCATATAGCTTTGGAGGTCACGGCTGAGGACACCGCATGCCAATAACAACAAAGCACTCTCTCTCTTTAGATACGTAGAATACGATCCTCGTACAATACAGAAACAAACGGCAAGCGCAACGACAGAAACCAGTTTGCGATATCTTTGGTATGGAGCAGCCGGGCCTGCTAACCGACCCGGAGAAAGTTATAAAAGCCTGTCCGTAGTAAAACAAAACTCGGCAGCGTGCTGTTCTACGCGCTCTTTTGCCCCGGAGGTCAGGTTCAAGGATGCCGATGCGGCTGGTGCGCTGTAAATGGCAAATCCACGATATCTATAACGATCAGATATTCAATAAACTATGCACACTTAAATAACCATCATCTTTTTGATGGGCAACTTTACATACTCCGAGTTGTTTACGGTTTCACGAGATCTAAGACGACAGCGTGCTTTTTTTTAATTGTACAACACAACGTAGAGCACGGTTTGTTTTTTTTCGGGGACCGAAACTTTTCTAATTAACGCTGTCAGAAGCAGATTTAGGTCTTACGCTGTCGAATTTATGATTTTAAGATTTAATTTTTCTCGAAAAAGTTTAATTGATTTAATAAAGGCAAGGTAATGGGAGTTGTGACGAACAACAAAATTATGTTGACAGGGAATTTAGTTCGTGCAACATTTTTACAGAAACACTAGAGATCACTTCAAAGAATAATTGGTTAACCTGTATTTCTAAGCTGGCGTCCAAGAAGCTCAACATAAGCCAACTTCAACGGTAACGGACACAAATCAGTCATACTGCAATATTCTTACATCTGATGCCATCGT
Organism: Oryctes borbonicus; assembly: GCA_902654985.2. Lineage (NCBI taxonomy): Eukaryota > Metazoa > Arthropoda > Insecta > Coleoptera > Scarabaeidae > Oryctes > Oryctes borbonicus. The sequence goes on along the minus strand of LR736898.1, from coordinate 1,188,496 downwards.
GTCGAATGGCAAAAAGCCCAAAATTTAAGACAAGGACAAAGTGTTCATTATTTTTAACATTATTTGCAGTAATTCTTGATTTTTCGCTGGGAAAAGTTCAAGTTGGTAATTAAAAGTATCATTCAATCACCTCTAATTAACACAATTAAGAAAAGCATACTAAGAACTGTCGTTGTCTTCAATAGAAGCACGCTCAAGGGTAACTAACTAATTTCTTGATATTACCAAACGATTACTACCCATCAATCGGAGCAAAAGCGTCAATTTAACATCAACACCTTGAGACCGTCTCTTATTTTCTCCTTCTCCTTTCCGCTCTGCGCAGCTCTGTTGATCGTCAATAATCATTAACAATAACGATAAATATAAAACCCGAGTACCACTCATAGCATGTCCCATCTGGGCAAATTGCGTCGTTAAGGCACGATGTAGCTTCTTCTATTGCGTCGGCAGATACATGTCTAGTTGGTTTTCTCTTTTCCACACGAGCACTTTGGATGCTACATTAGAAAACACTAACACGTGCTCGATGTAAAAAGAATAACGGCAAGTTAATTTACCGGATAATTGTACACCTATCCATTCAATGTACTCGCTATTTATATTTATAAATAGCGGTGTTATAGTCACTTGGAATAGTGTACAAGGCTCAAGGCGAAGCGTGTTCGTTTTACAGGCTGTGGGTTTGTCGTTTGTCGATTTAGAAGAAAAGGAGAGAAAAAAAGAATAATTGTTGCTCTTGGGCATATTAAAAACCCACGTGAGTAACGAATAGGTTCTTTTTGTAATTGTACCAAGGTGCAGACTATTACTTCTACTAACTAGAAGTGATTCTATAAATTGTGAGTCATTGAATGAAAGATATGATGTGTTTTAATACCAATCAAAGAATAAATATCGTACGTTTGAAATGTTCAATTGACCTTACGGCATTTTATACTAACACAAAACAGAGGTAATCACGGTAGGGATGAGTAATAGCGACTCATTGTATTCAATGAACCGAGAAGTCCTGGTCTGGTCACATCGATTTGCTTTAGATGTATTTTAAGTGTCCGGGCTTACTTAAGTAAATGCCGTTACGAGATTGTTGTAAATAGCTTACCCATTGTGCACCGGTTGTCCTGTAACCACGGTTGAACAGTCTAAACTTTTTCTACATCTATTCTCAAAAATTGTCCTAATAACAATAAAAAAAAAACCTTGAAACCCTTATTCTTGATGATTCCACTTTATTTTACCTTCAACAAATTTATTCTTTACTTCAGCCACACCTCGTACAATGACATTGAGCAGCTTTGTAATTGTCTGAACGTCCCAGTACATTTTCTAGAATTAATTGTGAGAAAAACACTCCTTTTTTCAAGGTAGTTAATAATTCTTATGGTTAGCAATATAAACATTCCATTCTATTATCTCTATTACAAACGTAGAAATTAGAAGCGAAATTAACGTGGCATTTAAAATGGCAAAGTGTTAGGTTAACAAACGACCTGCCAGTGAGAAAATATATAGTTTTACGTAGGTATAGAAATAATTAAACAAGTAACCTTGTTCCTTTTCTTTATTTCGTAAAGTATATATTCTTGCAATAGCACTCAACCCAAATTGCAATAAATATCACCGTTGTTGCAAAAATATGGAACAGAATAATTAGATTGGAGAAACTGAAAACGGAGCTGTGATGTTTCTCCGAAAACATGCCTTCGTTTTTATTTCCTTTCTAGCCTTTTCAAACAACAGACAATAAAGGGAATTTTATCAAAATATCTGTACAATGACATAAATCGGGCACAGATATGAAGATAAACTTTACAAGGCGAAGCTCGCGTTTATTCAAATTAAATCACAAGAACTAAAACATGAAAATACAAAGAATTCGAAATAAACGAGAAGTAAGTTCATTGCGACGGATGATCTTACTGATCGTACACATTTTTTCAAAGCGCGAAATAAGGTATGACACTCGCATTTCTCGCTTCACATCGATTTTTAAGCGATATTTGCTTTTTAACAACAGCTGAAAATCCGGCTTCAAGTAAATAGGTTGTCGCAAAGGAAATGAAGAAGCAAATTTTGACTGTTGCCGCAAGAGAGTTCAATTAAACTTCCTTCTTCTGTGGAGGTTGAACACGTTAAGGATCTCGGATCCACGTAAATTTCGCGACATTGTCTTCCTCAAAGTATTCTGCAAGGCAGTCAGTGAGTTTTGAGGGTTTCTCCTAATTTGTAACGTCTTTGTCTTTAGCTAGTTCGATGTGATTTGTTCGATTAGATTTTAACCTGGTAATTTCCTGTTTTAGAACAATGAAATGTATATTCTCCTTTTGGCTTGCATTCACTATAAGGTATACAGCTGTATCTAATTCAAAATGTTAAAAATTACATCCAATACATATTCAATGAAGTTTTATTTTTATCCACGGACAATTTACGCCTAAAAAATATAAACAATCGATCTAAAAACTTGTTTTTATACTCTACTGACCGGTATAAGCAGACGTGACGTTTTATACGTATTTGATTTACGAAAATTTATGCATATTGGAAAAAAAATCAAGGACGAATTTAAGATGATGTCTTCATTCGATTACTCAGAATGTTCAAGTTCAATACTTAGACAGGATGAAATTATATAGTCAGATATATTTGTTCTTAGAATAAGATTACGTCATACCCAACCGAGACCATGTATAAATCAATAATTGTTATTTAAACCAAGTAACAAACAATTGCAACAATATAGTGAAGCGGAAAAAACCGTTTTATAAATAGGAAAACACTCGACGTAATTTGTCACAATATTCAAGCATAACCTTCTATTTATAAAGTGATGAATTAATAAAGGCTTCCTTTTTTTATCGTCGGTTGTTGTTCAAAATCCGCCTCTTGATCGTAGCGCTTGAGATTCTAATTTATGCAAAATTACGAAAAAGAACGCATGTACAATGTCGAAAATCTAATAAACCCGAAGAAATATGAGACTTTTTTCCGTGAAAATAAGGCAATGGATTCGATTGCGAAAAAACGAACAACACGATTACTTAATCTCCTGTTTTTTCTTGCTTGGACCAACTATAGCTTGTTTAGGCTGTTTACGGAAACGTATTTTGTAACGTTGATCTTCTAGAATTTATTGCACGTCTTTAATTCATCTGTCTAAAAAGATGCTTAATTTGGGTAAAATTAGAATATGATAGATAGAATATAGAATAGAAAAAATAAGCATGGTTGTATATTCCGGATGTTCGGTGACATCGTAAAATTTTAAGATTGATGTTAGATATTTTTGTAGCAAGCTTAAGTTACTATCGTCTTTTTGAAATAGTGTAAGTCAGTAATTTTCCTACTGCGAGCCCGAAAAATTTCAAGCAACTGTACAGTAGGCAACCGATTATCAATGCTGCCTTTCGCACGTCGGAGAGCGGGTTTCGGGGGCTTTCAGAATCTCTTATCTATCGAGTTCTATAACATATTTACATGATTACATTTGACGGTTTAATATCTTTTCAAGTTTTAGTTTACTTTCCAATGGTTACATATGTACAATTTCTCTTAACTTTCCTTAAATCCCTACCATAATTATTATCTGACCTTTTTGGTCTAATGTTTCATAATTTGTTGCTTTTCTGTTTTCTGTTTATTTTTTCAGACAGTTTTGAAATAAATGTATAGCTTACTACTTATGTTAATAGGACGGCACGCATCTGTTACAATAACAATAAAAACCAAGTTTTATACTCGTACCCTGCTAGCTGTGGCCTACCCCTGAGGAAGCTCCATATAATTGTTGAGTTGTTGAGGAACACGTTTAGTTTTAAAACACAGGATGTTTAAAAACAAAACCTAGCATAGGAACATTGTTTTTGTTATTTACTGCCAATTCCATAACTGCAAAGATGATAAAATTTCTTCCAAGCTATAAATTGACGAAAAAAATATATCTGTTGATTGAAATCTAAATTAACATTATTTTTCTACAAACGACATAGTCATTTACTTATGGATTGGATATATTTTCCTTCGCACAATTTTTTTATTATACAGAGTATACAAAGTTAAAACGTCTTGATCGTAAGCTCCAGTTACTGACACGCCAAACCACAACTTCAACAACTACAGTTTGACATCTCATTATTCCGTGCTATCAAGCATCCGCGTTCTCCTTGTTTACTGTTAAATCTAACGCGCCCTTCAGCAGCCAACCAATCCGTCCGCCATATATCAAGTGAACTTCCTACCTTCCAATAATAAGAGCATAATTAATACGACAGTTGACTGGTTCCGTAATTAAACAAACTAAATACCCGCCCCCGTCTTAATGAATTCGTAATATTTCAATCGGTCGTTTTCAACGCGACGGGACGGGACGAGATGCGACGCGACGTGTCGCTCCCGCGAAGGAACGTAAATTGCCGGAGTCGATGGCGTGTACGTGTGTGTGTGTTTGTGTGCAGTCTCGTTAATCCGTAGAGGATGAGGTAACAAGAAATAAATTACGACGGTGTTCGCAGCGTCCCGACGTCGGCGTCATTGTCGAAAACCGACTAGTTAATAATCCGGGGCAATATTTTCATTAAATTTTCATTAAAGCGAGAAAGCTGACACACACGAAGAGAATAAAGCGTGTTGCTGATGGGTATTCGAACCGCTTAGGTCTGAGTTTCCGATGTCGCGATTTATTATGGAGGGAAATCGGTAGTAACTTAAAGCCTGTAAGAGAAAATTTGAAAACGAAAAGACTATTTTTCGAATACCGAGCAGGAATTACTTGTTTCTGTGTTAGGTTGGAAACTTTCAAACTACCCTCCTATACGTCTAGGACGCCGTGAAAATATAGGCAGAGAATGTTTTTCCAACGATAATTGCATCGAATACTAAACGATAATTATTCTGTGAACGTTAATAAGTTAAAAACCGTTTGTAAAAGATCCAAAGATGATACAATGTGGTCGCTTTTCTTCGAAAAGGATGAGGTAATCAATCGCAAATAGATTCTTATATTATTACAACAAGTATTAGACTGCAGAATTAAGTAAGGAATAAAGAATAATATCCTAATGCGAGATTAGTTTTAAATAAATTTAAGTACCAGATAATGTAGCTATTTTTATTGTATTGAATAAGGACTAAGGACTAACTGTTCAAAAGGTTCTAGAATCTTCTTAAAAACCAATGCTCAACACCAATAACAAATTTTTCCTTTCCTAAAGAAGCGTATGTACATCTAGACGGGTGCATTACTCCAAAGAAGGAAAAGTGAAAATAGAGATAGACTTTTCGCGTGATATAACTCGGCTGATGCGGAGATTGAAATTACAAGACGAAGCCCGTCACATAAGAGGTAAAGTTTATTGCCGTTAGAACGACATCATGCTTTTAATATCGGCAAGGAAGCGCTTATTACATTTTATGGCGCGAGCTGTTGTTTTGTTATTTTTTCCTTTCGTATTTTTCATCTCCATTCTGTCTACTTTTTCCGGTCTCGTTCCGTTTAGAAAATGCCGCGAGTTTGATGCGAAAATATTTCATGTTAGCAAGTATTTATGTATAATAGGTAATATAGCTTTCGACTATATATGTATATAAAATGGAGGATAAAGACTAAATTTTAGATTCAAGATTGTTAATGAATACCATCTTTATAGATAACTCCTCTATATCTTGCTTCTTATTAAAATTCCTTCTGTAGAAGGAAATGTTTTAGATGGAACTGGAGAATGAGATCAGTAAACTTAAAATAGATAACAACAGAAGTGCAGATCGAACCTTGCACAGTTTGAGATTCGGTTCTTCACCCTCTACAACCATTGATTAACATCACCATTAATGAATGTTACGGTTGTATTACATTACAACCGGATTCTGGTTCGTATAACAGTAGGATTACAGAAACACGTGCTCTACATCTGGTTCTGGATATCGCGCCTAATTTAGCATTGCACCCATGAATGCACCATGAACTTGAAACTCCCGATGCATTTAGCGACAGTAATATTGGAAATTTTTGTGTGTGTGTATATATATATATATATATATATACTTCACTAGCGTTTACAACACTCGTTCATCCGGTTTGACAGTATATTGTAAATCTTCATTAAGCATCAAAGAATGCACTATACCGTGCTACGCGAGTAAATCCGCCGATTGAAATGACGTTGGCCTCTAGTTCCAGCATTCGGTATTTCTGGTAGCACGTTGTACGCATAAATATGTACATAAAAGATTGCGTGCATGGAAATACCACGCTGCTGTAGGAATTTTATGGATGAATTAGTTAAAGGATGAAATTATACGATGTACAATTGCTCGTAAAAGAAGATATTTTCTTTCATCCGAGTATTTTATACAGTGATAATTTAGAAATGTCCAAGGTTGGCAAGAAAAGAGTCCCTAAATCAGCAAACAATATGGGGTTTGTATGCTCTGCCAAACTGATATTATTCGTTGTGCTACATTGCTGCAAGAGAAGCGGTAAGAACGTAATGGAAATGAGGTTCCTAAAAACATGGAAAAATATGAAGGACGAGATAAGGAACGGAACATTTAGACAACACCTACACATAGATCAGCACAGCTCAGACAGTTCGGAATTTTTAATAAAATCTTTGCGAAATGCTTTTTGAATTTTAATTGACATTTAGAGGATATACGTTTTCAGTTCTTTCCATCAATATGCTGTCGTTGACTTAACTATTTTATGATCATAAATTAATACACTCCTACGGAATAACCAATAAGGACAAAATAATTGTAGTCCCATTTCAGTTCACGTATTAGCCCCCTTTCGTTGATCGAATTTTACAGATTGCTAACCGTATGAGGTAATCGATTCCACTTAAGTAATTTTGGCGCAACAACTTCGCTTGTACGGAGAAAAATATTCATTTTAATCGATATATTTCCCACACTTCTTAATTGCTACTCTATTTGGACGATAAACAGCTGAATATAATAAGAGGCGGATTTGCAGGAAAGAAAAAAAACGCACGCGATTCTTTATATAGTATAGATCAACTACAATAATTGGACCGTTGTCACACCCACTGTATTCGACCGCGTGCTTTTGTCAAGCGACTCGCTTTTTTCGTTCGGAACTGATTCTCTTACGTGCCCGAATTATGTAAAATTACGTCGAACTCGGCGAAATGTTTTATTCGATTTATAAGCAACATATGGAAGTATGGAATAATCGCTCGCTTTACTTGTTGCTCGCGGGGAATTACCTCCTACTTCGAGAAGTTTATTTTGCTAATCTGTTTTTGTACCCCTCCTACAGGGGTTACACTTGCGTCGTTCCCATGCGAATCCCGACTCTAATATATTCACGGGAACCGACGAATATAAACAAAAGTTTCGTGTTTGGAAGGAGTGGGCGAATTTTCTAAGATTCTTCCAGTTCCATATGCATTTTGATATTTTATTCGTTAAAAAAAAGGGTTTTTAAAACCCCGGCGTTAGAAGCCGTCGGAAATTAATACTACTAATTGAAAGAAATTTGTCATTAAGAAAGAATAAAGAATAAGTGAATTAAATGAAAAAGAAAAAAATTCAAATTCGAAGCCATTCGCTTGTCCCTTATAATTGCATCTAAATCGGGCTTGTTTACTGTTTTATGATTTTTTTTTGTTTCCTTATAAGGGCAATTTGATACGAAAAAATAAAATAGGTAGTTGCATTTAACAAAATTAAATTTTGACACTTTTTCCATGTGAAAGTTTAATCGTCATTGTCGAACACGTTGTACATTGTCTTGTCGGTTCGATACAGTTCGTCGTGAGACCATCCATTTTTCAAATTTCTCCCTTAAAATTAGTTAAATGTGAATATGGCATTATACCTTACTCCTCCTCCTCTAAAAAGAGCATAGTATACCGGAAACTGTCAATCTTTATGAAATAACGATAGACACGTACCATACGGTATGATACCGTGAATACGTACTTTAGGTTAGGTATGTACTGTAATTACATTTCGATCAAATGCTACTATAAATGTCGCTTTAATTGAACCACGTAACAGGGCATTAGCCTATCAGCATTCGGCATGTCAATTTTGCAGCGCTGCCAACGTGGTAACGTTATAAAGTTACTTATTAATATATGCCACACATCTAAAGCGCATCATACAAGCGTAATTTTGAAATGTTGAATATTTCATTAGCGCTGTGAGCCGTGTCATGTTGCGAAAATCGTAGAGAATTGCATTTGACGTATCTCATACGCAAATAATTAGGTACATAGTTGACCTCAGGATATAGACTAAATTATGAAATATCTATGATTTCCATAATATAATGTAACAACTGCGAGAAGACAATGTCATATTTTACAAGCGTCTATATGATTATTAAATGGAAAATTAAATATTGATTAAATTTCGGTATCAATAATAAATGTCCTTATACCTTACTTGGTTGCTTCGTCAAATTATTCTTAATGGGTAATGTGAACTAAAGAGATACTTATGATTTCCAGTTGATGTCAATAATTGGAGACTTTTTTCGGCAAGATATGAATTCGAGATCTTTTTAATACAAGCGCAGGTTTTCTTTCACTAATAACTTTTATCTTAGCAGACTTATACCGAGGAAACGTCTACCGTAGGTTTCTGCATTCTTTCAAGTTATAGGAATATAGCTAATATTTTTTTCTAGAATAACGTTTTACATTATTGTTATCATTTTACGTACAGGTTTCAAAAATAAAAAGAACACAGCAAATTCCTTTTGACAACCCATATAAAAGCTCAAATATATCTTGGATGTTCCACAAATTCTCATAATAAAACGTGTTATAACACGCACATTAAGCCAACCATCCCCGTTCAACTACTAAATCACACATGCCGTCTTATATAGTCGACAAAACTAATTAACACTAGTATCTTTTCTCTTTTCTTACACATCACGTCGAGGAAAAATATCTTTTCTCGTACGAGGACTGCCCTACTATCACACACTTATTACACTTCTCCACAACGTTTTTTAAACCTTCGCAGGCGCCTGCTTGTTCTTCATTATTATTATGGTCCCAACAGCGGTGAAGGATACCAGTAATATACCGGAACGGATGGGTTTTTCCCTTCGCGGAATTGCGGCCGTACCACTTCCATTCGCTCTTTTTATATGTCAAATTGGTCTTTATAAAGAGTGGTACCGACCGACGTAAGGAATTGCCAAGGAGTGCGCGGAAGTTAAGAAGGTTAGAAGAGGTGTAAACGGGGCGGAGGTTGTGTAGAAACACGTAAGAGAGAGAGAAATATAAAGAGGAAAGCGAAAAATGCCGAAAAGACATCTCGCGTGCCCCAAAATTCTACACCACCACCTGATGTTCGAAGCACGTCGCTTTCCGCTGGCGCCATATTGCCTAAACTCCAAGAAGAATCGGTTTGACGGTGTTATTCCAGATGATGATGGTAATGATAACGGACACGAAGGGGGAAAATCAAGAAGAGGAACAGGAACAGGAAACGGAAAAGCTAGGATATGTTAGCGCCATTTTATTTTGTTAGAATGGCAAATATTAAGAAAGAAACAAACACCAAAATAATGGAATAGCTAGGAGAATATTATGAATAAGAACTTCATTACACTCATACATCTCAATGCTTATCTCTGCAGAATCTTAAGACGGTACATCCAGCGTATTAAATCTTATAATAAAAATTGTCAATCATATTCGGAGCATCAACTGCTGCGAATTCTATAATCTTTAAAGTGTTGTTCCATGTAGTTAGTGCTAAATTTGATGCACTTGTAATCTATACCAATGCACGTTAATTGTAAAAGGGAACTGCGACAAAATTGTGGGTTTTTCGGCGAAAAGTTGAACTTACGCTCTTTTGATTTGCGAGCTATGGGACAAAGTTGAAAAAAAGAATTTTTATTTTTCAACTTTGAGAAGGCGTAGCGTCGGAACGGTTAGAGCTAGGGAATCGACTCTGCTTTAAAGTGCTCATCGAGATCTTTCGAACGGGCCCAAACTTAACCTCCTAGCTCGTTCGGATGCCGAGATATAGAAGAGCGGTAAAAATGTGTGATGACATTTTTGAAAGGCCTAAAAAGAAAGTACGGTATTTCGCCAATCTAACGGTGCCAATATATTGCCCTATAGTCGCAAAATGCGAAATAAACTTTTAAACCCGCTACCTCTGACGGTTTACGAGATATGAGCATTTAAAGCTTTCGGAAGTTTTTTTGGTCGCTACATTTTTATTTAGCTACCCATTCAAAAGCATTAGCTTGCATTGCTTCCCTTGTGCTTATTGTTAGCAATGTTACCATTCTTTCGAATCGACATTCGTTCGAAATGTCGATTCGAATTAAAAAACCCATAACATCCTCGTATAGCACACGCGTGACTTGAAAAGCGTAACGGATGTACGCCAATTGGTGCACGAGAGACGAATAACAAATAACCGTGACTGAATCATAGCTACCATGCCGGACTTACATCATCCTCTTGCAGATTTTAGATAATGTTATGTGCATATGTGTGCGGTAATAAAGTCATTACTATAATAAGGAATTGGATAATAACGCTTTCACTTTTATTTACTTGTTGACTTTTCTATCTGAATCCTGAAATTATGTGTATTAAAAATTTGAAAAAAAAAAACAACTTTTGATATATGAAATGTAGTTTAATATAGAAAATACTTGCTTTTTTATTTATTACAGCATTCTAGGCAATCTACATTGAGTGATTTTTATTTTATCATGCAAAAGATATTTACAAGAATGGTGGTTAAAAATGGAGATCGACGTATCCTCGAAACAGATGTTCCGGACTAATTAATTAAACTTTAATGTTGTTTGTATATCCATACTGCCCCATAATCCTTGCTATCATTATTGAAACAGCTTCTATATTTTTAAACCATTTCATGCACACTTAAGGTATTTATATAACACCTCTTATATCTTCAACTAATTCTAATTAATAATTTTTGTACTAAACCGTTGTGTGACAGGTTTCTGAAAAGTTTAGGCCGGGGATCGATAACGTACGGCTCCTTTAAGGCTTAATTGCAGCTCTTTTCAAGCTAGTAAATATTAGGTGTGTAAAAGAATAAAACTTTTAATTAGGCGAGGTATAAATGAAGGTCTTAGATCCCACAAACTCCATTTAATATGATGCAAACTTGCGACTGGTTTCGAGCTAATTGCTCATTCTCAGACCAGAATTCCGTACGGAGTAAAACAAATTGTCAAACGTCTAAACCTGTAATTTTTGCACAGAACTCTCACCTAAAGATGAGCAATTATTTCGAAATCGGTCGCAAGCTGATATCATATTAAATGTTCGTGTGAGTTTGTGAGATCTAAGACCCTCAAGCTACCATGAATACCACTATGAAAGTGGTGAATTGCAGTGTATTTTATTACACCTCCTTCGAACAAACGCATTTTAACAAAAGAAAAACACTCTTTAAAAATGAATATTATAAAAAGAGGTTGTCACCCCCTGCTCTAAGTGGTGTATTTCTAAAATAGTAAATTTCGTTCTGGCGACGTCAAACGAAAATCAGCAAGTTGATATTTTTGACTTTTTTCTGGAACCTCTACGAGATTTCAGAGGAATCCCTGAGGGACCCTGGAACCACTGATCTTGTTTATCTAATAATAGTATTAGGAGAAAGTAAAACCCCATTTTGGCACAAGACCCTGTCTCGCAAATGAAACTGTTTCATAATACAGCATCCCTTTTGCTCATTCTTCAAATATTTTGTTGGTATTACACACACGACCACGTCAGATGTTTTAACAAACTAGCAAACAATTACGTAAAATATCGCAAACACTTTAAATTTTTCCACTAATATTTATTTAAATCACATCACATTTTCGAAAATATAATCCACATTCGCATGTTCCTAACTCAAAAAATCACTAAACACGTATAAAATGTAGATTATTCTATAAATATTTTACATTAGATGTACACTTCCGCAAAGTAACACCAACCACAAAACAATAACGTTTCGACATCGAATGACATAACTAAGTAGGCTTCGTTTGAACCGTATGAGTGGGAGGGGGTAATGTTTTTCATCACTCATAACAATTATAATCTACCCGGGTGTCCTTATATGTATAAAAGTAACATATGAAATTATTTATTGTAAAGAGATCTTAATTACACCATGCACCTGGTTTGTATTGCAGAAATAATAGCTTACAGCTACATACATTGAAAAAGGATTACAAATCAAGGTTATCATACATCGTAAAAGGATCGTGGCAAGCTTTGACATATATAGGGCAAATTTTTCTCAACGCGCGTCATCTCTGTTGTCTATTATTTCGCAGCTGCCATATTGGAAATTACCATCGATTTAGATCGCAGGACATATCGTTGTCGATCAAGAGAGTCATGCCATTTACAATCTAATACTACTTATCTATACGTGCGCATATTTGAATTGCAAATATTCATGCGGATAAGCAACAAAGAGATCACGAGAAAATTAAGACTTATTCATGCATAGGGAGACCACGCCAAGTGAACTTTACAATGACCGATCACTTAGAATGTCTCAACGTGTACACTAGTTGAAAGAAAGTAATTATCATTCTCAAGGTGACGTGTTCGATTACAAAGAATAACCGGAGAGAGAGAATATGAACGATTAAAATTGAAAAAAAAACGCGTTAATATCTATTCACCTTATACAGAACTAGTTCTAGCGTATCGTTTTGCATATTTAGAAAGGTCTAAGTATATGAATTGTAGCATGTATACACTATAATAATTGTTAAATATTAAATTTAAGATAAATAGTAAAAACAAAATAGAATTTTATTTTATTTTAAGGGATCCTTGTAAAATACAAAATTTGCTAACGTGAAACAGTGGTTTGGTTGCAATGTTATCTTGTTATTTAGCGTTGATAGTGCCATTAATGTGAGTTACTTGGTATCCAAAAACCCCAATTCAATCATTACACAAACCCAACGAAGATTTATTAAATCACAGATCATACAACCTCAAAACAAGTGCATTAATATACTATTTCCTTTACACCATTAAGCTTAAATGACACAACCTCGTTTTTTTTTCATTTTTCTCCCCCAATTCTTTTTTTTTACGATTATTTTTTCCTCGCGTTCAGCAATATACAAATTGTAACCGCTAGCGGTTTATATGTAGATGACGGGGTATTTCCTTCTTTCCTCTTGCTGTTCCGGTAATTTGTTTCGTTTCCAGCTATCGTAGGGAGCGTTTGGAACGCCGAACGCCACCCACGCTCCTTCCATCCTCCGTCCTTGTCGATTTTCGCATAAAAAAATCTGTAATTCTGATGACGCGAGCGAAATTATCTCGATGGGGCGTAGGGTCTGGACGGAAGAATATAAAATAGAAAGAGATATCGACGGCTTATCCATATGTATTAAGATATTTTCCTCGAACGAAATGGTTGAGATCTTAACAATAGGTTCGGAATGAATTTACATCTAATTTTTTGCTATTATCGTTACGTCGGATAGAGTTTTCGAATTTGATCGATATTTCTTTTACTCTCTTTAATAGTGAACGAATATATAATACATAGTAACTTAGATGTCTCATTCCCCAATTGATACAGCAGTAACATACATCGTTTCTATAGGAAAAGAAACCCTCTCCAAATAAGCAACATATACAATAACACAACTAACGTAGAAACCAGGTTTCTGTGAGGCGAACATTCACAGAACTGAAATGGAAACTTCGAATCTTACTGGAATTCTCCAAAGCATAAATAAGCCATCTGGCAGAATCTTGCAGCGTTGCTTATATAAAAAAGTAGGAATAAATGTTTGTATATATTTAGGTTTGTTTATTAGTGAGAGTGGTCTGTAATTTTGAGCCATCTTACTATCTCCTCTCTTAAGTATTGGGACAATCGTAGCTCTTTTCAACTATTCAGCATATATTCCTTCTTCTACTACGTCATTTACCAGTTTCCTTATCATCGATGTTTCGTTTGATTAGTTCTGTAATAATCTTATCAAATCTCTGTGCTTCTACCTTTATTATCTTCATTCTGTCTAATTTAAAATGTACTCCTGTTTGTTCGTCATGGTATTGAATTTGAATTGTTTTTGGTATGTTTGTGAAGCAGTTATTTATTTCATCTGGTATCTCTTTCGGATTTGACGTAATTTGTCCGCTTTGTTTCTATATTTTTTTTATTTTATATGTTTTTTTTTCTCGTTGTGTTCGTTTCTGCTTTTACCAATTTCGATATCTCTCCTGAATTATTTTGGAGCTTCTTAAATCGGCTTTTATAGTATTATTTTTTTTGTCAGTTCTTATTAGATATGTTGTGTGGTAAAGTAAATAACACGCAATTTAAGATAAATACCTGCCCAACGAATAATACCTTCAAGCTATACAAGAATATTTAACAACAGATATCGATCGTACCTTGTTCAGCTACCTTTTTGGCGGATTATCGGCGGATCTTGTTTCTTACAGTAGAAGGAAAGCAACAAAAGCGCCGACGATGTACTTCTTTAATAAATCTTTCCTTAAGACTTATGTAATATAACACCTTAATGGATTTATTTTTTTTTTCTTCAACGACTCCATTATAATAACATCGTCCCCTGAAGCGTTATCATTCCGCTGAGATATAACGCAACAATACACTCTCCCAACGTTGTTAATTTCTCTTCATTTTCTCTCTTTCGTGAGGCGAAATCCGCTGTTCAAGTTTCTCCTGTGCGTCATCCGATCTGAGGTTGTCGATGAATATATACGGGCGTTGAGGACGCAACATTATATACAGCGATTATTACGTTATTTTTAGATTAGGTGGTAATGGGTGATAGTATTTCCTCATAGGTACGAGGGTAACATAATTACGCATGCGCTGTAAGGTACAGCCGCTTCTGCAAAAATGAAAAAGAATCTTGCATTTGAAAGGCAATACGTCTGCGCAACTAAAGTCGAGATAGACGCTGTTTACGGAGATTCTCCACTATCATTTGCCAAAATAGAAATAGACAGGAATTTAAACTGAGCCGTGTCAGTTTGATTGGCGATAATATTGAAATATTCCGGCTTGTCCAAAATAACTATTCTATTCTCTTTAGCTGCTTTCTAATTGCGAACACGTTTTTCTTTTCTTTGGATAAGGTACAATTCAGTTCTTTCCTTGATTGTTGGAGCAATTATATAATAACTGTATTTGATATCGGTTTTGGCAGTCACAGCGAGGTGTAAATTGCGATACTTCTTTAAGAGCCCATAAACTAGCATTAGCCAATTATTAATGACATTAATCATTGCCTTAATCTTTATTTATGCCTACTTCGTCGGAGCGAAATTTCTAACGAGGAAGAAAGAAAGTATTAACAGTCGCTTAGGTTCGCTCGGAGACATCCGCAATCACTTCCGAGTCCCGCCGCACGTAAAACGCGACCGCCTCGTTTGGTCGCCGATAGAGACGGGGATAGAGGTAGAACTGGCAAACGCTAAAAAAACGAACCCACTTCTCGGTTCAATTCTGGTCACGGTCTACTTTCTATCCGCGTCCCATCTGTTGTCGGCTTAGCTTCTTATTACTCTGTCATAGCTTCTTTATTCGAAGACTTCGGTCACGTGACGTCACTATATCATTACACACTCCTTTTTAGACCGTTGTTTTGGCGAATTGGACCAGCTAAGAAGTCGTAGAAAGTTTGTCGGAATTTGTTATCTGTGGTAATTTTGGGATTCGGACCAACTTCGTTGACTATATTAAATAAACAGAGCGGAAAACGTATGCTTGGTTCAAATCAACCAAATTGTTAGGGAGTTTTGTGAATATTTCTTTTTGAGATACATGTTTCTTAAAGGAATTATATTGCTCATCAGTAAACAGCCTTGGAATCCACGAAGCTGCCATTTTCACACCTTTCAGCTGACACTTTAAGGTGCAACTTTTAACACGTTACAAATCTTGCGAATTCTCAATATCTAAATATCCTCTTTTCGGATTTCTCTTCACGTCTCTCCGAACGCTAAGAATTCGGACATACCAATACAAAAGCCTCTCAAAATCACGGGAATATAAAAATCGGATTCGCACCTCTTCCTTTTTTATATACATCTCCCAATATCATCTCGGCATCGGCATCTTTGATATTTATTGGCAAATATGGAAATTTACTGTGTGTCAGATTACAATCTACGTCGAAATCCGATCCTTATCCTTGGGACAGACGCCTCAGATCCTGTTTTCCGTACCGTTTTCGCTTAGTTGGTCAAAAAGGCGATGCTGCAGCAGTGTGGGTATCAGATTTGTCGACTTTTCCATGCATGGGGAAATTGAATAGATACGAAGTGTGGTGAGCTATTTGATTTTTCGAAAATATTAAAAATTAATTTTTGGAAGGATCGGATATTGATGGAATTTTATAGCACCTTGCCTGCACAATGCGCAACCACAAGAGAAATATACAACAATGCTTAAAAATTGGATTTTTAATTTATTATATTGGATCAAGAGGTGGTCAGACCAAATACCCAAAGCTACCTCAGAATTTCGGACGACAATTGAGTAACTGGATTGTTTGTTATTCTTTTTATTGTACCGTTAATCAGATAATAATTCAAATTCAGTATTGATGGTAAAACTAGTGTATTATCGCGATATTATTTCTAATAAAGAAGTAACAGATTTCGATGAAATTCTGTAATGCCTTTGCCGGCCTACTAGTCCCTCCTTTATCAAACGAAGACACTATTGTACAATTTTACAGTATGCTGGTAATATCTTTTCCTTTTTATCTATGTCTATGAGACTTTTATGAACCACGCACATATCACTTTCTAGCAATACCATTGTATTGTACTATGATTGTCCTTCAAATTATTTTACCCTTGCTTTTTTACTTAAATTACGTCAAAGCGAACGTCTTTTTATTTATATTTTAATAAAATTATATACCACACCAAATTACAATATTTGACTAACGCCTCTAGAAAAAAATGTATAAATAATAAGCTGCAGCTGTGCAAAAACAGTTTGCTAATCAAGCTGTCACAAGATATAATATGCAACCATAACCATTAATTTCTTGCTGGCTTCTACAAATACAAGCTTTGTAATGAAAACCGTGTTTTTATTAGATTTAATTATGCGTATCAAACAATATAATCTTTTTTATCTCAATCCGTTAATAACTGTTTACAACAATAGCAAAAACGGTGTATATAATATTCTAAAAAAGGACGCATTATTTATATCGGCAGGAGCCAGAATCTATGTATTCGGTTTCCAATTACCTTTCTCTTGTTATCCTATATCTTATGTGTTCAATTGTCAAGGGGACGATTCCAAATATTTGATTTAAAGGAGACAATCATCTCATTTGTTAGGTAACACCATTTATCTTCTTTAAATGACTTTTATTCCAAAACATTATTAAACAAGGAGTACGACGGAGACGAAGTCTAAGTTCGTCCTAGAAAGAATCAACATCATATCAACATCGATATCGCAATTATAGCAGGAAAGGAAAAGACCTAAAATATATGGAATGATATTTCAGAAAGGAATGGTATGAATCCAAAGCAAAGATAATTGTTACAGAAGAATAAGTATGAACTCAAAATTGATGCAAAAACGTTGATTTTTAAAAAATAAAATTGACCTGACAGAGCATTTCTTCGAAAAACAAATTACTTCAAATATCCTGAATTTATTCCGAAATTTTCTCGCGTCGTTTATAAACCGAACACTACATACCCAAAAGCTTTCGAAATTTGTAACATGCGCGGCACCATTGCAAGGGGGAACGTTCTTTGTTGGTGAAAACCAAGTTGAAGGAGCAAAGGTTTAAGACAAGTCTTCCAAAATGCAAGATTCGCAATACTTTTTTTCTTGCCCTGGAAGAATCTAATAATGCTTTATCCAATATTTTGAGAGGAGCTTGAATTTGGAGTAACGTGAGTCGAATATTCTGACCCTGGCTCTCTACAAAAATGTGCGCTTTTGAAACTGCAGCACGGTAGAATATGTTGCCTTTTGATTTGACTTTTCGGCAAGCGACTTTCAATTTTTCTTTAGCTCCCTTCTGATTTTATTTTTGTCAATAACTTTACTGTTATCAGATTCTGTAACGAGTCCAAAATCATGAACCAAATATTTCAATTACTTATTTCTTAAAATTCCCTCCTACATTTTTGTCGAAAATACATAAAATTACTTAATTGTAATTCCTGCGCAATATCGTAGCATACGTATTTGATTTTAGTTTTAGTTTCGCAAAGCATTCTAGAATTAAAACGTGGAATACGCTCGATTCGGAAATTCGGAACAACGGCGATCTAAATCCAAATTGCAAAACCGATATTAGATTAATTTCGAATCGGAACGCCACAACTTAATATCAAATCGAATCAAAACAAATAACGAAACACCGTAGAAAAGAGAGATTATTTACCGTCTAATTACACGTTTCTCTTGGTTAAACAACGAATTCGACGAAACCCAATCGAAAACGAAATGCAATCGTACATAGAGAATGTCGAAATCTTCCCACTGTTAATGGTCTTTTGGTAAAAAGTTAAATTGAGGCTGCGCGGGCAACAAATGAAGATAAGCAATTACCAGCGAATCGATTTCGAAGTTTTCTACGATATTTCCTAATATTCGAGGTACAATCGTGCTATTGCCCTATCGAACTGTACGATTTGTTTTCGCTTACGTTATTGGTTCAAAATTCTTGTATCAAATACATTGTTTTTTGTTCAAGATGGTTTAAGATCGGTTTCCATATTGGGTAGTGCAGCAATATTGTTTTAACGTTTTCAACAAAGCGATATTTAGAATATTAATTGGTTTTAACAAAAAATACAATACTTCTGCTTTCGAATCTATAACATTTCCCGCTCGACGACTTAATACTGTAACATTGCAATCTCAAAAACTATAGTCTAATATACCGCAGAGATCAATATCAACGCTAATTTTGAAAGTTTCTACTAAATTTTGCTTTATTCGCTCACAATTAATTTAATTAGTTCGTAAATCATTCACGCTGTAATTATCGGAGGAAATATTACGAAAATACATTATTAAAAAGAAAAAAAAAAGAAGCATATTGTGGAAAGATGTTGCTACATAGGAAAAATAATTAGTTGCATACCAATACTGTGACAAATTTTACAATCTCAAGGATACGTATTACGGGTATCGTGTGTCAAAACTAAAGCAAAGAAAAAACAAATTATAGCTCTCAGGTTTTTTTTTGTTGTTTAAAATGACCTAACTTCCTACAATTTTATTCAATTATTTGCGCAATTATTAGATGCTAAGAACTGATAGCGAAAATACTGTGTAATGTTAAATTTTAGATGGATGAAATAGGTATTGATTGATATGAATGAATATTAACCGTGTAATGATCTCTCTTCCTTGAAATATTTTTTATGCGCTAAATTTACTTTTGAATCTAGCTGCTCACTTCCAAATGCGTCTATATCCCACACCTGCTAACACTAAAGTTCTCTTTTAAAGAATTTTCCGGGTTGAAACCGCGTCGTAATTGCATGAGAATGCCGACGTTTCGCTCTCAATTGTATGAAACTTCTTCTGGGCTGCTGCATGTTGCGTCGCTGCTGTACGCTTCGTCTTCGTACAATTACGACGCGGTTTCAACCCGGAAACCCAAATTCTTTAAAAGAAAACAACAATCGTGGAAGTCTACAACAGCTAAAGTTCTCGATTGTTTTAGTCCTCTTTGTTCCTCTGAAACGTTGAATTGAATGCATCGGGTTCCCATCTGCATTTTGTACAAATAGTGGTATCGATCTGGTAGTTTGTACATTTATTGGAAACTATTGCAGCAATTTGCTTTAGGGACTTTGCAAAAAGGAATCCAAACTTGCGATTAGTTAGTAATAGATGTAATATTACTGTTCTATGTGATGAAGCAGTAGACTTTGATTGATGGAGTCGATCCTGAAAACTCAAATGGAGAGAAAAGACAGTATATCGCCCCTAATTTATCACCATTGCAAAAGTAGTGGTCACACGTCAACACACTGCAGACAGGGGAGGACCGAGTCCATTGAAGTATGATCTAACTATTTCGCATCTTATGCAATGAAACCTCTCATTAGCAATTATGAATTTGCACCAAAAAGTAACTTACGAGGGAATGTTTGGTGCTTCTATTGTATCTAGCCTCACCATGAAGTGTTACCACAATGTATCTGTAGCCCTAAAATGTGAACGTTTCATAAATTAAGGACCCAAAAGATATAGAGTTCTTGTTTCCCCCGGATTATCATTGGCTGGGAGAAACATCTATCACCCAGAACCCTCAAGTTAGACCAAAAATGGAGCTATATAAAGCGCTGCAACGTCATACTAGGCGTCCGTAGAGCGTCGCCGTTACGTGAATGTCCTTGACTGAATTCTAATAGAGCTATTTTGTTAGCATCACAGAATATATAGGCTTGTACTTATGTGTAATATATGTTGTAGTTTATAAATCGATTAAAACATCTTTTACATAAACTTCACCGGTTATTTATAAAAAAAAAGTCAATGCACTACACCT
The DNA here is from genome assembly GCA_902654985.2 of Oryctes borbonicus. Lineage (NCBI taxonomy): Eukaryota > Metazoa > Arthropoda > Insecta > Coleoptera > Scarabaeidae > Oryctes > Oryctes borbonicus. The sequence goes on along the minus strand of LR736898.1, from coordinate 1,167,948 downwards.
TGACACAATTCATAATTTATAGAAAAAATAAACAATAAAAAAACATTATTACAACCTTATATTCTCCAAGATACCACGAATAAACTTTATAGCGTATTTTCATTGTCAATTTCAAGGCAACAATCGGCAGCGTTTAGCTCCAAATTTATGTCAATTAATCCAATATCCACATCACACATTGACAACCTGTTTTTAGCGCAAACGTGCATGGTTAATTTATTTAAATCATACACCTCTCATTTACATTTCGCATCGGCTGTAGGAAAAAAAACGAACGAATATCTCGGCTTCGTGTACGTCTGAATTTTCACCTCTCGAATTCGAAATAATGCTAGAATAATAACCTTTTGTCTAATTGAAATTCCACCTCGTCCACGTCAAATATTTGTCTTCGCTGTTAAAAATCGCGGAAATTGTATCATTCGTGGGGAAATATATTTAAATTTCCTCCGCTGGGAGGAATGCGTGTTGTTTTGTATGGAGAACGATATGTATGTATATATGAAAATTTATTCTAATTTTAGAGACGTATTTTTGGGTAGATCTTATTGAATTTTAAATTTCATTTAATTGCTTTTACGTTGCTGTTAAATTTAATATAAAAAAAAATAAAAATCGGATTTTTATTGCATTTATTTAGAAATATTTAAATTTAATTTGGTTTTAATTTAATCTATGATTTCAAATATATTAATTTACTTATCTTTGCCCAATTACCCTGGATTGAATATCTATAAAATATAACATCCCACAGTTGTTATTATTAAGAAACCATTAACTAGCAAAAAAACACTATTTGTGGTCATAATCGACGTTAGCCTCGCTGAGGTTCAAATGGAGAAAATAAGATTATAAGAATTAAACAACGTGTAATGCAGATTTGAAAGAAATACACTGCAAAAATATATGAAACAGATCCCAAGCAGAGTTCATTTAAAACGATTTATTAAAAGCATAGAAAAGCATCTAAAATGAATTTGAAATTGCAGAAAAAAGTTCAAAAAAATCTAACACTGAAAAGTTTTTAAAAACCAAGAAAAGTTTTACATCTTTCATTACCTAAAAAAGCTGTAAATTACCAAAAATTAATTCAAAATTTTAATAAATTTTAAAAATTCTAAAATATTTTTAACAAGTTTTAAGAATTCGCAAGACACCTTTCGAAAATAAGAAAAAAAAATGTATAACTGAAAACTAAAACTTACTTAATCGCTAACTGAAAAATGTGGAAAAATGCTAAAAGATTCCGAACGCTCTTTTCATTCTGATTAAATTATCAAATTTAGAAAAATCACCAAAAATATCTTACGATCACCAAAAATATGTTTTTTTTTAATTTTCAAAACTTTCTAATTTTAATCGTTTCGAAAATCCGTTAAGTATATTTTATTGTCATCAAAAAAACTAAAAATATACTAAAATGTACTTAAAAATTAAAAAAAAATTACTAAATCCCAAAACTGAGGACATATATCTAGAAATATCTAAAAAAAAAATCAAAATCAGGAATTATTTATAAGCTCAATTTGAGGTGTGACTAAAATTACCAGCAATCTTCCATTTTATTATTATTATTATTTAATAAAACCAAAAAAAGCTAAAAATTTGAAAAAAATAATTAATTTCAATTAAAATTATTCATTGCTAATAAATGATTTTAAATAAATCAAAGAACTGATTTATTAGTACAATGAAGTTTCTACATTAACCTATCATTGAAATCACCCGTATTCATCGTAGTAAGCAACTTCCGCTCTCGTCGAGTGTCCGAACACAACAGACTGCATTTTCCGATCATCCTGATACTAATGATGATCTCACGGATGACGAAACGCCAATAGGACATCGCGTGCCACCGGTTCAGCATGCGAATGTCATCAATCGCATTAGAATAGGTTTAGGCGAAGGGTGTGACCGGCGGAAGGGGTACGAGGGTTACCGGAGGAGAAAAACAGCGAATAACCATATATAAAAGTACTTACCGGGTGTTGTGGAGAGAGCTTTCGCGTTGAAATCCTCGTGGGATCGTACTTCGCGATGGGTATAATTGAGTAGCGGTGTTAACCGATTGGAGTCTGTTAGGCGACTGAGGATACAACGCCTTACGATATACGAAAGACCGACGATTTACCCATGCAAACTGACTCTCTAGGTCACCAAGAGCATTCGATAAACCGTTGTCTTGTACGGTTTATACGAGAGAACAAACTGGTTGTATCTATAGTTTTCCTAAAGATATTAAATCGAAGATAACACACATCGGTAACCGTTGTCTATTTTAATTTTAATTACAACGTAAATAGTAATGAAACGAAGACGATCTTCAAGGTTAAAAACACTATTTAAACTTAACTCTAACACAGGATAAACAGTTCCCAGTCAGCGCATCGCAAGAGACTACATCATCAAGATTCAAGAAGGAACAATACTGGCTACTATTGGTACTTCGGATGTAAATTATTTACACTTTCTTCTTTCTTCCGAGTGACAAGACGCTAAAAAGCAAACTGGTTTTCACCGATAGCTCCATCAACCGGCGAAAGAAATGAGAAATCGTCCATCACCAACAACAACTTCTCCTTCTTCCAACAGATCCGCTTTACGCTGAATCGATATCGGTGAAATTGAAAGTTAAATTGATTACCACAACAATAACAACAACGACAGGAAAAAAGAAATTTAAAAGAGTGGCTCTCTAACATGCAAACGATACGTAAAAGCTATTACGAAATCGTAAACGGGTTGATTAATTCATGTGTGAATGTTTGGTAACGATGAAACAACGACTGAATTGTCCAAAAATTGCATGGTGTATTGTATAAAATCGATACGTTTCGAGGGTGTAGTGAAGTGTATTTTGCGCGGTTTAATTATGGAATTAAATCGATTGATTAGCTGAAGGCAAGTGCACGTTAATTAACTGCAAACGGTCGTTATATTTCTGTTCGTTTTTGTTGACTAGATTATAAACATTGTGATGTTTGTGATATAAAGTGACAAAAAATTAATGAAACAGTGGCAAATAAATTCTATGTATAAAATTAAATAATTACAAATTAAATCACAAAATAAAAGAACTCACTTTACAGAAATATTATTATGTATTTATTATATTTCTACAGATTGATTGCCTTGATTTACTACTAACGACACAAAATGTGAGCATTTTATCTACAATGAGGGATGTTGTGATTTCAAAGAGCGTTTACTATAATGCAAATTTAAACTAATGTGAAGCAAAAATCTTCACATTTTCAAAATTATTATCAACCAGAGTGAAAAAAAGGGCCGTCCAATTATGAAAGTTCACATATAAACTAAAAAATACAAGAGATACAGCTCACACTATATTCGATATCAATATAAATGATAGATTTCAGATGTATCTACATTCGAAAAAAAGACAGAGAATATACCACTTGTTTCTATATACCAGGTAAATGTACTTTTCTTCTGTATATTATAAATGTTCTTTGTTCGTAAGCTTTCCAAAATGATAAATGACTATAGCCATTACAATTTCTAGTAATTAAACCATCAATTCAAACTATACAACATCATATTGTCCATGATATATTTCTAATATACGAGTTTAGTAAGCCTTACGCACGTTTTAACTCCATAAAATTTCTCTGTGATTAATTACCCATAATACTCCGCTTGAGTACAGACTTTATGTTGTAATGCTCAGGTGAACCGTTGAAATTTTAATAAATCCATGCCCCAATAAGTAAAAAAATTGCCTTTCGCGTACCACGTATATCCTTACGAAATTTCCAAAATTACTTAGCAAAACAAACGAACACCGAACCTATCTTTTTATATAATTCCTAGGTGTATATTACCTATTTGTTTTACGACTTTAGAAAGAATTCTTAGCCAAATTATTATGCGAAAAAATACGATAGTCGTAAGATCAAGAACTACTCGTTGTAATTGACCGTAACGTGGTTTTAGCGTAAACGCCCCCATTGCCTAAGCTCTTGCGCATTAATTTGAATTTCAAATGTATACACCACGAACATATGTAGTTAAGAAAATCAAATAAAAAGCAACGACTGAGATTTTTGCCATCAGGCACCATTTCTACCTGCTCTATTTCCATGTTGTTCTTGTCCGTTCTACAGAAAAAGTAAATTAAAAATCAAAGACCAGAGCGGGGTTATTCTGTTGTTTTCGGTACGTGAGTTGAGATCTGGACAAATACATAACCGGCGCATTCCTATAGTGGTATTTGATAATAACTTTTTATAGCACGAAATGTACAGGTAAAATGTTAGATTAATGGTATACGGCTCAAAAAATTTAATATTGTCAAGTCTGTAAGATGAATTTTTGTCGTGTCGTGTAATTTACGTAACCTTAATTACATTGCTCATTTACATGTAACGGACATTCCAGTTTAGATCTGCGGAAAGAATTATGTTGTATACCAGGCGATCCTTTTATCTGAAATCATCCGAATAATTTAGAACTTTATTTTAATTTAAGTTTCAAACCAACGCCTCGGCAAAATTTGTAGTTCTAGAAGAGCACTTTAAGGTCGCAGAGAGATCAAATCAAGTTGTTTACAGAGAACACGATAGGTATTTGTTTTAACAAACTCCTAATAATTTAACATTATTATCCTTCCTATAGCCTATCTATCGCTAAAGTCCTGGTATTACAAATGCATTCTCGCTGTTTCTATATTCGACTACGAGATACGACATACGAGATTCCAGACTGCTCTGTAAGTTTTCTAATATTAATTTGTGAATTATGAGCCACTGCTGCTTGTTTGCGATAAGTTTCCCTTCATTACTCTTCTTTGCAAGGCTTCCTGCTATGGAAAACTGCTGTGCAGCACCTCAAAAGGCCAATGTTAAAAATCCTACATCAACTAGATTCTACAAGATAGCCATCAAAATCATAAAATTTAGTTCGCAATTTAATTTTTTTCTAACAGAACACTTGATACTTTTTGCCATTTGTATATACTTGCATGTTTATTTAATACAAATTAGTGCATACTCGTAATTGCTTTACTAGAATCAAACAACAGGAACTATAAATCATAAAAAAAAGAAACATAGACTTTGTACTATCTACGACTTATGAAATACCAAAAAGGAATGAAGCTGGTTATCTGTTTAACCTTATAATAGACACGAGCCGTTCAACTTAGCTAGCCTAGCTTTAAAATAATGCTTTCCAAGGAGTGGTTTGCTCGAGCAGTGAATGGCCTTAACCTATGAATGTGGTACAATGATATATCGCGACAATGGACACGGTTTCAGACTGTAGGAATCGTACAGGAAGAATGTTGAACATGAATGTCGGGGAAAAAATTGCAAATTGGAAGCGAATGAAGTAGACTTGTTCCTGTACGAACTATTTTTGACATTAAATACGCAACAATTCGCCTTAATTGAATGATATTATTTATGGGCTTCAATAAACGAGATAATTAATAATCGAATAGCCTTCAATAGCGTACTGAATGCTTGATTTCCCATTTGTAATTTAATTATCTCGAATAAAACACACCTGTGAATTGGAAACGCTAGCGTGGTATTTTAGTCGTGAATTTTGAAAATTAAAAATATTTTTAAATTACTTTTCTCAACTTCTGTCAATAGCTCTTGAATATTTGACTAGAATTAGAATATATTTTTTTTAGTTACACGCTTATTTTTAGCCTTTACTACATCGCTGAATCACGATCATCAACATTTCAAGTTAACCCATTATTATTCAACGTAAAATCCTTACGTAATCGCAATGCATGTATATTTCTTTCTTGTACACATTTTATTTGTACTGCTTTCCATTTTTTTTTTAGTTTAATACACGTAACACGTCCAAAATAAAATTCCCTACTCGCTACAGAATCTGCTAAATCATGCGCGTAGGTTACTATGAACATGATATCGTTATTGCTTCTTACTAGGCAGCTACTGCACACTTTTAAAACATTCGAACGTAAATAAATAAGTATTAGCGAACCTGATATCAAAGACGGCTACAGGTTATTCACCTGTACTGCGCAATCTGACGAATAACTTCTAACTGTGTGCAAGTATGTATGTAGGTAAGTATACGTAAGAGCACGGTAGTCGAATGGAAAATGCTAATATCCGATTTACATTTCTATAAAAATTATTCAATTGTTAGAAATTCAGGCGGGGTCCGCCGCTTGCCACGACGTATTATACGATTGTTCCTGCTTTTATACAGCGATTTCTATATTTCCTTCCTTTTTTCTTTTCGCATGAATAAATACAATACCTACGATGGGGGCTGAAAAGGAAAAATATTATACGGGTTAAAAGGATTTGTAAGCGCAACAAAAGAAACGGAAGATGGCGATAATAATCCCGATAAGAATAACAAAATATCAAAGCAGTCATTGTGAGGACTACTAATTATAAACAAGATATATCTGAAAGTGTTTTTCTTTTTTTATAAAATTGAATGCTAAACAACTAAATACACAGAAACAATACAAGGCAGACTTGATAACATTTATGATTACAACGTTCTTAGTCGAATACAGGATTTGTCATGTTGCTAAGTTACTCCATATTTCTAAAATTCTAAAATTTCATTCTAAAAACTCATTATTGTTAATACTTCAATCAAGAAGGTTCATATCAGTAATATAAATGCGTTTCATTTAAAAATATACTCCACTAACATTCTAGTTACTTTGACAACGCCCTGTATAGTTTAAATATGAATGGTTTTTTTTGTGATTTATATTATTAAAGCACCAGCAAATAATGAACCGCAATTACTAATTCTTGTTAATAAATTCATTTTGGTCTCCTCTGTAACCTTTAATGTTCGAATAAATAATAACACACAGTACCAATATTTAAGCACGCCAAGTTTTCTGTAAAATAGAACCTTGACTCAGGCGATAAAGCGAAGGACCTATCAATTACTGAACGTGGAAGAAAAAACCAGTAACGAAAGTCGTGATAACTTGAAGGTATTGCTCATTGTATATAAAGCGATTAGATCTTTTCTAAGTTTTAATTTAGGTCTATTTGAAGACTTTGGGGCGTTTGTTGAAAGTTCTTGCGTAACTTGCGTTTGGTGAATAGTTCAGCAATATCCGGAAATGGATTTTTTTACATCATAAACTACGATTATGCATGTTAATCGCTTAAACTTGTCATGGTGTTTCAGATGAACCCAAAAGAAAAAAAAACTTCAACTATTCATTCCATTACGTCCTATTCACCTATTGGCAAATGCATTACTTTAGTATTCGTGAAAAATTCTGCAACCTCTTAATATAAATGTCCCAACTAAGAGAATACCCTGTATACAATAATAAGAATGCACAAACTACGTCAATCAACCACAACGTTTCCAAAAGTTAATTGCTTATTCCTTTCATAAACTAACTCTTCTCGATTTATACGTTTCCTCAAGGCTTTAGCTGAAGAATTTTTCAACATCGCGCTAAATTCCGTATTATTTTCAACACATTCGATAACTCCTATAACATTTACAAAACGAAAACTTACCTACACCATAGCAAATATACATGCATTTAAAACATATGAGGCCCTAGAGGCTTTTCGTTGTTTCAGATTCAATAAAATCCTTTTCCCCGCGAATACCACGCCTGCTGTATAAACTGGTAACCTTACAATCACCCACTAAACACTCCTTGCGAGATTATTGAAAGAACCCTTGCACTCTATATTTTAACAAAAAAAAAAACCTCTGCGTGTAATTATACAATAAATTAGATACCTTGTTTCGGTAGATTTAGTGTTTAAAATTAAACCGGCACTAAATAAAAAAGAGCTTATTTATATGTAATTAAACTATAGCCACAGTTGTTTCATTGCCTTGCAGCATGCAAACATATATCATCTGTTGAAAAGTCAATGTTACCGCTCTCTCGTAATCTGACGTGAAGTAAGCAATTTTTAGTAATAGCCTTATGTGTTTTTGAGTCTAAACGGAATGCGGTCTTGAATCAAAGTGCAAAAACTGTTTTGTAAACAATGGGTTTTTGCTGTTATTTATAGATACAATACATACCTTAGATGGCTAAGATATTTAACGATCATAACGATTTAGATTGACATTCACGATGTTGTTAATGTTATGCTTTTAAAATCAGTTACTGGTTACTATTGTTTTTTCCTTTTTCAGTTTGGTACTTATTCTTTTTTTCTCACTATATTCATGGCCGACATGGCTTACTGCTGGAAAAACTAAATGTCATAGCAAAATATCATTTACTGACTCCCTGATTCGATTGTTCGATTTTTTTCTTTCGATCTCAGCGTTACGGCGATTAGTGTTTCATGTCTGGAAGGTGCGTTTGTAATTTGAAAAGACCTTGAACGACGGAGTGAATATTATATGAGATTGCTTTTGAATTGATACGTATCTACGCGTTATAATCATTTACCTATCTACACATAAATTTAGTAGTTTGAAGTCCGATTAAATTCAGTTTAAATGGAAGTTATCATCATCGAAAAGCTTACCGCCATATGTCGATAAAATTAATACCTTTTTGCTGGGGCTATCTGTTTATAATAAGTGAATTAAGCGAATTTTAAACCATCTACCTGTCTATTCAAAATAGAGCACCATTAGATAGGAACGTACCACATTGAAATAATTAGATTATCGTTACATTAATTAACTAATTTTCAAATTGGTACTAAATTATTCCGAATAGCATTTGTGGCATTTCCAATAATTATACTGGCCGATCGATCCCGGTAGCTAATCCTCTCTTGATTGTGCGCCAACCAATAAAATACGTTAATTAACGGATATTAACCTCATGCAATTCGAATTATCCGTATATGTATGTATCTTCCAACATATCCCCGGCGATTTTCTTGACCAAATGTAAAATTTTTCTAATGTATACAGGGTATTGCGATGTTCTGGATAGTATAATAGACATCATAAGTAAAGATAACAAAGGCAGGTGAAATTATTCCTTTTTTGCAGCGACTAGACTCGTGTCTTGTCGCCTCTCGGAGGAAACCAGTAGGCAACACGAACTTTTTCTTATGAGACGAATAGACACGAGTCTGTCTAGTCGCTGCAAAAAAAAAATAATTTCACCTGCCTTGATCATCTCTAATCATAAGGTATCTGCCAAAAGTATTTCCGTGTATACAGGATGATCAAATAAATAGCGGACTAGGGCATTTACGTTGTGGTCACATACAGCAATAATCAGACCCATGATCATCTACGCATAGTTGGTTTAATGGCCAAAAACAACTCAGAAGGCTGTGCAACAAGTATGGTTCGTACCTGTCCCACAGCAGCGTTGAAAGTCCTCCTAAGATTAACGATGTTTCACATCCATAATTAGAAGCAGGCTATATCGAGTGCCTTCACCTCAGCGGCAGTCAAGCAGTTCTAGAGGCTATTAAGAATTACAAATACGAATGTGATCTGATACATGGATCTGATACACGCAATAACCATGTTACTTTACAGTGGACCCCAAGCCGTTACGGCATCGAAGAAAATGAAAAAGATAAACTGGTCAAAGAAGCAGCGAACATTGGTCCTAACCATTTCTGTGGTTTCCCAAAGAGCCGCATAAAACGAACAATAAAGACATGAGAAGACAATCAAAAGGCCTAGTATTGGGAAAGCGTTCTAAGACAAAATCAGCAAAAATAGCGCTATTGCTGAAATATCATTTATTTAATCTAGGAAAATGTGTATGCCAAAGAGATATGGGGAGAGCAGAACACATTTACAGTTTTAAATTACCTTAGACTTATTTTGACAATTCTTGCAAGAAAACCAATATTTTTATTTTATTTATCAGAGCAATAAGATTTCAACAAACGCGTAATAATAATATTTAACAATCGTTCGGATAAACTCTCTTCAATCTCGGTCATCTAACATACTTTCATATTGTTTAAGCAGAGTAATTTGGCAAACAGTGCAATTACATGGCTTGATGCTTTATGCGAATCGCAGCGACGGTGTAAAGTGTTAATAGGCGAATCGGCAAGAAATTCCACACCAATTCTCCGACGCAACCCGCTTATTACTAGATGGCATAGAAAGGAAATTGACGATTTGGCCGATGGTACTTTTGTGTTGCAAGAATTCTTTAAGGCAAGTCTAATCGTACTAAAGAAAACGACGTAATAACAAGGATCTGCGGATGTAAGCAAAATAAGTAAGCCAGATATTAAACGGCGAAGAGAATGTGAGATGTGAATGTTAAAAATGGTAAATTATGTACTTTGCATAACCGTGAGGTATATACGGGTGCAACAATCCTTTTCGAGGTGTAAAAGTACGAGCCACTTATGTATTTCTTTTTACTTTCTGCCAATGTTTTTAAGTTCCTAATTGAGCGAAAATGGTGACTAATGCAATGGTAATATTTAAATATATTTAATGTTACACTATTGCATTTTCGTTGTACAAATAAAGCAGGTACAGAAACATTGCTTCAATTTATGCGAAAGGGGACCTACTGTAAAAGATAACAACTCAATACAAAGAAATGGTAATGTTTAAGTGATCTTCTCATGCTCTAAGGCCATCACCCTCTGAATTTTATTGTCACTTTTTATATGGAAGTTTCCACAAAATCCTGGCTCTGTCGTAAGTATTTTTCAAGAGTCTTTAGAGGCATCGGACAATCCTAGTAATTTGAAGATTATCACGTAGGCAGCCTTAGTCAAGATTTGTACAGAAGAACCTTGGTTGAAAGATCCAATGGGCAGTTGCTATCTAAGAGATCCATCAGGAGATTTCAAGCCGTCTAGAGTTCATTTTTGATCCCCTCTATGTGATATCATTATGTTAGCCCCTGATCGAATGTAGTACTGTGGTACTCTACGGTATCGTGGAACCGTCGACCTCAACACTCCACCAGATCGTCAACTGCTCTCAGGTGGTTTAGCAGCTTCAAATGTATATGTAATTTTTTATGTATATACATCTGATATGATTTTTTATTACTGTTAGAGATATTTTCCCTTTTTTTATTATTTGAGGAAATTACCTAACTCCCTATCGAGGTATATACATATTTACAGACGAAAGAAACCGCTTTTACTTTTCAAAAAATACATATAATATATGCAAATTACAATATACATAAACTCATAACGCTACATTTCATAGACTCCATACTTACATATACATAAAGACAACAATACCGTGAACATCGTGAAATATCCTAGGCGACTCGTGCAGATTTTCCCAACTCCCAAGCTGCTTAGATTTTAAAAATAATTATTTATTGCATACTCCAAATAGCGTGACGAGTTGCTATTTATTTTTTGTATACTTACTTTTTTTTTCTCGACGAAAAGGATCGTGCTGGAGAATGAGTATAGCGTATGTCTAAAAATATCTCGCTTTAAACTGGAATTTTTTTGCAACAAAAAATTTGTTGTGAATGCTGGGTGTGAAGACGCAGTTAATGGTAATAAGCTTGAAGAAAAAAAGGAATCGCTGATACACTGTTGGATCTATTCATAGCAAAGTATTTTGTAGGTGTAGTTCGTATATTTGAATATTAATGCGGAAACAGATTCCAATTAGTCAACTGCGGCTATTTTTAGCGGGAAGGCCAGTTGTAATTTTATTCTTGTGTGTTTAATGTTTTTTTTTTTGTTGATTCGCCTGCTTAATTTTGGATGATATAGTATACTTAACAATGCAAACCGGTATAAATAAGTATATGGAGATTTTGAATGGTTTCGTCATCTTTTATTACGCAAGAATATTATTTGTTTAAACTATCAACATGAACAAGGTGGGGTACGACAGGTTTGTACGTATATCTATGGTTTTATTACCACCTTCGTTGGCTATATTATCTAATTGATGGACTAATAATTTGTCATAGAAGATAGCGTACGTATATCAAAGGATTAAAAATATTTAAAGAAGCAAAATGACATGTTATCAATTGAAAAACAGTGGAAGAACGAAGGACAAACTGCGTTAATTTTTTAAAACAGAGATGGGATATTTAAAATTGTAATAAAGTGGTATTATGTTGCTAACTATATGAATTAGTAACATGTGTGTTTTATTTTTTTGTAGCAAAGACATTTTCTTTAAATGAAGCAATAATATCCTCACATCTAGCAAGCATTTTCTTTTGGAAGCCATTTTTAATGAAACTTCATACAACTTCGAGTGTCATGGAACCCTCGCCAAGCTACCTTATTTGCCCTGTCCAATAAGTTATACAACGTTTGATGTTTCTAAGCAATCTTTCTAATCTATTCTTTCTTCTCTTTCATAACCTTTCACCACATGGTCTTGAATTAATATTAAATTATACATATCGTAGGTACATGCATATGAAAATCATTGTCCTGTAATCTGTTACAAACAATACACAAATCAACACTCGTACATATTTGAGTGAAAGTTATTCCGAGTAATTGTATTGCTGCTATCGTGTTCATCGTTATATCACCGCCTATATGCTTATACCTTAAGAAACGTCCATTATGGAAACTTCTCACGTCCGAAAATTCGTAGACGCGTACAGTTACAGTCATAAATAACGTTTGAGGCTGGAATACTGATGTACTGATGATTCCAACTAGATGCCTTTGTGTAATTACAAAATTTATACATATTTCTCTACGTAATGCACTCGTAACATCAAATTAAATAATAAATTAAATGCTTTTATTTGAACGTATTACCATAACTTTCCTACAGCCTCTCTATCTCTCTAACCTTAATTCGACGTCTTTGTCTTTGTCTTGTCTATCACCATCAGGTTCACTTTTCCGACATTATCGATAGTGGGTGCAGGTTTTGGTTGTTCCGAAAGTTCGTCGTCAACCAGGCTGGTACGACCACGTTTAAATTCAATTAATATTCCATCTTCATGTTAAGGCTTGAAACTTTTCAAACTACCCTGTAGTATGTATGCAAAACAAATTCCGCTACCATCGTTCTACTCTTTTTCTTGTTTTTTTTTTTTTATACAACATCCATACGATTTTTTCTCTTCCAAAATCAATTTATCTACAACCTATCTACACGGACTTTATTCACGAATTCGAACGATAGAGGTTAATAAAAGATACATCCCGACGATGTGAAAAAAGTAGGTACAGCAAAAAGGATCGCGGAAAATGAGGGAAATTAGTTTAAAGCTTCGAGTTCGGTAATTCTGAATTTTATTTAGGCACTTCCGGGCTTGATAAATATATCTTGTCTGCGTGTATACGAACCGCTTTACAATAGGCCCTCGCATCATTTAATCTTACCGAACGGTGTGTGATGGGGTAGTATTGGGAGAAACGATAACGCTTTGGGTTTGTTATCTTACCGGCATGTACGGAAAAATTATGTTTTAGGGAGAAGCGAAAATTTAATTATTCTTTACTTGGATTTCCCGTATCTGGAAATAGGAAAAAAGTAATTTCAGATAGATGATTAGAAATACATATAAATTACTGCAAAAGGAGGAAGTTGATAAGTAAATATATTTGCCAGAGGGCACAAATGTGAATTTTTTCCTTCATCACTGTAGGCATCACGGTGTCCAACATAATGCTCCTGGTCGCTCTGACTAAAACACCCAACATACAACAAAGTACTAGCTTTTATTATTCTTTGATTCTAAATAATGCCGCACGATCGTAGCACAACCAGCGCTGCGATACCGTATGTAAGAAGCAAGCTTTACCAATTTCACATCATGACTTAATCCTTCCCGCGTATTTCATCCTCTTCTTTTGTTCCGTATTTATTTATTACCGACTTATTTATCATCCGAAAGATGTAGAAATCGTCCGTCACGGACAGGCCTGCTCTTAGCTAAACGCACATAAATCAGTTCGCTATTTATTATCGTAACGTCCGAGAACCGGAGCGGACGAAATTACGATCTCGTACATATCAATCAATCAAAGTTAATTCATCACATCACGGCTGGCGGGTGATTATTAGCGCAGTCTGGGGATGTCGATCGCAAAAATTGCGCTCTTATTTATTATGGCTCGACTCAGATTGGCGTGAGGTTAGGCGCATGTCGTTAATCGGCTAAGTTCGGCTTCGGATACACACACAAGAGAGTACTGTTTAGCGGTTATACAGCCTATAGGTGTATGTATAAATCTTCCCCCTTCGCTTGTACATACATAATTCCCAACAACTGTTAGAAACTTCGAAGTTTGTTGCGGAAAGTTAGTGAAGAGGTTATCGAAATTGCCGCATGGGAAAGCGCACTTGCTCCATATACCTCTAGTGTTTATTGGGGATTATGTAAATTGCGTTTAATGCGGTTATTCTAATATTAATTATGCATCGTATTTCAAATTTCAAAACTTTTGAGTGTTTAAGTGAAACCTATTTCTAGTCTAATATTTAGCCCAAGAAAAAACAAGAGCTCTGAAGTCTTGCGAGGACTGTTGTATCTACATCTTCCAATGCTCTGGATTGCTTAAATTAAACTAATTGTAAGCGATCAATTCCAATGATTAATGTTAATACCACGTTTTAGAGCAGCAAAATCTCCTAAATACCATTACTTAATTCCAACTCATCATTCTATCGCGCAAATGATATCAAGTGATCCCCTACTACACGAAAGTACAGCAGGTAAGATATAATCTTCCAAGCAGCTATATTACAAACCTCGGAAAAACGGACGAAATTCGCTAAATTTATCACCGCCATCTGCATAATTCTATATGCATGCAACACGAACGAATTCATTTCGACGTCGCCGTCCTCTCTAGCATGTACAGGACGCTTGTAGTGGTAATCGTAGTCGTAGTGGCGGTAGTTCTTGGTCGGATACATTTTTCTTCGGCGAGGTGAGAAATTACGCTTTGCGGCACGACTATTAACTAAATTTATGCTTTCAGCCGCCGCTGTAGTCGTCTGCTCAAGACGAGGAGAAGTGTGAAGGGGGAAGGATAAAATATTCTGCCCGCTACGCTTTTAATAATATTGCAGTTGTCATAAATCTATAGGAGGTAGGTATATCTCCCGCTTCGAGGTGAGCATAATCTTCCCAAGCTTCAAATAGGGGGGAAAATGAGCAGAAATTAAATTCCATCATTCCCTTGGAGAAAAATGTCTTTGATAGGAGTGAAAATGAAAGATGATGGATATTAGTGTTCTTTTTTAAAAAATAATTTCTATAATGGTTAAAACAAATTGTCTCTTAGAAACAATATTATGGAAAAGGCAGTAATCGTTAGTATAGAACAGCCCAAATAGCAGTCGATTTAATATTTGATTCCTCTATTGGCATTTCGAGAAGAAAAGTAACCTTGCAACGCCATACACACGTGCTTTTGATTGGAATTTATTTCGCTAATCGCAGAAAGAAATTGCTGGCATTTTAGCCGATATATACGTCTTCGTTGGATATAATTAATGTTTCTGGTGGTGAAATACACCAAATAAAAACGGTAAGTAAAATCCGATAATAGAAAATGTATTTTAGGTCTTAATACGTCTGTTACAATCTTGCAACGGGTACTGCGTATATTCTGCCCGCTACAGCTTTGCCAATAAAGTTGTAAAAACTAAATACATCACATAAATGCTTTTCGGCTTTTGTGGAATTTAATCCTAAAAATGGTTTTCAGGGTTGTTAAAGAAAATTATCCTGAGCATTGAGCACGTATCTTACGTATCCTCAGAAGGTTACAACGCTGCTTGAAATTATCGCTCTAAAGATTGATAAACATGCAAACTCTCGAGTCGGGTCAAAATCCACCTCTTTGCATGATTTTAACAACAGACAGACAACTATTCGTAACTGAAACGGACGATTCTTAAGCAAGTTCCAGACGGCTGGATGAGTTTAAGAAACATCAGAGCATTTGTCAATTGGTAATCGTTAGCGAAAAATTATCTGCCACAGCCAATTTTGTCGAGCTGTACGTACACAATTCTTGAGGCTAAGATTATATATCGCGCAAGTATAGATTGTTTGCGCAAATTCCATTTAAAAATAATGGAATACCGACATAAATTTAGCGACGACGCGTCGTACATGTACATATGAGAGTACCCAACGTGCATCCTAAACTTAAACGATCCGAGTCTAATTGAAAACCCGTTGCTGCTCTGTTCTGGTTGCCGCGAATCGTCGATAAATCATTGAAACTTGTCTCGCGACTGGTTCTTTCGGATTAATACCTATTTTGCTTTAGCAATAACCCGATTATACGTATAGACATCTTTGGTTTTCATAAAGGAATGGGCGATATCGATTTGTGCGCTGCTTATTGTTGGCACAAATCAAGTAAGAAGCAAGATTGCGTTTTAAATGCCGATTATATATCTAGAAAGGAGATAATTGTCGCAATTTATGGGGAGATGTAAACTAACTTATTGGATTAATGGATTTTGTGAGACGTTCTCTTTTCTCGGAAAAAAACTGAATAACATAATTATAAATATGGCGATAAATCAGATAACACTCGGAAAAATAAAATTTAGCAGGCATGAGAAATTTACGATAAATGTCAACATTTATGCGGTGAACGGTTGCCGATATCCTTTAATGTCAAGTAGCTAGACGTTAGATCGCGTACTCGTACGGCATATTGCAGGCTGTAATATGATATCTTAAAGAAAAAGGCATTATACACTACTATACTTGAATTTGCTTTTAAAATTGATCACTTAGCCAAATACATTCTTCACTCGATATTTTAAATATTACGCCTTTTAGTTGGCGAAAGTAGCCAGCTTTTCAATCTCGTCGATCGTCCGCCTCGATCTTGCCTCATATTTTTCACAAATCCTCCCTCATTTGTTTGATTTCGGGCGTTTTTCCATCCTTCTCGCTTTCTCAGACGACCGACACATAATCGAGGATGGGAAAGCGCTTACGTAAAGGTGTTGTGTAACATAATTGAAGTATACTTGGAACAAACTTAATAGCTACGTGACGGTTATTTGAGACAATACGTTGGCATTCCATAACACATAAAAATCTGAAGACAATTCCAACTTGTTCAAATCTGCATGATGTTTGATTAACATTTTAATTAGTTGAAAATTAATTAAATGCTTTATATGGAGCGGAACCTGTAGACACAGCTTTTGTGTTGGTTGGAAATGAGTTAAATCTTAGGAACTAATACTTTTCAGGTAAAACTTTATTTTTCATCATGGTACTTTGTTTTGCAACCCCCTACCCTAAAAATTTATTAAAAATATTACATACATGGGTGAACTTTGTTTAATATACACGAAGCGAACATTGTAGAGATTGTATAGATAACAGAGGTATAGACATTATTAGTCGAAAATTCCGCACAAAAGCCTATTCATTTGTGCGTCACCTGTACATCAAATACATAACATACGTTGCATTTGATAATGGGAAAATATGATCCTTTTCACTAGTATTTTCATCGCTGTCGATGTTCCTCCGAAAATGTGAGCTGAAAATCCTCTATCGTAGGATTACATTTTGTAATAGATATCATTTCACGGAAAACTAGCTTGTGATTTCATCAATAATCCATTTTCCAGGGAGATTATTCTCCAAATTCATTCTGTGTTTTATTTGGACGTCAGTCAGTCAGCGTCGAATTAAAACCCAATTATTTTGAGTTCAACTTTGATCTGCATATGCATTGATGCGCTATTGTACGTGCAACCGAGTGGAAAATTAAATTTATCTTTAATTCCGTATGATGTAAATAGGTTGAAGTTGATGAAATGACACGAAAATGCATGAATACTAATGCTATGCATTCCAATACATTTCATGTCAGGGAGAATTATCGAACATTGATTGAAAGTAATATAATCTTAAACATTAAATTAATTACAAAATTTAATATGCGTTGCGCTTACTGCCTCCCAGCACTATTCCCGTCGGAAATTGTTATTTTCGCAACCTCTACTGGTCGACCTTTAGGGTAAAGTCCTTCCCTTCTAATAGGTTGGATGACTCCGGGCTGATGGAAGACGGAACATTTGCTACCATATTACTACTAGGGTTTCGAGAAAATTGCGCCTTGTATGGAAAGCAGGGCTTGTAATCAATAATATAGTTCATCCCTTGAAGAATTTTTTACGGTTTTGGGAGAGTGATTTCAGCTTAAATATTAGGATCTTGAATTTTGGATTATGTATAGCACATAACATTAGCATACCGTTTAATGCACGGATGAGATTCATATACAGTTGGGAGGGAAAAATTTTTTACCATTTCCTGGAATTTCAAAGTGGTTTTAAACTAAAGTAATCTCAATTTTTCGTTCATTCTTTCCGGCGAAAAAGCAGTATTCTCTATTCGGAAAAAAAAGAACAAAGGAGATTATCCAATAGGTTTTCAAGAGTACGTTTAGCGAAATAATGGAAGCATGACGTACTTTACCTCACGGTTAAGCAAACCACATAGGTAAAACATTTATTTTGCTTTCTGCTATTGCCAATGGTGAGTGAATGTTTGATGTTTTTTTCTATTCGTTCCATTCGCAGTATTTTCCGTCTACCGCCTTTCATTGACGAAAAACCAGGTGCTTAATGGTTTTCGAATGAATTTCCACTGGGCGACTGTTTGAGTTTAATTGGCTTTTTAATTATAAGCAGAGAAAAAGGCCCCTTCAAATAAGAAGAGTATGGAAAGGACGTATAATAAATGGGGATATAATCATTCGTGTATAATACCGCAGCTATAATTTCTATGAATTGAAATAGACAAAAGAAGAACAATAGAATAGTTAGGTAATTTCGTAGGATTTGTACTGTGAAGATCAAGCAAGGTTTCTCAAACTTTTTTAGGCACGGATCCCTTTCAAAATGTTTTGGGAATTTACTTCCATCAATTATCTTTTCGGGAATTGTTTAATTGTTATAACTGCTTTTATCTTTACATTTTGAAAGACGATTTCTCTGGAATGACGTAATTTTCTATTACTCATTCGCAGAATCTTTAAGGATACAGTGAATTTAAAGTACAAGTACTTAAGAAAAAAACAGGGAACTGGTTTATAGACTATCAGACAGAAAAAAAATAACTTTGTCAATTCATTGCAAACATGGTTGGTGTACCTGAACGTACCTACAAAGTTTCCTGATTTTGAGTTCTGTATATTAATACATACTATATACACACAACCTGAGAAATTTGCTTTTAATCATTGTTAGATTTGCATTGCATGTGTTTGTTGACAAAAGAATTTACGACCGCTAATGAGAGGTAAAATTGAAGAATTTATTTGATGTGACCGTGACTGCTTTTCAGGGGTGCCGTTATTGGGAGGATCATTGATACGTATTTTTTCATATCTGTTTTTAAAATTCGTTAAAAAGATGACCGCTATTGCGACATCGTTTTGTGACTGTTTGTAATAAACGTGCATCATTCTTGCGTACGTATACATATCCTAGCAAGAACGTATGTACGTTTGTACGTTGATAATATATCATAGAATAAAGGATCGTGTTGATAATCTCGACGTCTACAAGTTATTACAAACGCAGGTACACGTTCTCGCCAACGTATAGATATATTCCCCATTGTCGTGCGAAAGCGCTGAGATAACATCACGTTCATGCTGGCGATTTCAAGAATTGTAGGTATACACTGCACCTGGAAAATATAAGTACACCAATTACATCCAATTACACCAAAAGAAACGCTTAACTCTTTGAAAATTCTCATTTTTGCACGCTGATGACGTACACACTTTAACGTGTGGATTCATTTTAATTGGACCAAAGAGCCAATAACAAAAAAAATGGTCATCTAGATAGACAAAAAACTGTAAAATGCAAAAGTACAGACTCGTTTTGTTCAAAGTTACGTTGTTGTTTGTACTTACCACCCGTAAGTATTACATATACAAAAGTTATTCTTCCGGAAAAGATAACGCATAATTATCAAAGGCACGATAATGATCTCACCGCTGGTATATCTCTACCGTTTTTCCCCGTTTTATCCTACCTTCCGTTCACCGCCCCCGTTGCCGCCAGCGTCGCACACAACTTGTTAAATAAAACTTCCCCGCAGGGTAACGATTATAATAAATTGCGTGCGATGTACCATTATTGTTCGTAGTCTATCATTAAAAGGGCGTTATTGACAAACACGGAATCCACTTCGTATATGTAATGACGAGGTAGTCACGTATAGTCGATGGATCGAGTGATATGTTAACGGATAGGATGAGTATGGAAATTTGAAAATTGTTTTTCTTGGTGGTAACTTATACAATCGTCTCTCTACGTTGTTTGGTTTTAATTAAATAGATAAAGTGGAAACTATGAAAGATGTTATTTTCTCAAGCCTTAAGTGTTGATTTTGTGGATGACATAAGTTGAAACAAATTTAACAAAATTGTACAAATCTAGGCTTATATTCAAAACAGTTAGTTAACCCATTAACTGCCAATTGTATGAAATATTTTATATACACAAAGACAACTATTTTTCTTCTCTTTTTAAGCGGTTTTTGTTTAAATATTTAAAATTCTTAGTTTTTCCACTTCATACAGAATTTCAAATTGACATGTTACTTATGGTCCTCCAAGGCACTAACACCAAAATAACTAATGCTTTTCCTACATTAACTCGTCAGATATGTCCTTGAGGAATACCGCCAATTTATATACGGTAGGTAAAACCATTTTTGCATGTACAAGAGGTTCACCGCATTATTTACCTCTTCGCTAACGCAATTAGGCTTAAAATTGAAGCTTGGGATGCTGATGGCCGCCATCAACATCGCTGGTAATGGAAAACGAAGGAGCGGATTTACAGAAGCGCCTCGATATTAACATCCGAGTGATGCGTATGCCCGAGTAATAGCAAGCTTGGGACCTTGGCGGTTGGCTGCATAGAGCGAAGCTCTTAACCCACATTTAATTAAAAGTTAAATAAAAATACATCGCGCGAGGTCATGGCCGTTAAAATGCAAATGTAATCATAACGGCTGGCGATTCCTGCGCTAAGGTAGATGGCCCTTCCGGTTGGGGCTAAGCTCGCGGTGGATCGCAGGAGACACGACATCGATTACGGCACCCTCTGCAAGTTCGCTTAGCTCATTTCCCGTACAATTATAGATAACAAATACTGTCCATAAATTACCGTTTTCGTAAATTGTATTCCGTCGGTTTTGTGGTGTAGTACACGTAGCACGTAATAGGTTGGATAATATCGTTAATAACTAGGCAAATGTGTATATTGTAGACTTTATTATGTTTTAGGCAAAGCGCCCTCGGTAATTAATGATACGAACTTTGTGTAGAAGTGTATGTAATAAGTACTACGTGCCCGATGTTTGAAACTAGCGTGTTTTCTACGTGTAATGAAATATCTACCGTAATAACTTCATGAATTTGTCTTCGGGCGTAGTAATCTAATACTTTTGTAGCAGGTTTGATCTAACTAACAAGTTTAATAGTCTTCCAAAGAAGAAAGCAAATCATATAGTCTCTGCATAATATGGACGTATTTGTAAGAAAATATAGTGTTTGTATTTCCCTTCCATTTGTTAATTTCCTCTTTTAGGTGGTTCTTCTATAGGCCATAGTAACGGTCAGAACCACCGAGAAGCAATTCTGTGGAGACTTAGGGCCTTAGATTCTGTAGATAAATTAGATTCATATGTGTGGGATTTGCTATCTTCGAAACTGATTCTCTTTAGCACAAAAATATCGGCTTGAAATATGTTAAGTAGAGGTTAAGTAGAGGTTACCACAAATGGTTGGTAACGCTGCATACGCTAAAGCAGATCGATGTATGAAGTTTAGGTACTATGGAAGCAAGTCTACGCATGAAATAACCGTTTTTCTCCATATTTTATTTATTTTTCTTGCACACTGAATTTATTACAAAAGTAATGGAAAATCTTCCATTGCCTATTCTGATTAAATTTGACTCATTATTGTCCCAGCGAACGCTAAATATATTACATATTTATCGATCAGATAAATCAAAAGTTAATCAAATTTTTACCTTAAATAGAAAAATTTTAAAGATCCACCTTCTGTATTTACGTTTTAAAAATATATTTCAGCATTAAAAGTTTTAAATTTCTTTTCGTAAAACCTCGTTAATTATCGACAACATCTCACATCGTATCCGTTTCAAGACCGTAATAATAATGATAATCACCATCGCGACCCCACTCTCCCGCATAACGCTATCAATTTTCGATCGTCCTTGATAATGAACGCCTCGCTAACTACGAAACGTCGCTTGGCAACCAGACGGTCGGAAAACCAGTTCCCCAAACCCCGAGGTGGGAAGGAGAGAATATTATGTGTCATCGACACCGCCGAAATGAGTTTCCCATTCATGGATACACGACGGCAAGGCGGCGACGACGACAAGAACTTTAGGGGTAGAAGGCGAAGTTGACCGACCACCCTAAGGGACTATTCGCAAAGGCGATCGTTCGGCAGCAAAAACCAGACAGGAAAGGAGGTGAGGAACATGAAAAGAAAGATAGGATCTGGCTGGTCCTTTTAAATTCGCAGGCCAGTGATTAAACGGGGATTCGTCAAAGTTTGCGGGGTGAATTTTGCGGTAGCGAATATATTAATCATCGTGGCAACGTCCACTCCCTCTATTTTCTATATTGCCAAATATCGTATATATTGTGGAAAGGGATAAACGCGCCCATGGGATGGAAGACGAAGAGGAGCGGAGGGGGAGAGCGTAAAGCGATGAATGATGAAGGCTTCGGTTCGGTCGAACGTCAGGAATTAGCGTGATATAATAATTAATGGAGTGTAGCTGTCAGACTAGCCGGAACGTGACATAACCTCACATTATTACCCAATGTTGATACGGGCGGGATGGTCTATGGGCGCAAGCTGAACTCCTAGGTGAAGCTGGCGAGTTCGTATTGAGCGCAAGATGTATCTAGAACAACGAGTCACCTGTACAATGCATTATGGAAATTGGAAATTCGTAAAACGCTTATTGCTTCCAACAGTTGCTCAAAAGTACCTTCTATGTGTAGAGGTTACACACAGAATTATTCTTGCAATTACATACTTTATCAAAAATAATAATGCTTTTTCTATATCTTATTACACTCTTACAAACGAACGAGATTATTTATGCTTCTTCAAGTATAAAAGTTAGGAAAGACGACCTATTTTTTCTGTTGTAAATGTTTTCATTAGAATTAATAGACTCACAAATTCCTAAAAATAAATTTATGATGAATCACATCTAACCATAAAAAGATTTCTGTAAATCGGATTTTAGTATAAATAGAATTAACTTTCTTTACATACATACAGAGTGTCTACCTATTTCATATTCAGAAGTAAGTTCTACACAATAGAAAATTATGTCCAAGTATACAGAATGCTCAGTTTTTGCAATAAATGATACAAGGCTTGTTTTTTGAAATGAAGCATCCTGCATATTACATATTAGGATTTTGGCTGCCTTTCTTTTGATATAATTTGAAAATTTTTCGAAATGTCCCTGTTTCTTCGACTGATATCTTAATTGTTCTACACTCTAGACCAGTGATTCAATTTTTATTTGATTGTGTACCTCTGAGAATATGCTTTATCTTAAATCCAACTATAATTTTTGTTAGAGTAACTACATATCTTATAAATTGTTCCTATTGTAAAAAAATTAGGGTTGCTGTCCAAAATTTTTATCTGTGAATAATAGGACATGAACAAAACCCAAATAAAACAAAATACTCACAAAACAAAACGCTATACATTTTACATGTTTCAAATTCTCATATTAACTCTCCTGACATGTTGTTGGTACTACTAGCGGCAAGGACTCTAACAAACTTGAGAAGTGAGGTCGCCCTACAGCCTCCTACTTCCTAATATATTGATTTCTGTGTGGCGTCGCCGATGCGATAGGACCTATCTTCCCTCTCTATATATAGCCTTCCTTTTTGTTCTTCGTAACTTTCCCCTTTTCTCTTCTAGTCTTGTCGACTGAAAGCCGCCTCCGACACCGCCGCCGCCGCCACTTCTTTCTGTATTATCTCAGATGTCAAAACTTGGTAATATCGCCGCATTCTTATCACGGCGGATGAATTAAACTCTGATTTATGTCCGTGCCTACCTGAATTTTTAAAAGGAAAGGGTGATTCGCCATTTCTTTCCATTCTTCTCCGTCTTCTTCGGTATCTCCGCCTCGTTTTTCCTACCAAGAATAGGAAATAGGAATAATAAGAGAAGTCGAAATGGAAATAAAGGAAATGAAAAAAGGAGTAGTAAAAGGAACGTTAGATGCGATCAAGTTTTAATACCGTTACTTTTTTAATATCGAATGTATTCATTGGACCTTTCCTCTCATAAGCAAGTATAAACGGAGAAACAAATAATATAATTTTTCTTTATTAACTATTAATATACTTGGAGTACACTTAAGACAAGAAAATAACTGCCTTTATATCGTCCAGAAAACGAAATCGCATTACACTCTTGATTTCCGAATTGGACCCGCGTCGTTGTCGTTCTTTTGCCCGCGTTTCGTACTCACTTGTACGGGATATCTTCAGAACTGAATACACGATATCATAACACGAATGCAATTGTTTTTGTCGTATCATCTTCCATCGTTTACTATGAGCTCCTTCCTTTTCTTGAGCAATCTAAAAATAACCCTAAGAACAAAGTATTTCCCAACTGAATGTGTATTCAAATGCAGCAAATCGAACGTAAAATTTAAGACGTTGCCGATTCGTTTCGCGAAGGATTTAGAGCTTGTCGATCGCTACGAAGGCCCACCACCCAGCGTATCGTCTCTCTGGCGCTTTCAAAAACAACCAACTCGACGTAAATAAAAATTATGCGTCGCCATAAAAATCAATTTGTTTGCTATCAGCGATAAAAAAAAGAAAGCACACGTAGTTGGTGAGGTAGATCTTAAAATCAATGTTTTTGATACTCACAGATCTACTCTTCTCCCTCTTCCTGTTTCTTGCAACGCTACGATCTCTCTTCGATTTATATCATCGAATAGAGTTAGGCAGGAGGCGGGTGTAAAACAGAAAGTTTTTATCGGGATTACGGTCGTGGCTGCCTCGTTCACGCTAGGGTAAAACGTGTTATTTTGAGCAGCCAACGCTAGTACTTTAATGTAAATTACTTACCCGCCATTGTACGAAATTCTAAGGGATCAAAAAGGTAATAGTAGGTTGTTAGATAAAAAAAGAAAAGTCTAATTTTATTTGATTAAAAGAAATACGTTCAATTTACTGACAGATAATTACCGTTCAATGACTTCTAAATTAAAAAGCTTTAAAAAAAAGAGGAAAATTGATATTGTGAAAGCTGCAAAGCCTAGATTGCTATTAACATAAACCAATCAACCAACTATCGAAGTATTACCAACACAAGTAATTATGTATTGATTCACCCACACAAGAATAAAAGTGTAACTTCAATTATCTTATCGAATAGCTCTATAAAAGGTGTCCTATCATACTTACGGTATACGACTCCATCGATCCACCTTTCTAGAAGCGGAGAGCGACATTTAGATACGTTTTTATTGGTTTACCCATTACAGCGAACATCGTCGTCTCGACATCGATTTGAATTTAAAATCTGGGCAATATAGCGCGCAGATAACGACGACGTGGATGAGACCGCCGCTGCAGTAACAAGCGGAGGAATACACACTCGAAAATGTTCAATTAGCGAGGAAATATTGCATGGTTTCGACCGTGAATAAACACACATACATAGGTCCTTGTATCTTCCAAGAAAAAAAGCACGAAAGAGGCAAGAGAAACGATGAAAAAGGTGGGGTTATTTCGGCTTAATATTCGGTTGGGATCCCTTCTGCTTTTTGTGGCGATATTTTTCGTTCGCTCAAATTTTGTAAATTTTACTGGCACGGTAATTAATAACTTGCGACAACAATTTGACAAGTTACGGTAAAAAGCCCGTGTTTTCAAAAATATTTTGATTTTACGTTATTATGTAGTTTTTTTATTTGCTGTTGATATTTCTAAAAGCAGTTTTTGTAACAGTATACTGTAGCTCCATGAAAAGAAAAATAAATAGGAGGCATTTCCTTTCAAACCAGGGATGTGAAAATGCGTTATTTTCAAGGCTATACCTACATCAAATAAAAAAAAATACATCTGAGACAACAACGGTATTCGACCGGAGTGGAACTTTATATTAACCATGTATAAACCACGTGCTGGTTTCCAAGTATTGAAAAAGATGATATGGTAAACATCAAAGAAGGCAAAGCTTTGTATTGCTGCAATAAGAGAGTTGGTTAATATTTGCGCAGAACAAATATCTGTTTCGACATGTAAACATTAAATTATAATCATTGGCAGGTACTCCTTTTAGAACCGACTTCATAAGTACATTCGGATGCATTATGACATATACGTTACATACCCTGTACCCTTAATAAGCTCGTCCATTCTAGCTTGACGGCAGTCCGATTTATATAATGGATACTTACACTTAGCTTGATTTAAAATTTAAATTTCGAATTCGGAATAAAAATTCTTCAGATGCGACGCTATCCGCATCGTGGACTCTCAGAAAGGCGATCCCATCCATCGGAAAGCCGTCTCTCGTCGCGAGAATGCCGAAAATGCCACGTTTTTAGAGGGTTTTTCGCGGTCCCGTATCCGCGCCTGTATCCGACCTCACGGGACGAAATCGAAAAATCGCTTCAGGCTAGGGCAAGCTTCGAGGACGTCGCTCGCCCTACGAACTATTCCCGCTTCTCCTCCGAGAGGTCTAGCTTACCTATAACGGTCCATTCTTTTGCCCATATTGCTTGTTTATTGTTTGTTTAGGTTTAGAGGAATAGGGTCGGCTATTATTAATAGAAATTAATTCAACTGAAAATAGTTACGAGCACAAAATCAAACTCAACATTCAAAGATTATAAATTAATTTCAATTAATTTTACTCTCACAAAACTGTATTAGAGAGAAAAGCAATTAAGTACTCGTCAAGCTGATAGAAAACATCCAACCAAGAAGAAGAGAATTAATTTCTTCCCTGTAAAATTATCGCTATTACTGCAGACGTCAATGGCATCGTCTTCAAAAAGATCCCCTTAACAAAGATATTCATTAGGAGCACCTCCTTCCGCCATCGCCTCCTACGTCTCATCGAAATTAATTCAGGTTGTTTGAATAATACGCGGCATAGAAAGAAACGACCTATAGATTGGTTTAAAAACGGGGGAGTTGTCATTCGGAGAAACAAACAAAGGTTTTAATTTATCTTCGACAAAAGCGCAGTCGGTCGGATATTGCGAATGTTAGCGTAGTGGCCAAATGGACGAAAAAAAGCTTACGTTTACCGCGAATATCGCCTTTTTCCGACGAAGAAGACAAAGCGTATGCCATTTCGGGTCACCTGCTGGATCTAGATGTATTTGTGCCGATTGGAGGCATTGATAATGCTTTTGTTAGATATCAGCGCTGACTGCAATTGGACAATGATGTATGTGGTATGGGATTTTCTAGCTTGCAAAGAGGAGTTTTAATTTCAAATAAGAACTTGTTGCAAATATTCAGTACTGATGTGCATTAATGTTGATAAAATAAGATCAATGCAAAGCACAAATCTTTACGGCGACATATAATTAATGATAATAAAATTTATGCCCGATTTACTATATTTGAATACGTATCAAAGAGCAGCGAACTGAGTGTTCTCTTTAGATTCAGCTAAAGGAAAGGAGGGAAAATTGCTTTTTTTTTGTTTTGATTAAAAATGTTTGCAAATGCTTTACATCTCTCCAATCATCCACTGTTGCTATTGTTGTCGGTTCTCCGTTACCAGATTTTTTCAATCTATATCCGCTCATTCTTGCTTCTCCCTTGATACAAACATCAAGATTAATTAACTTCCCCTTATTAACTTAACATCAACTATTTATCAATACAGGTCTACGCGCTTCTACATCCTCATGTAGATTTTCATCTACTACCGTTCCTCTCTCCTATTTTACTATTCGTGATGTCCCCTTCCTCCTTTAGCTTCCCCTCATCATCTCCCGTCTGTATGCATATGTATCGCGAGCGTGAATACGTACCGCGTCGTTGAAGAGAATTCCATGAAAACCGTGATTTCCGTTCAATTAGAGAGTAGGTTGTAGCAGCACCGCCGGCGCCGCTACCCCGTGCTTCGAGGCGAATAACATTTGCGCCATTTCCGGGCGCTCATTTAGATCTATTATTCAATCCTGTTCCGTGCGTCCCTTAATGGAACGAACGAGTTTGTTTGATTTTTTCGCGCCGTATCGACGTTTCGACTATTGAAGTACGCTCGGTACCGCTTGCGAAATGGAAGGTGAAGACCAGCTTTCGATGTTATTGTATTTTAATTCCCGCACAACTAGACGGGATGTATTGGGGATTAATTATTGAGTGGTTAACGTAAGGTTCAAAGTATAGCCCCGATTTGAGCGTAATAGTGGTGCTAAAATATTAATTATCCTGGAGTAGGATGCTAATTTCTAGGAAATTTCGGTTGGAAGAAGCCATTGTCGCGATACCTTTTTTGTTTTGTCAAGCTTCGTAAGTGTAAAGGAGACTTGATTTTAAAGACAGAAAAGACATTTTTGTTATAGAAATAGTGTTAGTAGCGACTGTTGAATGGTATTTTGGATACAAACTAAAGGATTTTTTTAATATAATAATAAAAATGACCTCTCGCTACATAAAAATTTTCACTAACTTCAATCC
Organism: Oryctes borbonicus; assembly: GCA_902654985.2. Lineage (NCBI taxonomy): Eukaryota > Metazoa > Arthropoda > Insecta > Coleoptera > Scarabaeidae > Oryctes > Oryctes borbonicus. The sequence continues at coordinate 1,139,291 of LR736898.1, read as the reverse complement.
AATCTTTTTTCATAAGTAGAGATGACCAAGGCAGGTGCAATTATTACATTTTTGCAGCGACTAGACAGACTCGTGTTTATTCGTGTTATGAGAGGGGGCTCGTGTTACCTGCTGGTTTCTCCGAGAGTCGACAAAACACGAGTCTATCTAGTCGTCGCAAAAAAAGTAATAATTTCACCTGCCTTTGTCATCTCTATTCATAAACATCCTTTTACATAAAGCTACTACGACTATAAATTTTCCGCCATAAATAGGAAATAAAAAAATCAAGAGGTCACATACTGCTATTATTTCTGATAGAACCAAACCACACACTTACACATAAACAAACATCAAGAAACAAAATTTACATGTAGAATCATTCCAAACTTGCCCTAGAGGTGGAAAAAACACACCTGACCTAGCGCTGATCGGATGCGTGTGCGAGATGTGTGGGAGTGAAAAGGAAGCCGATCGGTCGTTTATTTTTATTAGCTTTTATTGCCGTTCTAAAATAACTGCGTTCGACGATAAATCTAATATCTGAAGACGTAAATGTGCGACCGGCTATGCGGAATTGGCCGGTCTACTATTCTGCATGAGAGTATTAGGAAATCTGAAGAAAAAGATTGCAAAAAACAGGCGGTGTATATGGTAATACGTCTATTGAAATTCATGAAATCATTGAAAAGATTTTTATGGGTATAAGGAATTTATGAAGAGAAAAAAGAACCGTGCATTTTTTCCTTGGTTGTTGGATAATTAAAGATGTTAATATGAATTCTTCGATGTTTTGATTAGATACGGAAAAGCTAGTGTTCAGCAATTAAATTAAACACTTTTCTGATAAATAATCAATGGTGACTTTGCGTGAGTTGCTCACATTAAAGACAAAAATGAAAAGTTCAATTTTCACAAAATTCTATTCAATTAAACAATGCTATCGGTTTTTGCTATCGGTTTCGCATTGACCTTGAATATGCTAAACTAAGAACAACCTAATCTAATCTCCGATATATCTACTACATTTTATTTTCTTTTCTATGGTCATGGTGATTTAAGATTTCATTAAGCGGCCTTCCCTTTTTTTTCTTTATTTATTTATGACAAATCGTTACTTTTCTTTGCGCTATTTTCTCTCTCATCCCATCAAAACAAAAGAAAAGAAATCAACAACGAAGACGATATTGCTGATGTTGCTGCCCCTTCGCTATATAATCCGCGGAATCCGAATCCGGTTAGATGGCTACATAAAAACGTTTTGCAACTTTTCACATCAATATTTGAGAAGAAAATGTAATATTAAAGTTTTAAAAAACAAACATATCAAAAGTCTTCCCTTCGGAGCAGGACTTCCATAGAACTTTTCCCCTTTAGCTAGAAAGAGAGGACAATATCGTTCGGAATAATGGGAGAGGAAAGAGAGAACATTCTTGCCTATGTTCGCTACAAAGTTTTTACCCCTCCTCCCGTCCAACCTCGCCACGGTGACGAGTTGGACGTAGAGAACGAGCAGAAAAAAAGAATATAAAAATTCTGACAAATAAACTTTTTCTCGTGCATTAAATAAAAATGAAAGAGAAATCGGTCTAATTTATATTTCGTCTTCTCTCTCGCTCTTTTTTGCTTATATCGTTCGTGTTCCGCGTATGACTCTATTCCTCTTGTTCCATCCCCAACAGGAGAGGTCACCATTTCCATCTGATATGGAATAATACGCCCGTATAATTTTTCTGCTCTTCTTTTCCCTTTACCTCTCTCCCACTCTCGGCGTCTAGTTCACTTCGTTCGGCGGAGTTTTGAATAATTACAAGTCGTCACAGTGAATATGATATCAAAGGAGGCGGCGATAATAAAACGAAATTGAATAAAATTAAAAGGCGAGCAGTTTTTTTCAGCGAATGGGGGTTGGTCTCGAATGGAGAATGAAGGGCATGAGTCAGCAAGTCAAACTGCTATACGTTAAGGATATTAACACAAAGGCAGATGGAATATTTCGTTATTCTTCGTATTAGTTAGAACGAAAATGCTCTCATAAATCTTCAAATACGAAAAATTGCTACTGGCTTCGTGGATATCACACCACACTCAAAAAAAAAAGTATGTCAAATCTAAATGAATTTTGGTTTGAATTAGATGAACTGCGGTGAATGAACTGAATGAATTTGATATATTGAATTAAACATATAATATTTAATAATTATATGTTTTATTAATAATTATATAAATATATATATAAATATTTAATAATTTTTAATTTTTCTTTAAATTAGGGTTTCTCACACCCACCCTTACAGAACATATGAAAAAAAAATCCACCTGTCACATGTTGGATTAACAGTTCTGCATAAACTTTATCAACAATCGTCTTCGTGTACTGTCTATATAAACTTTAAAGAAATGAATTTGGTACATGTAGAAATGATTATATGTCACTAAAGCTGTTCCGATTGGAAATCAAATCTGTAATATCTCAATCCTCCCGGAAATGCTCCACATCCAATCACTTCGGGATCTAATCCTAATACAGGAAACGCCGGCATAAATAAGGAGACGTATATATTGCATGGCTGCCGCCTGTAACTGACTGTTTGGCAAGCTAACGGGCCGACCAACTTCGCCGAAGGTTACAGAATTCGTAGACGCTGGTCTAGGCACTTGCCAGCGCTGTGTTGCGCTAATCACTTGTTCGGACACCTTGTCGGGTCAAATGTCAATCACAAGGTGGTCGTTGCCTTCGATCGTGATTCGAATCGTAGTCAGCGGCGCGACCGGATTATACTCCGGGGACTACCGCAAAGCATCGAGGTCCGCCCGGATCGTGATTACAACGCGCTTGCTATTCGATTTGCTTGCTTCTTTTTCCGATTCATCGCAGTCGTGTTCTCATACCTTCTTTTTTCTACTTCTATTCGTCTGTCGACGGAAGTCAAGCTGTCGTTTTTCTTTTGTTGAGTAGAATCAGCCGAGGAGGATTGATATGTGCTACGGGATTCATTGAAAATCTTTGATGTTAAAAAACGTCCTCAAGCTTTCTCAATGTAGATATAAGTAACCAATGCTTGATGTTGGTCTAGGACTCATTTTAATCTTTACTGTAGAAATATGTCGTTTTGTAATTAAAAATTGAATCTATATAAATGATAAGAAGAGATGTGGATTAATTTCTTTCTTCTAATTACACTGGCAAAAATGATTTTTAGTCAATACTTCTACGTATCCTTGCTATCATTTGAAAACGTGGGATACAATCTGAAATAAAAATTCATTCAATCATACAGCATTAGTTCCATTGGATGAAACCGTGGTATGTTACCACAAGTTTCTTTACGTATTCCTCGAACTTTTATTTCCCGACGGTCAGAGAAAATTCAAAAAATCAAATACAAACTCGCATACATGGAGAAACAGACCTGCATATCTCGAGGTTATCTAGCCAGAACATTTAAGATTTTTTTTGTTTTTAGATACTTAAGCTTAACTAGAATTATACATATGTATGTGTATTACACTTGCGCATAATTACATATGCAATATGATAAGAATTTACGACAAGTATAAGTTATATCATAAATAAACAAGGTATAAACGTTCTTAATGGTAACCAAGAGAGTAATTTGCGGTATGTGTAGCGAACGTATGTAAATAAAATCTATCTTTTGATCGTTATAATCGCCTTACGTACGATATTTTTCAATCTTCTCTAAGAATTATCAGGATTCTTAAGTCATGTCCGTTGGCAAATTCCCGCACATAAAACTTCCATTAACACGAATGATTTACAATTTCATATTCCGGTCTATGTATTTATGATTCGTGACGTTATATGTGAGTTTCAAAGACATTTACCTATTTACAGATGTAAATTAGCCATTCAAGACTAGCAAGCTTTATTATTCAAATACTACTAATTTCCATACTGAATTCATCATGCTTTGTTTATAACGAAAAGCATTTTTTTCTTGAATTACCATTTATTATCGTCGTTTGCTGTTCATTAATTACAAACTAAATGGTTTTCGTTGCTACTTTCAGCATTCTAGCACGTGGTAGTTATGTGATATAGCAAAATGATTCATCCGCTAGATGGTGCTTACAATTGTTGAGATATTTTGGAAAAAGTGTATCTGTGTATTCGCTTAAAATTTATGTTTGTTGTCGCTTTTGTTGCAGATAGTTGCAAGAAAATCTAACGTTCAAACAAACCCTTTTAACCTCTGACTTTACGCTTACCACGGGATTAAGAGTTAGTTCTTGCAATAATATTTTCCTAATTTCAATTTATACATACTCTAAAAGGTGAAGATATTAAATAAATCTTTCATTAACCATTAACTTATATACATATAAAGTACGTGCCACACAAACAGAATCATCACCTAGTAGAAATGTCTTTCGGGTGATGTCGTGTAGTTAATATTTTACTTGACGTTTCGCTGACCATGCTGTCAGTTTCTTCAGAAGATTTCTAAAGAATAACGTCAAGTAAAATATTAACTACACGACATCACCCGAAAGACATTTCTACTATGGATTACGGTCGTGAAAGCCTACACTCAGAATCATCACCTAATTGTTTATTCTCAATTAGAATACCATTTACGAAACTTTCGTACTTTTGTCGCATCTATATGGTACCCTCACAAAAAATGATCGGCGCGTTTGCCAAACCATTCATAATATAATTAGCCGCTATTAAATTGATTGATGCTTTGCTGAAACTATTTATAATATAACTATACACTAAAAGTCCACACTCTCGAATTCCAACATTACTTCATTGTCAATTTTATCCTCTCCTCAAATATTTACCCTTTATCGAAACTTATTACATCCATAAAAGCCGCATTCAGCTCCTACGCGATTATATTTGCCATTGTTTGTTTTCCAGACAATGATTCAAGATCCATGTTCCTCATTCGCCATCGTTATGTCGTAGTAATTTTCTACTCGTTTAGAACCTTGTTAATGTCGACTGTAAACGACGGATAAAAACGATAAATTTATACACACGTTGACATATTGTTTATACTACGATTACGTATAGTTCGTATAGTGCTTCTCAGGGTTTTCGCCTTGGACTTATTAATTTTTCATAGAGCTGTAAATACATAAAGTACAACCGCGAGCGTACGCAAGATATGGACGAAGAGACGTGATTTAACGACGCGTTAAACAGAAATTATGCGCATAATTCCACTACGCGCAGATTTATCTTGTTATTTTCGATTTATGTATGTATTCCGCTTCGTTTTAGTATCGGTTAGGATTATTAGTTGGAAATAGGCGATAAATTAAGCCGTTTATTTCCTTTTATAATATCGTTTCCTAATGACCGCGTTTTTGAAATCTTAGATCTTATCTATTTACATATAATAGGATTTGCTAAACGGGAGAACAGGCATGGCAAGCTGTGTTGAAAGACATTTTTTCATATCGGAATGTTCTCGAGACTGAATAACCGAGACATAGCGAAGTGATTTTCCTATTCATTAAAAAACATTCGTTAATAGTCCTTGTTAGAGTATTTTTATATAAGCTGAGGGTTATATTCCAGTTAGTCAGAGATGTTATATTACTTGCACAACTGCTCCTAAGACATCCTCTTAATTAAAATTAAAATAATTTTTAATTAGACATGCTATACAAAAACGAAGATTATATTGTAGAAATACACACATCTGAAGGTGGTTTCGTGAAAGAATCCACCTCTTTGTTTTATTAGAGTCTCGCGGAACTTTTGGAATTCTTTTCATTAATTTATTTAAAATTTCTGGTTTAATTCTAATCCGCGCAGAAGAAATACATTCCCATAAACGCTTTACTGAACTTGGACTGTGCTGAACGTTTATTCCGCAACGTTTAGGCAGGATTGAGATCCGATGATTGTAATGGCCAGACCATATTTTTGATGCCTTCCTCTTCTTCCATCTATTGTACAACGTTTTGCAGAATTTTGAAGAACGTTTGGGTTGTGAACTTCCCCTGTGTTCTACAGATGTCAATAGATGTTGCAACGTTTCAGTGAGTGAAGCCCAAGTAGTTGTATAATAAATTATTTTTATGGCGCTCTTTAACCGACAATTTATACGGTTGCCACCTACCTTAAGATTGTTTTAACGTCGTAGAAATTCAGCGGAGATTGGGATGGGGATAACGGGATCGTAAATCTCCAATAGTGTAAAATAATTTGAAAATAAGCAGGAAGTTCGATTACATCATTGAAATTAGCAATTGATCTCTATTACCTCTTTCATAAGAAAGCTATCGCGGCACATCGTTAATAAGAAAATTCTTGGGAATTTTACTTTCTATCGATTGATGCTAAAAATGTTCCATTTAGAAAATATAAATAATTATAGGTTAGCTATTGATAAATGATAATAATAATATATTTGTATATTTTTAAATTTAAATATTTTAATCATGATTTTTGTTATTAAACAAAGGCAATGCATAGAGACTTGCCATTTCTTTCTCATTTCATTACCATACCGACCTCAGCATGTACATGTCATTACGAAATTTCCATATCTTAAAGCAAAAATTTTATCCACTCCTTTTCCACGTACCCAGGCGATGCTCCGGCGGGTCTCTGTGTTCCATAAGAATTACGTTCTTAATATTCAAGTCATACGTCTTATTAAGATAGAAACAAGATGGAAAGGGACGTGAAGAGGGAAGCTAACGTGGTTGTTTTCGCATATCCAAGCGCGTTTCAGAATGTGGGTATGCAAAAGAGGACTTGCTATAGACGGCATGTAAGAAACAGCAATAATGTAATCTTATTCGTCTGTTTGTGAAAACCAATTTCATAAATTTGTAACTTATGAGTTATTAAATATACAATACGCAACTCAAAACCATGAAACTTTGTAGTTACGCCATAGTTGGCTTGGTTATATAATATTTTAGTCCACGTTGCGTTTAAAAAGCAATTCATGGGTGATTACAAACAAAAAGATTATAAATAGTGTTACTTACGGAAAGGAGGTGAATAGGCTAAACTAATTATTAAATGTTTTCTTAACAAAATTATTTATCATTCTAATAATATAGTTCTCATATGAGAAAACTTATTTTTAAATCACAATGTAGAAAATATTCAAACAAGTGTTTAGTCTAATGTACGTTACCAGGTGATTCATTAAACGAAATATATCTTTATTTTATTTATGTAACAAATATATTTCTCTACAATATGATATGCAAAACATGACATGAAGTAAATTAAATTATTCACTTTTCCTTCTCGAAGTGCACCAGTAAACGACAAACTAACTCTTGGTAACAAGAACTAAGTCGTCGATCGGGCATCTTGAACTGTAACCTTAAAAAAACATATTTGAAGTCTTCGTATGTTTCTTTAACATCTCCAAACTTACCACAAACTAAACGATTTACTTCACTATAGCTGTGAAAAGAACTTTCAGCAAAATACATAGCGGAATTAAATAAAAATAAACGTTGAAAACTAAGCAAGGGCGAATAAACAGTAAAAAGCATATGTCAAACGTCAACGGAGCGGTATTCTCTGTTATAATTATTAAGGTTGTTGAGTGTAGGTTTTCATGACCGTAATCCATTGTAGTAAAGACTGTAGTCTAAAGCCTTTAGAAATGTTCTGAAGAAGCTAACAGCATGGTCAGCGAAACGTCAAGTAAAATATTAACTACACGACATCACCCGAAAGACATTTCTACAATTATTAAGGTTGCATGCACTGTAGTAAAAAAACATTATGAAAGTTCTTATCTACGCATTACTCGGCTGTATTCTCTTCAACTAGTTCATTGATACTTAATAAAACATGAAGTATGATATGTACTTCTATCTAGCTTGTGTATACATATGCTTCTGATTTTTAGATATAGCGCTTGTCTTTACTTTATCGATGAAATAAACTACAAACTTTCGTGATTTAATCTGTATATTTAGTATTTAATAAAATGCGATACACACAAAAAAAGTAACCAACCTGCCGACGGGGATCATCATCCAGCGATTCTCGACCACATTTAAACAATTTTCCCCATTTGTAAATAGTCAACAGTAAGACAATCATCCCCGTATACGGACAACAGTTCTTCACGAACAATTTTTTGAGATTTTCTTTGTTTTGTTAAGGTATTTATGCTCGATATTCGAGTTTACTCGCTTTGATAACAAACAACACAAACTGATATTAGTATTAATTGCTGCTCAGACACCTACTCAATCATATAAGCATTTGAGTTGTTTTGTAATCAGTTGTGCTTCCAGATACGGATTAATAATTATCAAATAAAGCTTGTCCAATACATTTAAGCAATAATTACTTTCATTCAACTCAGTCACCAACAAACAAGATTACCCTTTCTAATCTGGGTAGGAAAATGCTTAACTATCGAAGATTTTATGACTCTCCAGAACCCTTTACACATTTCATTCATGTGTATCACAATTGGCAACGTTTGACGTAAACAATTAACTTAACTGTTCAAAGGTTCGTATAACATACATTGCGCTGAAGCATCTCCAAATAATAAATTAACGTGACGCAATATCTCCGACTCTAAGCATTACTACTGCAGTTCTCGTTTCATCTTCTCCAAAGCGCCATTAAGTGCTATTGTACTTGCAAACGCTATTGTATTTGCGACTGCCATTTGTATGCTGCTCTAATGCCGGATAAGTGGTACGACACACAGGCACATGCATGCATAGGTGCAGCGATGGTTGGAAGTCTCCGAATTGGCTTGCTGATATTAACAATGGAATGTTGGACAGGGTACGAGGATTTTCTTTGAAATGCTTTAAATACCCGGATCATTTTTGGTGTGTTGTAGAGAAATACGTAAGATTTTTAGTGATGGCAAATTACCTTAAGCCTCACTTTGATTGATTTGTTTTATTCAATTATTTCACAATATTGTTGGTCCAATCTCTTATGGCGCATCTTAAGGGCTATTACCACACACTTGCGGATCAGACTTTCGGTGATGTGGTTCAGTTTTTGAGGAAGCGAATTGGATTCAGAATTAAAAATATCCTTTTCAACAATAGGTTTTTCTGACCCGGAAACCAAGAATATAGTGTTATTGACGACCGCGGAATTAATGTAGCATTAACGATAGATTGTAAAACGGTTGTTCTTGTTGGAATTCTGCAACGTATTATCATTTCAATGTAATAAATAATTGTATTTTGCATCTTGCATTGATACAAGTGTTTTATTTGAAATGTTATTTACTTGCCACTTTCTCTATTGACATCTTATTAGCTAATAATAAACACTCCTAAAACCAATGCTACGTGTAAGGCATCAACTTGTTTGCAAACTTTTCTCCTCCGCTGTACTTCTAGACCTTCGTTAGAGATCCTAGACACTCGTTCAAGAAGATTATATCTTCTCGTAGGGATCCAGTAGAACGATGAAAGCCATCGCACGCTCGATCGTGCTCGGAGATAAATTTAATATTATTAAACCGATGTCGTCACAATAGCCGCGCAACGAACGCAAGGACTCCGACAGCTCGAGAGCATTGTACTGTTCATGGAGATTAGGACGAATTGCTCCTCGTCGGCGTTTATCAAGAAAGTAACGTCGTAATCCGTAAAAAAAAGCGTGGTAAAATGGAAGAGCCAGCGAGCGCAACAAACCACGAACCGATGGATAGTCGTGAAAACATGAGAACCTAACCTAAAACAATGGTAAATCGTCGTCGTAGTTGTTTATTACGTAAAGCGTCCGTACGTTTGCGTTGCTCATTCTGTTTGCCGGATCAAACTGATGCGATGATGGGAAACTTTTAGTTTTGAAACTTTGCGAATTTTAAAGCGCGAGCAATTGATGGGAAGTTGGACGATTTCCCCTGAAACGAATGTAGCGTAATAGAATTTGCGAGATGGAGCACAATGGGAGTGCTAGAGTACTGTTTTATTTTAACATCAAAGTATTGCGTTAAGCTCACTATTAAGAAAAAACAAACAATGTTTATTACGTTCGACGTCTATTGTTATATATATCTTCAAACACACCCCGTTGTATCGTAAATTTTCTTTAATTTATTAATTGTTCATATATTTTTTTCTTTCCTCGTCAGGTCAATTAGTTATCGCCAACTACCTAGATTATATATATCCTGGTACTAATTTGTATCTCATAATTAATTCGTTTGTAAAAAAAAAAATCACAGATTTAACGAGTAACACATTCAAACATTTGCCATCTGTTTTCGATTCGTTAGGAAATCGCCTTTAAATCTGAGGGCGATAGATTATTTATTTCTATGTCTGAAATTTCGCCATTACAGCTGTTATAACGTTGTTTCGTTTTCCGCTAATTAATAAAAGTTTTTTGAGAAATATCGATATTACCTTATAACCGTTCTACATTAATTAAGGCTACGAAATAAATAATTAAGAACTCCCACTGCGAATTAGTTTACGGATATTTAACGATCCCAGGCTCTAAGTTATTATTGCATTATTATATGGGCTATGTGAGAGAATGATTTATTGACATATTTTAATTATAATGATCCATTTTAAGTTGGAAATTGTTTTTTCTCAATAAATAATAAATATGATGTCATTAACAAATCCGTTCGAATTGTATACAATTTATTTTATAATTCCTTAAAGACCTTCTTCTTGCTTCAACCTCCATGTTTCTTATTTTTTCCTTTTTAATTTGGCTATTAGGACCAGATCATCCGCATACTTTACTATTAAATATCGAACCATCCGTTCTTATATTACTACTTGTTATAACTTTCCCTAAATAGCAAGTTGAAGAGTATTGCGTATATTCTCCCTGCCTAGGCCCTCTAGTGGTTTGAAGTTCTTTCGAATACATCATACCAATTTAAGGCAATATTAGGTACTTAGGTCCTTTTATGCCGAATCTACATACCAAAAATCATATGTATCTGTCTAATGCTCAGTTCCCGATGACTCGTATGAATGTGGCAGATGAATCAGCTCCCAAAGCTTCTAGGCAACGTATAATTGCCTCTAATGCAAATATTTCGACTATGTTTATAAAAATGTCGGTCATTGACTTCTAATTCATAACAAGGAATCATAACACCCGCATTTGAACCGACAAACAACCGTGAATGATCTATTTTTGTATTTATTATCCTATTTCTACATTCGAATAAGAAACCTAATTATCCAGACGTTAACAAGTAATTACATGCATAAGGAAGTTTGTTACAAACTGAAAAACGACCATAAGAACCATAAACACACAACAAAGAGGCCACAAAAACCGTACCATTTAAATAATCGCCATAATCCGATTCGCGATACTTTTTCGTTGATAATCTGTTAAAGACCAGCTCTACCGATTCGACACAATTATATGGTAAAATCGAAATTTCTTCTTTTTCCAGGGATACGCTGAGGAAATAACGCTGTACATAGAAATGTGCGTGCTGTCGTTACGGTGAAATTTTACATCTATAGTATAGTATAGTATAGTATAAATTAGAAATAATTATCCGTGGATAATTCAATTGGCAAGGTAGTAGCCGCTGTAACGGTCAGGATCTTACTGTTAAAATAAACCGGGTGATTTAGCGTCGAATTCGATATTTTCTCGATGTTATGACAGAATTATCTTGGAATTTTGTGTACCTTGTTTTTAACGTAGAACCTGGGACTTCTGTTTTAATTAGGTTGTCAAGTTAATAAGAGCGTAGCTGAGATAGCAATCTCTCAGACATTGTCTATGCTGTATCTTTACCAATATCCAATACTTAACCCTCAAATCCATTAAAACTACAAAGACTTTCCTCGCAAAGTAATTCTTCTGCAGTCAACAAGTATTGCAGTCCTCCAGGGATTTCATATACCTCGTAGCGCCCTTGAAGGTTATTTCTAATTGATCTGTACCTCGGAACAAATTTACGTTTTCACCCATAAGAGAAAAATTCATATTTTAGTGAGTTGCGTGTGTATACGTATATGAACGTCAAAAACAATTCGACTTCGATTTAAAAAAAATGAAACGAACACAAAGCGTTAAATTTTAATCAAATCCATCATCAGTTTACAACCGTCCCGCGCTCCATAATTAAAAGGCGGTTTGCAGAATGAAAACTCTACATCCAACGCTAAATTTTGCGAAAGCGTTCCGATATGAACCCGCCGAAGCTAATATAACGATTAAAACGGATAGGCATAATCCCCTCAGCGGTTTATTAGAGTCTACACCATCCCGGTATCGTCATGTAGATGTTCCCGTGAACGGCACGATGAAATGTGATGTATAAAATTACTCTGCAACAAACAGTGAGCAGACGGTAAGCTTATTAGGACACAGTCGTCGGTACGAATAAATAGCCGTAATTTTCGAACCCATAAACTTTAACAGGCCGCGATTTAATTTTATTGTCGTTCGAAATTGCCATCGCGTTACAATGCGCCACGAAATTATTCTTATCTTTCATCTCGCCTCTCTCATTATTTCCATTCTTCTTCTGCGAGATACCAAAGGTTATACGAGAGAAATAAAACAAATAGAAGAAATCCTGTTTCCCTTTCATAATATAGAAGCCATTGCAAACCAAGAATCGTCGTTTTTCCGTTCCTTAAACAAAAAAAAACATAAGATACAGCCCTACGGAGAATTCCACCAACTGCGCCATATCCTCGCTTCTTAACGAAAACAAAACATTAACGCACCAACGCGACAATAACCGTCAATAAATACGCCATTCTACTCGAGAAACGAGATGGCGGAAAAAGAAACGGTAGCATCCACGTGATAAAATATTTATCAACGTAATGGCGTCCGGGAAAATCCTACCTTCAATAAATATTGATATACAGCTCCCGGAATGTCCGCAAAAAGAGGTGGAATCAATTTCTTCGGGACTTCTTCGCCGTCGAAATCTTAGTACAAATCGTTAGGTTTTCTCCCCTACTATATCTAGTTTCTGCCAATTATTTCGGGGCGAGGGTAATAAATCGCGTCCGGTGACGCTAGCGCCATTAATATTACATAGCGTCATCTCGCTAGGGGGCAGTATTTACGATTTGGACAGCAGCATATTCTCTTTGCGGCTGGGAGAGGAACCTGGCTTGTAGAAATAGTGTAGAATAAAGAATTTCCCAACTAGTGGTTTTAGGAACATTTCCGCTTATTAACGAAATTATTATACTATATTGTGCGTGATAATGATAGTATGTAAGAGTTCTAAAGGTTTTTTGGGCTTCTGGGTGAAACACGTACGGCTTCAACTATCGTGCTGCAATCATTTTTAAAAAGTTGAAACACTTTTAATCAAGTAATACGTAGCAGTTTTACACTACTAAAAAGGTTACCATGTTTATTAGAATATTATCGCTTTATTCGATAAGCGTTATTAAAAATCTACTCGAAAATATAAATATTAAAATCGTACAAAAAAGATATAAATTACCCCTGGTGGGACTCGAACCCACAGTCCCCGGCTTAGGAGGCCGATGCCTTATCCATTAGGCCACAGGGGCTTATTATTTCCTTCTCGATTGTTAGTTACATAATCAAAAAGCTCGTTAATTTATATGGTCCTAATCATAAGAGACGAACCCTGCGTCTAGTAACGACAAGCGATAAAAGTAACGATAGAGTAGAAAAGTAACGATAAAAAACATATGTGTAACATATCGGTAAACAATGCCTTTTACGCTCGTGTATTCGATAATGTATAAGAAAAAGGAACACAAGTGAGATGCTGGAAGGTGATCTGACGTTGTTTTACCAGCTGTCGAATGTCAAATAAGTCATTTGGTTATTTGCAATTTATCGCCTCGTTTACGATGTTCAAATTCTATCATTTACAAGTAATTAGTAAAACTAGTTTTTTTTTAACTAACATCGGTACTATCGACATCATGTCTGCTCGTGAAAGAACTCTACGTTCTTTTACAATCTTAATGAGTCCTATTAAACCTGTTAGAAAAAGAAAACAATGGACAATCATCAGTGCAAGAGGTAAAAAGGTATTGCATTTGATTTTTGTTATGTTGATATGTATTTTTAATTTCAACGGACAGCAGATGCTCTAAAAGTTAGCGTGTCTTCGATAAAGAAAGTTAAAAGCCCGAGTGTTGAAAATACATTGCTTTATTGATTCTAATATATAAATGTTATATGTATCTGCTTGTTGATATATATGTAACGACATTACATGTAAATAAATGTGCTCTGCAATATGCATACGTATCATTCTTTCGCTTTCAGTTAAATGTATTCATAATTTACAGGCGCGCAACGTGTAATCTTAGTTTCTTTTACTCTTTCCTACCGATCCATTTACCATCCGCTTCACTAAGCATTATTTTCTATCTTGCGCTCTGCAATTTGCAGTAATCGAATCACCAGAGACGCCTTGAGATATTCGAAATGTTAACAGTATCGTCACGAATAGCCGCGCATCTTCAATGTTTCGCAAACCCGTGCCCACCAGATACTAAGATCATGGAAGTCTGCTATGGAAAAGAGTAAAAAAGTTGCGAAAACGAGAGCTTCCTAGACAGGTAGTTTTATTCATCTGACCTTAAAGATATCGCCGCTAGAGAGCTGCAGTGGATAACGTCTTATTAAAAAAGATCGGATTATTTCCTTCGAATCGTGGCATCGCATCGATAAACAGAGCGATGAAGCGAATTTATGCATGATCAACGTGAAGTTAATTCAAACCTAACTCCGAACGTCGCATCGTCACGTTCAAATACCAATCAATGACGTATTCAATCGGGTTCGTTTCAACAGTCAAATGTCAACTGGGAGTAGTTCAATCGACGTAATGTTATACCTGTTCGCTCTTATTGTACCTCTATGTGTATGTACATTGTCTCTATTATACCGTTAGATCGTAACGTGTAACTATGTACTTAACGAACTGTCGGCATTGGGCATTCGGATTAATTGATACTTTTTTCTTTAAACGACGTATTTGGTTCCCCGCATTCAAACGTATGTAGATCTTTGTTGAGGCAACGTCCAGTGTACCCTTAACCGATAAAATGTTTACTAATGAGTTAGCAGAATTACGTAATACTGGATAGGTTTGTTGAATAAGTTAAAGGAAATAACCTAAATTTAAACATAAATAAAATATATACGACAGAGGACACCAACAGATTAAGAAAATTGAAACAACGTAACGTAAACTAAAAGGCAACGTAAAGCACATAATAATTGCAGCAACCCAAAGTTTCCCCCATTACCAACATAGTAGTTATCGATCATAGCACTTGACCATGAAACGATTTATTACGGTAGGCCGCCGCCGCCGGTAGGCATTCAGATAACATTTTCTTTCACCCCCCGCAACTACACGGTTACAGCATTTAACGTTTTTTTTTTTTTTTTTTGACCGAAAAAATATCGGCCCACACCGAAAGGGCAGGTTAGTTGAAAGGGCGGCGATGATGTTGGCGGTTTTGCCGCCGCGTTGGAAAACTTTCGTGTAATTTATGTGCACCGATGTCTAACTGGCCCGTCACGCATTTGACGTCATAGCCACTGAAGCTAGGTTTGGTACATCGTGGCAAGTAAAAGCGTGAAGGTGTGTGTGTGAATAAGAATACAAGTCTTCGGTCCGAATTTGAGCGCTGTAGGTCGTCCGTAACACTCTTTTTTTGTGAATCAATTTTTTCTAGTGCATTCTGAGAATGAGTTGTTTGGATCCTGTACAACGAAAACATATGAGAAACATCAACAGACATATGGACAATGGCGGCTGGTGATTGAAAATAAAATAAGAGGGAAGCGTATCTTGATTTCTTGTGGCATCTTGCTTCATCCCTAGAGGGCGCTTTTGTCTAACTTTGACTATTTACTCACCTTTATTTCTCGATGAAGTTTTTTACTTTATTTTAGGGATGTATCCATTTACATAATATTAATGCCTCGTAATCGTTCAATCAAACTTAATCGAATTTAATTTCACCCGAAAATATATTCCATATACGCGAAATTTGAATTGCGAACATATATTTAGAAAGGCGAAGGGTACAAAGGCTTTCGGAGCCTTCCGTCACAGATTGCGGACATCAAAGCGTCGTCGCCAGACTTTATGAAATCTTTGTTTTTATGTAGTCGGGGTATATTCGGTTTTCTATCTCTTTCTCTTCTTCATCATCATTGGAAGCTATTCGACCGGTCGTCTCCATCACAAGCTGCTTCTTCTTCCTTCCTTCTCGACTTCTTCGTCGCATTCCCTTCTTTGTACCGAAGCTGATGGATCGTCAGCGGCGGCGTTTTGTTCTTATTTTACCCGACGCCGAATATCCTTATATATTGAGGGAACATCAAAGCGCCTAGCGCCTTCAAACATACACACGCCATGCATATTGACCATCATGGGGGAATCAATTACTTCTCCGGAGGAAAATTTTCAAAGCCTACTATGCTGCTAGCGGAATGTAGGCGTTGATGAATAATATGCCAGGGCTTTTGATGGTTGATGTTGGATGGACTACAAAATTGGGACGCTTATTGAAAACAGAGAAAGGAGGGAGACAGAACAGGATGTACACATAGCAAAAACGTATGTGTAATAAAAACAAGAACCCGGTATATTTATCCCGAATTCGTATGTACGAGAAAATAAGAAATATTAATGCTATAAAAACATTTAAAGTATAACTTAAGGTGTATCTGATTGAGAACTGCTTCTACGGTTTCAATGAGTGAGCATATATCTATCTAATTGTATTTTATTTTCTTTTTCGCAAATCTGCCTCGTTTCGTTTTATTAGCCAAGACACTAAAAACTGTTTCTTTTAAATACCTTCTAAAATAAAGAATACGTAATCATAACAAATTACAATTATGACACATTTCGCATGAGGTTACCGCATAACATTTTAAAGAAAGATGAAAAAACAACCGGTCCAAATTAAAACAAACTACGCCAGCAAACGACGGCGCCTCGTAAAAACGCTTCGGAGCAGAAGAAAAGCGCGTCCGAAGATAATGAATGAAATACAATGTAGCCATAAAGTAAAACACGCCAAGCGCTTCCGGTAAACGACCACTTCATTGGCGTCGCGCATAAATGGCCTTTTATTAGGTAGTACGGCGGGCACTTCCAGTGAATTATTCGTATTTTTATGGTCTATCAGTTCGCTTTAAAACGGCAAGAACTAAGGAGACGGAGCACACTCTCTCCATCTCCTGTTCGCCTTCGCTAAGTTTCGCGAACGCGAGACATCCAGCAGACATCCTCCGAGAAAAACGTTCTCCTCGAAGTGACGGGTGGATGGGCGAGGGTGTAAGTATTAATCGAACAAATTTACGAGAAAAATTAAAAACTTGGAAACTCTCCGGCGTCATTAACTTAAACGATAGAACGCCGTTCGCGTAGACTACAGTGCCCGTCCTCTAGCGAGCAAATTACGAATTAAAAATTAATACGATGATCGCTCCGAAGGTTCCCCGAACTTGTATAATGAGTATGTAGTATAACTATTTTACGGAAAGATGCAAGGGAAAATTGGAATTTATATTGAATCTTCTGGTTATTTGCTCTTAAGTATTGATGTTCGCAAGCCTGTAAAGTCTTTTGTTACCGAATAAGCCTCAAGCGTTTTCCTCTAAAGGTACAATTCATCATTATGGTTCAAATTGCATCTTTTACTTTATTAAAATACGTAATCATCGGTTTTAGCAGTTTCCAAGACATAACTGTAACTGCAGAAGATTAGGGGATCCCTGTACTATTAACTGAATTTACAAGGATCTCAGTACCTGGAGGAGGATCTCCAGCTCATACAACTGACGAACTGATCCGATAGCACTCTCCAACTATAGCCAACCACTAACAATCTCAACTGTTCCCTTTATTTATTTAATATTACGTTGTTATTCAATCTTTATGGTTTGTTATTTGCCACATTTCTTTAAATAATCTTTTCTAATAATTATTTTCAACATTTAAGATTTTGGTTTCATCAAATTTCAATTTATGAATCGTGTCTAGCGCATGTTTCGCTAAAGCAGCAACATTTTGCGTGTTTATACCATACTTGTGTGAATATATTTTCCCATAAGAGGACGTAAAAAAGCGTTTAATTTGTAAGGTTATAACTTCATTACACGGTTCAGATTAGAATTTATAGACTCGAGTTATATATTTCGCAATAAAATGCGTTATTTTCCGTTGTTTTCCATAAAAAAAAAAAACCTTAATGTTTTTTTTCCATGCGCTGGGACAGCTTGAATAAAATATACGGCCAAAGTCGTGCATAATTCAAACCACGACGGCATTAACTAATAATTACATCGATGCATCTCTCCCTTTCTCCGAAACCTGGCATCTGTCACCCAATAAACCAAAACAACGAGTAAATTAATACACGTCAGTTGACGTGGCTATACTCGGCGTTTGGTTTACTTCGTTCCTGCACGGCCTAATATGAAGTTATTGTCGCGACCGTGGTGGTATAGAGTGGTTTGTACGCTGTTTTAGTATTTATGAACGAGCCTGTTCGTCCCTTGGGCCGCGTAAAATTGTTTGCGTACACGGGCTTCCGCGGGCTCAGTCTCGTCTTATTATACGGACATACTGTAGGTGTCTCGCGTGCTAGGACCAGCTAGTCGCCGCCGGTGTTGATAGCTGTTTTCGAAGGACTCGCTGAATGTTTCATCGCACTGGGCGTTGAATAATTCGCGGCTAACCTAATTGAAACAATAACTGGAATATTAATAATTACGTGTCACCGTGATTATTAGGACGTGGCGAATGTATACGACTGTCCAAATGTTCTTTACTTATCTACTTAGTATTCTTTTGGAGCGATGATGACTTATAAGCAGCGAATCGACCATTTCAAATGTAGACTCTCTGATTACCGTAAAATAAGGCAAATACAAATTTCCAACTTCTACGCAAGCATTTCCCGACGAATTCCATATACATCCTAACGCTGTTTTTACGTTTCGTCCGCTCTGTAATTTGTCGGCTTGCATATTCCACGCAAATTAGATTCTCCCGGACATCGAATGACCGTAGTTCGTTGCATCTTCCCCTTAAGCGAACGTACGCGTATTAAATCATGACGCTGCGAAATTGCTTTGAAATATTTGCTCATTCCCGGAACATAGGAACATGCAGAGATGACAAACGACGGGATACTCATCAACAGCAATTAAATTTGTACCATACCCGCCTCTTTCTCATCCTCTTGCACGGTTGGTGTACACGTTTCGCATGTGTAGGGAGGTCATAAACGAGACGACCTATGCAATTCTGATAGTCCCGTTCGTTGTTGTGTGTACGCTTGGAGAAATGTATGTAACTATGTGCAATAGTGTGCAGAGAAAATTTAGTAGGACGTAACTAACGTTAGAGTGCAAGAGGGTGAAGACATGGTCCAGCAACACAGTTAATACAGTTCTACCGCCCTTCTGTAGTTGCTCGAATACATGTATCTCATGACGAAATAACATTCCTGTAGCCTGGCATTTCCTGTTTGTGAAATATCGGGATGCCATGAACACATTCGCGTATATAATATATACTAAAGTATGTTTACTACATATAAGCACTCGTATACTTACAACGGATTAAAGTCCGTCCGAATGGATGATTGTATGCTTATGCGGTAAATCAAGCAGGGGAAAGCAGGGTAGAACGGTGTATTTATTGTCTAGCTAATTATGTACAAGTGGGTAGGACAAGGCAATGGGTATCTAAGGGTATAAACTACATGCAAAGTAAAATAAACTAAAACACAACAAACAAAATTTTTTGCAATAAGTTAGAATCTGAAAATGAACTAGTTTTTCTTCGATAGTACCGGTTTATAGGTCTGCAATCTGAAAAAGTTGTTGGTATAGGAACCTTAGCCAATGGGATCACACTTGCTATCTTCCAAATATTCGGAAAGCTGCCGGAGAGAAGAACAAAGTTTAACAAAAAGGTTGTATGGTCTAAAATGAAAGAGAAGATCGAACGAAACTACATCACATGAAACGGATTCAAAACATAGGTTCCTTACCTTGAAAAGTTGGAAATTTCTACAATCTCATTGCTGGGTATTTTTTTTTTAAGAAAATTAGATTACGTCACACATTTTCGTAAATTCCTGAAGGCAAAACAGATAAAAGAAGAAAATGAACACAAAATTTAGTAACTTTGCCAAAATAAATGAGATCCCCATGTCGACGGTCGAAAATGAAACAGTCTGTATAGAATAAGTTTCTGAATACAGGCTCAGTTGTAGACAATTACAACAGCGTTAATGGTCCTTTTGTGATAGATCCAAAAATAACTAATATCACTTTGTTTAGTAATCCACTATAAATTCTCCATGCACAATGCCTAGAGAATATTTTGAATTTTCAAATTGTGAATTTCATGTTCTTTAATGTTGTCCTCATTTGAGAATAAACAAATAATTTGTGTGACGTAAACGAGAGAACCACAGAGGCCAATAATAATTCTCTATCCATCCGTGTGAAACATCTTATTTAATTCAACATAACTACGCTATTTTTCTTTAAATAACAAATTGAACATTCACATCGAACGTATGATATACGTACGTGCAACTATTACAAAATAAAATTCTTGTGTACACTCCTAAATAACAACTAATTACAAATATTAGAACACAATTTAGGCAGTCACATATGTCATACATATTTTATATATGTACGACATATGTTGTAAAAGGCGGTCTCCATACTTTCTGTTCTTAAGCAATTTTTAGTCGGAACAATGCAATCTCATACCCGATTCTATGCCATAGCCTATTGATTTCTGGTGACTCGTAACATTTGACCTTGCACCAGTGGTAGCGATAAATTACGGCATGCAGCGAACAGATTACATTATCACAAGTTTCGAATCGTTTCAAAATATCTCGGCATGTCAAGCGCTTGTGCAACAAAGAACCACCCTATTTATACGTTAGGTTTACAAGATTTTTTTGCAATCGTGATTCAGATCTTTGTAATTTATTGCAATCTTGCAATAGTAGGCGTTGTGATCTATCCTATAGATCCTGTTATAATTGGAATGAAGTTAGTACGTAAAATAGTACAAATTAAGTGACTTTCTTCAAACTTTCAAATTTAAGAATACGTTGTACTTCTGCTAACACTATTTGAAACTCAAATTCTAATATCTTTAATATGTTTCTCTATCTCCCTATACAGAACAACGTCAGTAAAGAAAACAATAACAAGCTGCAAGTATTAATTAACAAGTTATTAAAGGCCATTGATAAAGTTGTATTAAAAATATGAAAGAGGTCCTACGTGGTAAATTTGGTTATTGGAAACAACTTACAAACATAATGAATGGGAGAGAAGAGATATGTATGTCTTTTAGCGCTACATATTCACGAAAAAATGAACGATTACATTCATACAAAAAAAACATTTGAACGTAAATGCTACTGTATCTATCTACGAACAATGATTACAAGAGTCATTTGTATATTGATCAATTGGTTCTTGGTCTGTAAGCTTAAACTTGCTAAAAGTCAATTATCAATAGTTTAGCAGCACAACAGAACAATACAAAGCCAGAAATGGAACAAATACATCACCTCTAATCCAAACAACCTATTCCAAGAGCGCGCGCAAATACGTTACGGCCATTATGCTACGATGCCATTATGTTTGAGAGGAATAAAAACGCCGACCCCATCGAATAATCTCGAAGTTTTGACATTGTTTGGCACTTGCGGCGCGGTCATCAGGATAGAATAAAAGCAATCCCGATTCGTTCTATTCATCGAAAAGCCCTCTGGTCGCGGATCGGTTTTGAACAACAGAAACAAAGTTTGTTTTTGTACGTTGGCAATTCGTGAACCGCTCGCACAGTTGCAAGTTAGGAGGAGGTTATAGACAAATATACACGAGCACAAAGACATACACATTTATGCGTCCGGCTTATTCGGAAGCCTTTCATGCGATCGTGCATTGTTTGGAATTGGACGCGAAAGTCGTCGGGGTTTTGTCTGCGGTGTATATAATTGATTTTGTGTATTTAGATTTTCGTAGTATCTGGTTTTAGTTGGTTATTGTTCCGATTGTGATCCGATGGAAATGTTTTCTGCTTGCTGTGTCTGTTGATGTAATGGTAATAGCATTTGTGAAGTTACTTTATCTAAATTTATAGTAGGTTTAACGGAAATGTACCTAGGTTGCCGGGAGAAGTTAAAGTAATGTAAATGTGCTGATGTTGCCATATTTGCTTAATGGAAAATTATATTTTGCATTCGTTTACTAACCATTGGTAAAGTAAGTCTTTAAGAAGTACTATTTGTTCCGTAACAGAAATGATCTCAAAGGTAAAATTATAGAATTAAATACATCACATCCAGTACACTTGGCAAAAAGAAAATTTGCTTCATTTTCGCTAGAAATTTTATGAAAGGAAATGTAAGAAAAGGCAATGGAGTACACGAAAGCATGCGGATTAGTATGAGACATTTGAGTTAGTAGCAAATTATAGAGAAAGTCAGACAGCCGTAGGCATTTCGAAAGCCTCAATCCAGGAAATTCTGCGTGTTAAGAAAATTAGTTTTCCGTTGGATCCAAAATCTTTTAACTGAAGAACAAAAGGCGACTGGCGTTAATTGGTATCGAAAAACTTTGGGCCGGTTCAATATCGAAAGCTCAAAAAATGTTTGTGGTATCGTAAATGATGGATTAATTCCTACGAATTCGAGATTAAACGTCAATTCGCTGGATAGAGTTCAACATGAGAAGAAATCAACATACGTTATGCGTTTCTAAAGTGAATCCAATGATGAATCATCTTCTATCATGATAATGGGAGTTCTCGCAGAGCTCAAAAGACGACTTTTTAGAACAGGAAAACATCGAGTTACTAGATCATCCTCTGTACAATCCTGACAAGTCCCAACGATTTTTTACGTTCTTTTTTTCTAGAATCAATAACGGTGATAATGATTAACGGTGCCAATCATCGGAAGAAGCAGTTGATGCCTTTGAAGTAACAATTTTCATTGTTCCACCAACTGATTATTGGTATAACTGCTTTAACAGATGGTGTGAAAGGATAAAAAAGTATATCGAAAATATGAATCGCATTTGAACCAGATATTTTCCCTGGCAAGCCAGTTTGCCAATTTATTATATATGATGCCTCCTCACATTATTCCTACATTTACAAATTCTTGTATATGTACGTACACATATCTACAATATTTTTAAAGAAGATCCGCCTTAACATTACAAGCATCCGTTCATAGTATTCAATACACAAATTGTGTAGCCGAGGCAGGATTAAGCTAAGGACCGTATTTTATCGGTGAAGAATAGACTCTTTTCTCCACATTGGGAAAAGCATAGAATTCGAAGCTCCTATTCCCCGGACGTTGTAGTAGTAGTAAAAGCAGCACCTACATAGTGACTGTATAGACCTGCGGTATCACGACGGTAAGCCGAGCGGCCAAACTTTCGTTATACTACGCTCCCGGAAAGAGAAGGATACCGACCGAGGAGACAGCGGAAGAAAGAAACCGAGATAGAGATAGAGGTCGAAGAGGTAATTTCATACGAATGGTCAAAGTTAGATAGCGTGCGATTCTACCCGCTCGGGTCGTGAATGTCGATCACAATGTCGGGGCGCTCTTCTCCCCGGCATCGAAGTTCATACTAAAAGTCGTCTCTACAGCATCAATGAAATTACACGCTGATTTCACACCAACTATTTTCTCGTTTCTGAACAATTTGGTTAGATGGAAAGGCGACCTCCGGGAAGAAGTTAAAATTTACTGACTCAGATCGAATCTCGTTTCTAATGCCGTCTTGCTAACTCCTCTATGTTTTATATCATCGATAAAAGCGGATAAATCTTCGGTAGGGAACGGTTTTCCTAATTTAGATTAACTGTCGAATATTAAACATGAAAACTTGTAATAAATTTTACTTATAATTGCGTTCATTGCGAGTGCCAACTATTCTTCCAATCCAGCTTCTTTTTATAATAATAATAATAATAATAATAATAATAATAATAATAATAATAATAGAGACCTTTATTTAGTCTTCCAAAGAAAAACTAAAAACACATTGCCAAGGCTACTCCTGACCTGGGATCCGACTGGTGCTTGCACGTGGAAATATTGTCAACTCACGGTGCTTCATTGCTAAAAACACCAACTAACAACGCTGTCGCCTTAATTCCATTTTTCGAGTGACTCGTCAGTTTTAAAAGTTTACTATGGCTAAATCACCTTGATGGAACTTTGGATTTATATTCAATAAATGTGCTTCACCAGCGACATCTACCTCTCACAGAAATCACTTCCGCCATCCCAAGCGTTAATTTCATAAAGCGACTGGATCATTCCCTTCAATAATGAAAAAATATCATCCATTCCGAGTACAATTAACAACACTATTATTGCCGCGATTTAAATTATCACCGCTCTTCAATGGGATGCGAATTAGCCCGCCCCCATTCAGAGCGCGGTTTTCTCATTCAGCCCTTTTCCGTTCCCCTCGCCGGATTCTCCCAGCTTTCCCAGATACAATTCCGAACTTAATAAATTCTAAGTAATTTTACATTTCATTTAGGTGCGGGATAATGGGAATTCTACAAGGCAATCTGTATGCAAATTGTCGGAGGCGAACCCGGCCGGTTAAAGTAGAGTACCTAGGCGTCTAGTATAGTGCGGCGTCGCTTGTGCGAATTGCGTGAATGAATACAAGCTGCAGTTTTTCAATTACATTCAAATATGCGCTAGGTTTTATTCGTTACCTTTCACTAGGGAGCTTTTATTGTTCAAAGGAGGCATAAAGCGGGTTTTCCCTTTCACGCTTTCCCCCTGTATGGTTTTAGGAGTAGGAAAAACGACCGCAGAAAATTACGAACATTAATTTCGTCCGTGTTTTACATAAAAATTTAATAAATCAGCAACGAACTCAGCGGCCGGCATTGCGTAGGTGTTTGTGTTTATTTTTCTGTTTTTTTTGGTGTGTTGTTGTTTATTTTTTTTCTTTCCTATCTTCTTCCCTTTTACTTTTTTTATTCGGATAGAATATAAAATTTTAATATAAATGCGGATTTAATTAAATCGCATATGGTTTGCGTTCGCCCCGTTTGACGCTCGAAGTTTAAATAAAACTCCGAGAAAGAAACGCTTTCGGTGCGCTATACAAGGCACCTGCTACGTTCACGTTGTAATTACATTTTTTTCCTTAATTAATTTGTAATGCGTGCATAGTAAATTAAGTAAATACCGTCCGTTCTACAATAGTTAAAATGGAAAGTAAAAAAACATTTAGTACATCAGTTATTTCTGCTGGTGGTAGAATTTGGATAATGTAGTTAGTTAAAGTTAGAAAATATAAATTAGATACGTTAGTGGAAGCAGAACTAAGTATGCCAGAATTAACGCAATCAATGTGAACATCACCATTGAACATTGCAATTCAGATCATCCGGCAGATCGTTGATAAATATGAGAATTAATAGTGGCCCTAAGATTGAATCTTGAAGTACACCAGATCTAGCGATTTTGTTTTCTTGCCTGAAGACTTCTTATTGACGCTTATGGTTGAACCCAAAACTCACAACTGGATATGTATGAAGATAACGAGCTGCCTAGATTTAGTGCAAAACAGCAATTTTTAGAAAAACATACCCAGATCCCTTGTTCAAATAAAAACTAAAGCATTTGTTTCGAGATGTCAAATAGTATTTACTGATTGATTCTTTTCCTCTTCCATGCGTTGAACTCCAATTTTATTGCAACATATTTCATGCTCTCCCAAAGAAGTAATTTCAAGAGGATTTTTAACAAAAGCTCGGCGAATATTTTTTCGTTACCGGTTAGAGTTTTTCCGTTTCATTTAGCCACCGCAACTTTTTCATTGTCCGCCCGACAGAAATGCTAATTGGACAGAGACGGCGAAATTTTTCCAACGCGATGGTTGTTACCCCGTCAAAAGGGCTACAGTGGCCTACGCCGGAGCGTCGACTATTCATCTTGCTTCAAATAATAGTTTGCGTTGATGTGCTGGTTCGTTTTTTTTTCCTTTTTGCGTTGTTGAAAGTTACGTCCCTGCCAACCGTACATGGAAAAGCTTTGATGCCTTTCCGTTGCGTTAGATCTACGTCGAATTTTTGTAATGAATCACGGCCGTTAACGGCAGTGCGAGAAAAAAATAATTTGGATGGCATTTCTCCAAATCTATCGGAGGGATATCGAAATAGAAAAAGGAAATAAGTAACAAACTGCAACACATTTATGAGATGTTAGCAAGCTGTCAAAAAAGACATTGGAAAGAATAAAAAAATTCATCGAATTCATTTCGATGCATGGTTGTTTAACTACGCCTGCCTAATAATTTATGCATATTGTTAAGCACTTGAAAAATAAAACACAATGATCGTATATTTCCTCTTGCGTATTGCATAACAACGAAAATTGCAACGAGCATATTAATGTAAAAAAAATTACATATAATAACATATAATAATATTTAACGACAATAGAATAATATTAATTCCAAGACACTGCATTATAGTATAGAAACCTAAATCTTCAGCTTTCAAACAGGGAGAGCTGAAGCAACCTTGAATATTTGCATAATTCTACCAAATGCTTGATTGCATTAACTGTTTTAGAATTCCTAACTTAATACATTGTTTTACTTGATGGGACGAAATATTCTGTCAATTTCTCATTCAACCAAATGCTATGAGAAGAAATTTACAGCTTCAGTAACGTCTGATATATTAACTCTAATCAATTTTGTACTGTTCGGTGCTTAATTATAAACAGAATTCTATTCCAAATTTCAAAGTATTTGTACTAGCTAAACCCCTTTTGACGTCAAAACAAAATCATACAATAATAACAATTCAATTAAATCAATTTCTCGCGAGCGTATACGCCAAAATTGCACATCATAGCGAGGCACGTCTATTTAATGACAAAATGGAAGCCCGTGTCCGTTTAAAACTCCGCGTTTCTAATTGTGCGCTCGTCAGAAAAGAATTAATTTACGCTCGACGAGTTCCAATCGTGGAACGCAACGTTTCGGTCAAATTTAATTAATTAGCCCTAGTCAGTCGTTCAATTAATGTCGGCTAATTGCCAATTATAAATTTGAAATTAGCCTTGAATTTCATTTCAATTGTTTTTCGATATAACCAGCGGCGACGGTAGTAGCAGTCGCCGCTCAGTACGTTTACGTAATAATGGAAAATTCGAAATGATAAGTTGCGTCTATAAATGAGCAAAAAGTGCTTGGGTAACTCGATACAGTAGTTATATGTAGGAAATTGTTAATAATTCCCTGGAAAATATTTAGAGCAAAATTAATGTGTCTTCCATTGCGTTGATGTAGATACGGTAATTTATAACGGACCTTAATTAATATCCAGATAGTAGATAGTAATAAATTAAATTGAAGTTGGAGGAAACAGAAGCTGCCGTCCTTAATCTATTTGGTTAGTTAACATTTTTTCGTAAGCTGAAAAAAATAGATTTGTATACATAGTGAACACATATTCTTTAAGACTACTATTCCCTTCTGCATCAATGGAATGACTATCTTTAACTACTAGAAAATGCGGTCGCAGAATATAGAAGTGCTGAAACTGGTGGGGAATTCAAAATCACACGCATAACAAAATCAAGATTACTAGTTGCCAATCTTAATCCGATCGAACGCGTGTACATTATGTTGTAAAGGTTTAAAGTAGACCTTACCTTGGTTTCCCAAAAGCGATTCCTCTCTCCTCGATTCCTTTATTTACTCCCATATACAAGCTATAAGAATGTCTCTAGCAAGTTCAATAACAATACAATAAAGAAATGTCAAAAATCAGCAATTTCAAAACGTTATCAACTTCAATACGGATCGAAGCAAAGAAATTTATTTCGCTATAATTCACGTTAAAGGCTATAAAGTCAAGTGTCCTGAGTGATAAACTAAATCACTTCGGCGTAGAGTTCTCGCAGTTGAATTTTATGAAGCAATAATTTGCTACTACATACTACCACCATTACGCCGCAAACTTGCAAATTATGTTCGTATTTCGTTTGCGGGAGCTACACGCATACACCGGCTTAAACACTTTAATATGTACCTATAAGAGTTCATCTAATACACAACTCAGTAATGCCAACATATCAATATAACCGAGGCGAAACGCACATCGTACATGTCGCTTAAGAGGTAGCAACGTGAAGTATGTAACAGTAGGTGACGCTGGCGCGAGTTACGGAAACTTGCAGGTATTAATGATACGAAATTAAATTTACATATGCATAAATCACTTAATTATTGATCTTTGCGACGTATAACGTAGACGTAGGTTCCCTACACACATGCGGGGATCGTAACGTCGCTAACTTTCAGCGAATTTCGTTTCCGACAAATTTATTTACCGCTAACGCTAGGAAGGGGGTGGTGCGAGATATACGAAGGTGCGGCGAGCTTCTAATGAAACCCGAACGCGACGAAATGCGGGTTCCATGTTTCGACGCGACTATCCATCATCCCAGGGCGAGATGAGAAACCGGCACGACACGTCGGGATCTGTTAATATGCGGTAATTAGCCGTTGTGGTATTACGGACTAACAGCCCAGCTAGCAGATATCAAGTTTACTGAACCGCGTTGAAACTAACTAATCACGTAAATCAACTTGCCTGTATGTGCACACGTTGAAGTACATGTATGTACAAACGTATCTTCGCGTGATATTCTCGGTACAGTCCTAGAAGATGATTTCATAAGAGGTAGATGGCGGGTAAGTTATTGGGAAGAAAATATATTTTGTTTTTCGATTTAATTTCCAATAAGAGCTACAAAGGTGATTTTAATATGTTACAAATTGTGAAAGAAATACTTGCAAACAGTAGATCTTTATACAATTTCAATCTTTCTGGACTTCTATTCTCCAACTTAACTTCGTTTCCTGGGAGAATTATTAAATGTAGTAAATTTAATTAACGCAGTTGGCACATGCTCATCGCTAGCAACATCACCGATTCTAACTGAATTGTAAAAAACTCCCAATTCGCTCTCAAATCGTTTTCCTTCTCCGAGATATTTGTCGTTCACCGGACCGTACGGTTAATTATCCTTTATTTATGAAATTGCCTGCCTTTTTTGAGGAATGGTCCGTTTGTGCAATTTTATACGTAGGTTTTGTTGTTTTTATGATTTTTTTTTGCCATTTTCAAAGATTCAACCCTGGACGCCGTCGGCTTTGTTGGTTCCATGGCCTGCTTCGTTGATTACGCGTTCATGAGTTCTCTTTGAAATGGAATCGGATACAATACGGAAGTAATTTAATTTTCTGTGGTTGCACGAGCACTAGGCAGCCAAATCGATTGAAAATTTAATTTTTACATTTTGCAAAAGGCTTTTTTTGTACGAATATACGTATTATAGTAGAGTCCGGTATAATTCTACTTGACTCCCTATTGTTTTGGAAAACGCTACTTTTAGGATTGGCACGACGTTCGCTAAACTCATAAAAGGCAAATTAAAATTCCACACTGAGCTATAAGTTTGCAACGTATCAAAAGGCTTCAGAAAAAGGAAAAACTTGCAGGTTATTAAGAAATACACTTACCTTCACTTCTATCTTTTTTACATCACTAAGAAGTTGCTTTACGGGCGTAGCAATAAAAGGCATTTTAAAATCCGCCTACTTTAACGGTCGTATAAAATATGCAGTACCAAAGCAATAAATGTTAATGAAATTGTTTTATTGCTCCTAGTCACCAACACCTCCAACGAATTTATTGCTAATTTACAATACATACAATACAAAAAGTTGCGAAATAAATGAATTACCAAGGACTATAGAATAAATGCTTCTATACATTGACTTTTTCCTACAATTAGTTACTAGTTATTTTTCGATCCAAAGAACTTTTAACGTTTGGGAATTTGTCGATTTAGTTGAAACATGGATATTTGAAAATGGAAGTGTATGCCCATCATGGCAAGACAATACGAAAGGTAGTGTGAGAAGTGTGAAGGCCAAGGGTAAACTTAATATTATTTTACATGCTGGAAATAAACATACCTGGTGCTTCTTCGGTTGCCTCCGTACCACTGCATATTCAACCCAATAGAGCAGATTTGGGGAATAACAGAAACATATTATAACCTGCATGTCGGACGTAATGGTTATGGAAACGAAAAGTTATCAGAAAATAGTGGGAGAGAGATGTTGGTTTTGAGAGGGAGGAAATATCAGTCTTCACTATTACATTAGATGAGTCTTCTAATGGCAGTTTTGATTTTGAAAGTGATTAGTAAATATTTAATTGAAATCGTGTGATTATCGTAATTTATTGTTCGTTAATAATTTATACTTGACACGTATATATTTAATTTCAGAATTCAAACAATACGGTAATGTATTAAGTACCATGTTTCTTTTTGTTACATTACGATGTAATAAATGTACTAGTTAAGATGATTTTTTTTGTTACTTCGATAAACCCGATTTATTGAATTCATCAGACCACCTTTCACATATACAGAGTGTTCAGCACTATAATCTAACTCCTTTCTTGGTATTTGATTCTAATCCCTCTTCCACTTGTTCTCCATCCATCGAAGAATTCCTACACTACACCACCGCAACACCGACAGAATTTTCCTTCTAAAATAAACCGAAATAAATAAATCCCTCCAAAACGCTTACTTCTCGCAGAACGTTGTGAAGCTTCATTTCCTCTGAATTCTACGCGTCAGCCTTCCTCTTCTTCTACGGCCGAGCTACACCACAACTCCTCAATACCCGCTCATTACTGTCGGCGTGGGAATGCGATTAAGGGATTCATCAGTCAACCAGCAACCCCGCAGGAAACGTATTACGCGCTACGTCTTTCTACATTTTCGCCCCGAAAATTATTGCCGTTTTATGGCCACGGTGAAGTTTCCTTTCCAGAATCTTCACCCCTCACCACTTCTAACCTTCCTAGCATCGTTCCAATTGTTAGCGTTCCATGTAACGCTGCTTACACACCAAGAAGCATCTTTAGGTGGGTTGGTACGTCGATGTCGTCGACGACATCATTCTCCCTGCCTCGTTTCAATTGTTATTGCGTAAAAATAAATGTGTTTTCGGACTGGAAACGAGAGGAAGTTCACATTTAAGATTCTCACGATGATTGGGGCTTCATTGCCTTTTTCCACCGATATTTTTGGCGTCGTATTCTTCGTAATGCGAAAATATAGTTGTGCAATTTGAATCTCTCGAATTTGTCGAGATTCCTCGTTTGGGGAAACAAGTTCTCAAGTTTTAAATGGAGGAAACCGTTACTTTTTGTAATTCGCTAGGCTTTTCTTCAATTATATAAATTTAAATAACCATTTGCATATGATTGCATCAACCTACTAACTGTAATTTTCACAGATTTACATACGAATTCCTTATACATACGTTCTTGCTGTTTCGTAACTGTTTTGCTTATACAATGGCTATTATTAAACTGCAATTACGTTAATTAGAATTAATAGCAAGTACCGTATAAATGTACGTAGTTTTACGTATTTTATTCAAATTGCAAGAATAATGGCTACGCACTTCATATACAGAGTGACTCATCTCCGGGAGTTCAGAAGATTGTGCTTTCCTCAATGCAGATTTGCGAAGTAGGCGTTTATGAATGTGAAGAAGATCTCTGTCTTCCGAGCAAAACCTAGGAAACAGAAGGAAGTCGCTAGGGGCAAGATTTAGAGAATAGGGCAGTGGTTACCGGTTTTGGTCGTCCCGAGGATTGATCGTCAACCAAGCTGGTACGACCACGTTTAAATTCAGCAACCTAAAATTTAACTCTGGCAAATGATGGTGCAGAGTTCCCATAAGTAGCGTCCATCTTGGCTTTAATTTGCATAGGTATATTACCTTTCAAATGCAAGAATTTACTGAAGGCCCCACATCCGCTTTCTCCCAACAACTGAGCATGTAACATGGCTAAAGCTTTTACAAGCATCTTTCAACACATGCGCCAGAATATTTTTAACAAGTCATACTTTAAATAGAAATCTAATCTCTATGCCTACTAATTCTTAAGGATGTTATGTTTATAGTCACTATGATATTGATCTATCAACACGTGCTATGATTCAATCCTCCCACCAAACTTAGAAGTCTACCTACGCTTACGCGTAGATGCCTAATTTCCTTATTTATGTAAATATCATCGGTCAAGAGTTATTTATAGCCTCTTCGCATTACAAATTCAAATTTGTATGATGCTAAATATAGCGCGTTAATAAGGTTAAAATCAGAAGCGATATTCGAAATGAACTGGGTGCGTTACAATTTTAAGAATTTACAGGTTTATTTTTAACCTAATCTCAAACAAGGAGGATGAATTAAAGAAGTTTCCATATCGATTATGTAACTATATGTATTTCATGAATTTCATCCTACAGATTGATCAATGCCTCAATTAATAAGGAAAGGAAATATATTCAACCTTCGTGTAGTAACGTTTTATTCTCATGCCTAATCCGCTGATTACAAAAATACACGACAATGCCACCGTCTAGAGGAAGTAATAGCGTTTTATTTCTACATTTGTCTAACCTATTTATTACAGAAAAAGTATAGTTATTACGTTGTGACACGTCGGAATAAACTAGGCGAGATTAAACCTCAATTTAAACTCTGGAAAATCCTTCCAAATGAAAGTTTTTTATTGTCCTCGCATGTGCTAGAAAGAATTCCTTCTTTAACGACGCCTCCTTAAAACACCATATTATTCTTTGATATTACTTTAAGACGGCGTCAAATCTACGAACGATATCAGCGAGAATAACGACGTGGAAAGTTGACGGAATGACACGTTAAAGGTATATAATCGAGGTAAACTGTAAAAATAAAATAAAGACTTTCAAATTAGCGTTCCTACTAGTTTCTCAATTTACAATTTCTCTTAGACACGGCATTGGTCACGATTTATTTTATGATAGAATAATAATTATTATCATTATTATACAAAAAGACGAATGAAAAAAGTAGAGAATAAATAAAGCATCGTTGATGTTCCTAACTTTTCATTTCTTTTTGTATATGTTTCATTAAGATTTTCATATATTGCAATATATTAAATAAATTTAATGTTCTGTTGTATCTATGTTTTTATATGTACGAAGATGGTCTGAAAAGTTTCCAGCTAAACACAGAAACGAGGACCTTTTTTGTTAAATTCAGTTTTATTTCTCGACACAATTCAACTGTAAGTCTGTACACTTTTCGCAGCGACCCTAAAAAACACAGTAAAAGTTTATAATTTAATTTTCTTTGTAGAATTACAAAATGTTACAACAGTTATTGATTTTAATGTAAAATTTTTTGTTTCACAGTAATCAATACAAGAATAGAACAATAGAAATTTAAAAAAATTTTGCTACACCGATAATGGATTATTACCGTTTCTCTAATCGCTAAGTACTTCTAAACGTTACCTCGCGGTATCGTTTCGAATAACTAACATCTCCAATAACCGTCCGCAGAAAGACGTGTCTATTATCCTTACGAAATTTCTAATAACATATCAGTGGAGCTAAGAGTAACATCGTTTCGCGATGCAATTTCAACGAAATGACATAGCCAACGCCGCGTATTGATGTTGGTAGATGCTGAACGGGTACCAACGCTAATATCTATATAAATATTATTATACTGCAGACGATAATAGCGGCTCTGTGGTATTATGAAGAAATAACGTGGAAAAAGAGTATGCGGTTACAGAACGACCCCATTGAAGACCTTTATCGAGCGATTTCGATCTTGCAACCACACGAAGCTATCGCTTTATATTACGTGCAGATACATATTTTATGTGTTCATTTGTTGTGGGATTCTAACCCAAGATCTTTTCGTTGATCTCATCAGCTTGCCTGAGCAATTTGCCGGTGCATAAAGAGCATTGCAAATTGCATCTATTGAAGTGCAGATGGTTTATAATATATGTGTATACACTCGAAGGCTTTTGATTGCAAACAGCTATTTTGCATGTAAATGGCGTTAAATAACGGTACTTATTGTTTTATTATAACAAAATGATTCGTAACAAGACCAGATGTAATGAAATTCATGTTCTGAATAATTTTAAAAGCGTTCTATACCTTTTATTACATTAACATAACAACACATTACTGCAAAAGCGTCTCGTTGGTTGCATAGGCAACATTGAATACAAATAAACATTAAACTTATACATTAAATTTTAACCAAGTAAATATCATCTCAAAAAAGTTACCCATGTACTGTTTACATTCAAGATCAACATTAATATGGAACACGGACGATTTGGCTAGGATATTTGTATTGTGCCTAAACGTTACCAGGAAATCTACAGATTATTCGCACACGAGCCAGCAAAGTTAGTGAATTTATTTTATTTATTGGACAATAAGTTAAACATAAATCTCGCAACGATTATTTCCATATTATTTGGATGCTAACCAAAGGCAGATCTATCAAATGATAGCATTTGTTTGCAATTACCTTTATCAATAACTGGAAAAGAATTACATTTTAGATTGCACGGTATCCATACAATGTTTCTCAAACAAACTCACACAATGGGTTGGTACCTCATTAAATCTAGGAAGTCGATCATTAAAATTAGCCTGTGCTATAAGGAAACGTTAGCTGAAAGGAATCGTAACGATTTGCCTCTCCAATAAACCCAGCCCTCGCCTGTCATTGAGCGTGCTAATTCGAAAGACTTCACGCCAAATACATCCAGCGACATTTGCTTGATTTATACGTCGTATAAATTGGTATTTATCAAGCTGCCTCCCCGCATAAATACCACACAACATACAATGGAGATGAATTATTCAATGATTAAAATTGAAATTAAGATTACGACCCGACTGCTGGATTTGCTAGCCGCCGCCTGACATCGCTGTGACATACCTAAATAATTAAATGAGTAGAATGTACGACTGTATGCGTTTAAAGCCTCCGTCGGTTCTTGGTGGAGACCAAAATAAGTCGCGCAAAGATTACGGATTCGCCACCTGCAAGCGATTGCGCGAAGGTTACGATTGATGTCGTTTAAATTAATCGATTCGACTTTGAATGTTTGTAGGTATATTCTATTTAGGTGTTAATACCACGCAGATTCCTTTGGGAATGATATTAAATTGAAGTGATAATGCAAATCTGTTTTTCTTTGACGACAAACAAATTGCTCATTGTACAGCCGGTAAATAGACGACCTCCAACTAATGAAAATGACATGCCATTAGAATTACAAACAAAAGTTACATTACTTTACATCGTACAATTTAATCTAATTGTAAGTAGACGTAAGTATATGTACTTGCGTTTCAAGTGAAAGGTTTGGCATTTATACTTGTGCTCAGAAGTGACGGTTGTAACAAAAAAGATTGAAAGTGATTCTTATAAATGTAGAAAGCAGAAATTTTGAAATTTTAACACTGACTTACTATATAAATTTATGTATTTAATCAAATATTCAATCTTCTCTGGCTTCGTCGTGTGAAAGAAGATGCTTGATTAAGTAGATGACTGTAGCTGTTCAGAAAGCCTTCCTTCGTCTGAAAAAGATGCAATGTGACGCCGAAATTTAAGCATTTTTTTAATTAATATTTGCTTATTATGATATAATAGAATCGGTTTCGGTTATTTAATTTCATGAATGTATTTATATCGCCTGTTATACTATTAATTTCATATTTTTCAAATATTTCATGTGTAAAAATTATGCAGTGACTGATAAGTATACATTTATTCCTTGAAATAGCAACAATTCGCATACCGACTGTAATTGCTTCCAAACATTATTAAATCCTGTAGCGTATTGTTCAACAGATGTTGTGTGCTTTTATTTCGTTTCGTTCTGCAATATCCGTCTTCTACTGCATCGGATAGAGGATATTGCCTGCGAATAGATATGTATGTAAATGTGTACACAAAATCGAGACATCATAAATTACAGAGTAGATTGGAAAACTGTCGCCTGACAGAGACAAATAGTCTATCTATATGTATATACAGGCAAGATTTATTATTAGAGGTCAATATTAATGCAAACTGTATAATACATATATACCAGCTGCACATATACTGGGTGCATGTTATGATACGTAACAGATATTAATGGTTCGAGCTGGCGTATTGCAATTTAATGGAATTACTTTCTGATCACCAGGAAAATTGGCCGTAATCGAAGAATTAAAGTTGCGATTAAAATCTCGCAGAAACGTTTTATATTGGATTGCTGTAAGAGTAATGGACATTTTTGCCAATATTAGAATAGCTCGAGCTCGAGTAATTTTATACGTACCACGTAAAGTAGACAAGTCCTATTATCAACAATGTGCTATCGACAAGGCCTTACAAAAATTAAGAAAACCAAAATGCGTAGCTGAAATGATTCTTAAGCAACTTTCTTAATTATTAACCAGGACGTTTTCAACTTATTATTTGAGTTTGTCAACAGACTATCGTATGCAATACGTTTTTTTTTTGTTTCTTAAAAATCTGCAATAAGAAATTTCTGAATCTCCCCTTTCGCAGAATGTCAAAAAATACAAATACAATTAAAACATGGATACCTAAAATTCAAACATTCCAAAGCGAAATGCGACGATCTAGTCTATAATAAAAGAATAGTTATGTACAAACATGGAGAAAAAACCGTATACTTCGATCTTAGGATTATAGTGCTAATCATGTCGTATTAGATCATAAAAAGTCCTTACCCTCTATCAAATCATTAATTTTAAGATTAGATCTAGAAAAACGCCAAGCGTAAGTTAATATACCTTACATACAAGACATATATTTGATATATGGACCAATAGGAAAGTAAAACGTCTCTAGATTAAATTACCTAAGCTCTTAGCAAACAGCAAGAGCGAGCCGAACGATCTACGGCACCAAAACTCTCAAGTCGAGACCCAGATTTCTTGACTTCGTAGGGTCTCGTATCATAAACTGTTGGATAACCAACAGAAAATTGCACGTACTTAGGTGCATTTCATGTCATGGTGCCGGACCATTGTCGACAGTTGGCTTCGTTTATCAAACAGCAGCTTGTAACCACGTATATATACCGCGCATGGCTTGCTGGGTATATGCAATAAATTTAGACATTTAGAGCAACGTCGGGTCCACGTACACCGACGCTATTTCAAACTGCAGAATTTGGATTCAAATGAAAAATGATAAAAAGTATATCTACAGTTTCAGACGATTAAATTAAACGATAAATTAACAAGATTTTCTAAATGAATCACGCTTTAACACTTAAATTTCTAGAAAACTGGGAGCGCTTTTAACTGGAGTGTTGCGTACCCCTCTATTGATTGAAATAAATCTTATAATGACCACATATATTTGATGCCGGTGAACACCCATTTGATATCCTCTTTCAAGTGTCATCGTATATATTACTGCTAGAAATTATTTAATTTTTTTTAGAAAATCAGAGACGTTTGTGCATAATACTTCAAACATTTCCACGACGACATTATCATTATTACCAGAAATAAATCTAAAAGGCAGTTACAATCAATGACTGTGGATGCGAAATAAGATGACGAAATTGCATCTGTCGAAATTGAAAAGATATTTGCAATAAAATTGCAGCAATTATCTTGCTTTCAACTTCTATATGTGAATAGCATCAATACATGTAATTATTTTATTGCTTAGGAACAAAGCAATGACTACAGTAATAATACCCTAGAGAGGCATAAAAGGAATGTAATTCCAGCAGATTTTTACCTTTCTTATATTTCTTGTTTGATAATTCTAACCTGATGAATTTGGTCGTAAAACAACAACAATATAAAATAAAATTCAGACTTAAAACTGACAAAAGCAATTAAAATTCCAACTTCATTACAACTTCCTTTTCTAGAATGCAAAGTTCGTAGGAAGGAATATTTTAAGAAAACAAGTGAAACTAAAAGTAAAAGTATTATCCCAATCCTTCTTATTCAATAATAATTCAATTGTTAGCTTGTTTACGTTTGGGCTTCCCATTTATCATATTTATAACGATTAAATACGTAAAACTGTGCTCTTCTGCGCGAGGTTTTGCGATTATGTAAGCGGAAAATATGACCCGTGCTGAAGTCAGCAACGCTAATCCCCACGATTAATTAAATACAAATATTTTCCTACCAGATGCAATACGTCCGAACGTAGTCGGTGTAGTGTAAAGAACAATTGGATATTTGTTATGGAACATGATTTTAACCGTTTTGGTGCAGATTTAGTTCATCTAACACGAAAGCAGTGTGACACTTCTCACTTGAAGATGAATATGGAGGAAGAGAATTGTAGTGTAGTAATCTTTGTGAGAATGCAAGTGGATGTATTGACCGTGTTTGGAAGTCCAGAAAATATCGTAGGGGTTGAATACTTATCTGAATATCTCTCTCCGTTACGAATACGGATAAAATGATCTGCGGCGGGCGAAAGAAAACTCTGTATCGTTCTTAATTTTGATCCTTTAACTGTTATCTACATAATTTTCGGAACTAAGAATAACTTACAACCGCATCTTAGGACATTGATATGAGGCAAAGTCTAGAAGGCGGCAAAACTCTTTCATTCAAACAATCAATGACTCCTTGATAAACGGTTTCAAAGGCAAAAAATGCATTCTACAAGCAACCCGTCGTCGCCCTGTTCTCATCTTAGCAATAATCACATAAAGCTTCACTGGATAGAAATAAGGATTAACGAATAAATTATTAGGTTACAAATATTGTATCACTTATCGCCGAAAACATGATTTTGTCGCATCACACAGAGTTTTAATTTTTCTTTTTAGTTTAGTGTTACGAATAGCGGTTAGAACAACCGTTCCGACATATTTCAACTACCACCCGATAGGTACCCGATATGAACTAAGCATTAGAATCCAGGAATCCTAATTCCTTATCTATTGCGAAAACTTT
Source organism: Oryctes borbonicus (assembly GCA_902654985.2). Taxonomy (NCBI): domain Eukaryota; kingdom Metazoa; phylum Arthropoda; class Insecta; order Coleoptera; family Scarabaeidae; genus Oryctes; species Oryctes borbonicus. The sequence goes on along the minus strand of LR736898.1, from coordinate 1,100,396 downwards.
CTGACCTGATTAATAATACCTACCGGTTATGCAGCGGTTAGTGTAAGTACATGTGTATATATACGACATATGCTGGAAGTTCGAAAGCAGCCGCCTCCCTACTATTATACTTACACACTCAAACGCTTACAGATACATACACTACCCTCAGCATTCAGCGATTTACATAACTCAAGGCGGGGCTGGCGCAAAGCGTCACCTTATAGTCTAATTTTCATCTAATGGGAACTCAGCCGTTACCAACCGGTTTCCTAATTCGGAGCCCTCTCGACGTTATTATTACAACTTGACTGTGTTAATTACAACCTGGCGCGTCTTTCTCCATCGCCCTTGTCGCACGGAGTTCACCGATAGCGAAAGATACTTAATCCGGAAACTAGTTTGAAAATATGTCGTCCAATTTTCATTAAAATTAAGCGCTTTAGTACCTTTGTAAGTGGGATATTCTACAGAGCATGAAACCGAGGCAACTATACGCGGAAATATACGCGTTATTGCCGTAGCAAAACCGATTTTCCCTTTTGCTTCCTGCCGTACTTTCAAATTTTACCGGTCGGCTGCGGCGACAAACGAACCTAATTGCGGAAAAACCGCGATTTTCACGATTTCTCACTATTAATTTTGGAATTAATTACGTCGATTTCACGCGAAATACGCGTGTGGGTTTCTCCCCTTTATATCCATACACACGACCACCGCTACAGAATTGAAAGCGGTGGTGTGTTTTCGGTGAAAAGGAAAGAAGCAAAAACGAGCTAGGTTGGTAGCTCGCTAGCTAGCTGGCGCTAATTAACGATTCCGGCGAAAATAATTGCTTTATTACGCTAGTTAAGGCAGGGCGCATAAGAACGGATATCAAACAAATTCGTTACGTTAGATGTAACGAGATTGTTACCGCTTGAAAGTCAAATATTTGACGTAGTTTATGGCAGTAGGTTGACGTAGGATAAAAAACACGTATTATATTCAGGCGGTGCGCAAAATTTGTGCTTTATTGTTGCAATTATGGCGAACTCATCGATAATAGCTTGCACAGTTCAGAGATTTTCTGATATAGAATCTGTTTGTAAATTTGACTTTGAACATTTGTATGTTTTAAGAATTGATATAATTATTCATGTTTTTTTAATATAAAATATTCTCATAAATTCTAAGCTCCTGGTTCATCTTGCATAAAGTGTAGATCCCGAAAGGACAATTCAGTGAGACTCCCTGTATACAAAATGAACACCTATAAAGCACTAACAAAAGATTTCATTATTCCAACTACCAGCTTTAGCAACTGTAATTATTGCAAGTGGTTTCGAGTAAAACTTTGCTGAATCGTACAGTCGACGAGTGCCGCACATCTTCAGCGGCTCTCGTTCGCGACAGAAACACCCTCAGAAATACCTGCGCTCTGCGATATTCAAATTACCGTCTCCTTACCCTACACTTAACGCCCGGCAATCTCGACTACATCCACCTTCTCCGCATCCACCTATACGCTTCTAAATCGTCGGCTAAGTTGGATAGCTATGAGTTTCGCGGTAATTCGCGAATCGCTTAATCCGGATTTGAGATCTAAATGGTGAAACGCGGCGCTTCTTTGCGTTCGAGATTTTCGAATTCGATAAAGCAAAACAACGCAATTTCTTTGGCACCTCAGTCAGTATCGCGCTTTGCTCCCACACTACATAATTACGCCAAGCATAAGCATTTTTCGTGTTGGATACATTTTGAGGCGCCGATTGTGTTCTTTTTTTCACTTCTATCGACGGCTTTTTTACATATTGGGTTCTTGAAATTTTCGCGGCGTTATAAGCGGCAGGGTCTGCTAGTCACGACGGAACGCCAAAAATATCTCTTTTCGCGAAATAAAGAGGATTTTTTTTTATTACAACGCTCGGTAGTGACATCATCTTACCTTTTTCACGCTTTACACTAAATAAAATGCACTCGTCATCTGACATGAATCACAACGCGAACAAAGTATTAAAAGGAAAAAATCAATACTTTTCTCGTGCATTAGCCTAATTTTTTACATATTCAATATTGAAAAAAATATAATTCAATATGCGGGGGTGATGTATCAAAATAATAGGTAATAATAATAAAAATTCAACCTGAGCAAGAAATGCTTTCAAACCATTAACATGTGAAATATGGGACCTCGTATTAGTCTAATAAAAAAAAACGAACAAAAACTCCTTCTGAGAGACATGCCAACCGACGCGAGCGAAAAATTAATTCTCGTTTTATTATCCCGATATATTATCATTATCATTGTTATTATATGACAACGAGATACAGCAAGATATGTAACGTGCGCCGCGGCGTATAGACTTAACGGGCTGCGGCTTATTCGTGTCAGTCACACCTAAGGCATTTATTCCGACGATAAAATCAATTAGGGTCTGTAAAAAATGCCATACGCGTGGCTGTAAGTGCAGAAATCACCTTATATAAATACTTAAACGAGTATTGTATACTGTATGTGTATATGCATGTACCAATATCAACAAAACACATGTTGTGGTAACGGTAAACAAAACAAGAATGAATGATAGGTTCGAAATTAGTCAGGAAAGAACAACACACCCATTATTGTATCGCCCATGACCTTGATTGTTCGTATATTCGAATGGCATGATTGAGAAATTTTATTTATTAACTTTGAAAAGAGTGAATACCTATTTCGTCCTTCACTATCATGTAACTTTAAACGATTTAAATGTTACTAGATATTTACGTTTTGAACGTCAACAATGTGAATGATATAAACCTATTTTTACACAGAAATCTTCTACGGACAATCCGAGAGACCAAAGAAAGGTCACTGTAATAAAACCTGGATATCGAAGAAATGAAACGGGTAATAGCCACCAAGTACAAAGAACATATAGCCTGTTACCACTACGGAAGGATCGAATGCGTAATATCAAATTAGAATACATCAAATGAATTAATCAGACGCTTACAAAACTTGAAAGAAACAAACGTTTATTCAATCGCGTAACTTATTCATTTAACCACTTCATTGTGACGGCCTAAATCGGTTATTTGTTCTTTAAATGTTTTGTTGCTTAAATCAATATATTGCATATCTCAAAACCATTTGTTTGTAAATTTACAAACATTTCGGTGTTGGTTTCCAAATAAATACAAGAAACAATAGCAATGCATGAAGGAATAACGATACGACACAACTCCTAACTCCCAATACCTACGTTTGCTTTTATGTACATACATAAGCGCATATCTACAACGTGCAAATATCGATATAACCTTAACGACATCGAAACAACGGACCAATTCGTAAGCTACGTGCATATTTGCATGCAACACAAACACCACCTATCATATAACTGGCATTTTCGCCGAATAGTAAGGTGCTAAATTCATATCGCTTTCTGAATACGTTGCGCTCGAGAACAACGAATTATTGGGTTTAAGAGAATCGGTGGATGGTGTTTCGGTTGTTTCAATTCCATTTTCGAGATTAATTCGATTACACCGAATGTAGATAATGCCGTAGATGTTCGGAGAATTTATCGCGGTCTTTAATCTGGAATATTTACCGCATGTATTGGGACGTGCTTCTTTCTATTTATCGATATTGGGGAATGGTGGCCGAATGCCTAAAGCGTCAGTCTTGGGGTAGCGACTTCCAACCCCGATCTCGCAACTCTCAGAGTAAGTTTTCCTTGCTACAAATTTGATGAATACAGCGCGTCAACATCTTAAGACGTTCAACGGGCGCAGGTCTAATAATGATGCATGACCGGACGATTCCGCCTATAATCGGCGAAGAATGTTGCAGGATTAATAGTTGTCGTTGGTGGATTGTTTTATTTTCTTCATTACAAAATCTTCACAGGACATTCTTACATTTACGGTATAGAATAGAACAGGCATGTTAGTTTGTATATAAAGCATAAAACCAAATAAAAGTCATACAATAAAGACATTTATTTGAAACAATAAAAAAACATTTTGCATAAACGAAGCTACAAAGACCCAATTCCTTTCGAATTCCTAGCGAAAACATTAAATTAACACGATCGGAAACTAGACCATGTACTTCGACACGAACGAAGATAGAAAAGGGTACGCTTTACTTTATCGTTACGCTTTTGTTTGTTTTTCGCGCAGATCTCGACTCTTCATTACAGTCAGCCAGCGACGATATTGAAAGAAAAAACCAAATCGCACACGAACAGATACGCGGCGAAATACGATAGATAAAAGGATCGGTAATCGTGTCTTTGAGATTTACATCACGTAATGCAATCTGAATAATTGTAGTGGGAGCGTTTGATCGATTAGTCGAGATAGCTTTTCGCAAACGGATTTCGTTTGTTGCTGTCAAGATGTAATCAATGAAAATTTAGTTGGGTTATCTATTATATTTTCCGAATTTAGATTAGAGTATGGTACGCTGTTTCTGCGGGATCTTGTACAGAAAAACAAATTGAAGAAAGGGAAACAAACAAGAATAAGATGTGGCTATCAAAGTAAATGTTTTTTCATTAAAAACATGGAAGGAAGCGGCGGGTATTACGTAGAAAATGTTATTCCATAAAAAAAATTGTAGTGTAGACACTAGATCAATGCTGAATTTTCAACAGTCAGGAAATACGCTTTCCAACAGGCAAGTATTAATCAAATGTAGAAATGTCTTTCGGGTGATGTCGTGTAGTTAATGTTTTACTTGACGTTTCGCTGCCCATGCTGTCAGCTTCTTCAGAAGATTTCTAAAGACTGTCTTTAGAAAACATTAACTACACGACATCACCCGAAAGACATTTCTACTAAGGATTACGGTCGTGAAAGCCTACACTCAACTATTAATCAAATGTGTAATAGCAGGTGGTATGAATGGACAACATAGCAGCAACATCCTTAAAGATACACAGTCTGCACCAACTGCTTGAGATTTTATAGAATCCAGTGCTGACGCAACGTCTGATATATCCACTAAGCTAAAAGAAAAATTATCTGCCGCAGATACATTATTTTTATAATAATCAATTAGAATGGGAGCCGCATTATCACCAGTCATGAAGCTACAAAAATGACTATTAATCATGTTAACATCCAACAAATGTGTTGGTAACTTAGTGTTATTGTTTTTGTTATAAATATTTAAGGATTTTAAATCCTGCCATAAGCGTCTCCGATCACCACTCCTCAAAACATATTGTAAATATCCTCGTTTCTCACGACGTAGTACATTGCGTAACTCATGGCAATTAAAAGCAGCGGGTGTTTTTTAAGTTCTTTATCTCTAAACGACATCATGTTCCTTAAGTTATCAGTTAGCCAAGGAATTCGAGGTTTTATAAATAGGATTGTTTTATAAGGAGCATGTGTATCAAAAAGGTCAATAATGAAGTTATCGCAGATAAGTATTTTATCATTGATGTCAACTGTACGATATATACTGTGCCGAGAATTAATTAGTTTAATTAATTAATTAATTCTCGTTTCTTTGTTAAGCTATGGTTAATTACACGAATGTAATGGACAGATCCATCTGCACATTGTAATATTTCTGCAAAAAGTTTATCGTACGCCAATCCGGGGTATATTCACTTGTCTATCTGGAATTACCGTTAATACTCTTAGATAATATTTACATAAGTACAAAAATTTATAGAGTGTAAAATACTAGGTTAATGACCATGGTTAGGAACAGAACACTTCACACGCCATTAATAATATTGGCAAAAATGGTATTACTAAACCTAACTTAAAAAAAAAAAACGCATACATATTACAACTTCCTAATGACATTAAGATGATCTGGCTAATGCTGATGTAGAGAAAGTAGATAACACGACCAAAGTCGTTAAGCTTTCAAATGACGTAATAAACAGATCACTTCCTTGTAATTTTTTCAAAAAATATCCACTCGCGCTCACGTTTCTATTAGTTTTACCAAGTATTTCTTATTCTATAAACCTATTCGTATTAATAAGCGAATAACTACGCTCCCATATATAGTACAAACGCGGATTTACATTCGGAAGTATTTAGTACTATTTAGTAATAATCGTAAATAATATACCAAGTACCCATATTATACGAGCATTTTTTTTTCTATTTTCTGTACATAACAAAATAAATTGGTTGTGTTCTAGTTTCGTTTGATCAGCGGTGTGTATATGAATCAAAAAGAAATTTCGTTAAAGGAAACCGCCTTTTTTAAGCTATGTATTATGCATGCAATTTATGTAATGTTCTAAAACGAATTTTTGTGGGTTTGGAGCGGTTTTATATCAGCTAACTTTTGCTTGTCTTGGAATGTTTGTTGAATAATAGTTCATATTACACCACGTGTAAAAAAAATACCGTGGCAACAATGATAAACATTTCTTATTTTTAGCAGTAAATATGTTAAACGTCTCAGATGCCGGGTGAATTATTTGAGAACTAGAACAATTTCCTATTCAGCACCAACTCTTTTCATAAAATATTAAAGATAAAATTTTATCTAATTCCGACGAAAAAGACGTAAAATCTATGATTTTTACAAAAGACAACTTTGAAATGAAACACGCAGTTATGAAAAATTTGATATTTGAAAAATACATTTAAAATTCGACATTTCATAATGGGGTTGGATACACTTAGATACCCCTCCTACGCTACCCTTACACCGCTTGGCAAATTATAAGTGTTCCAATTAATATTCCTTCACTATTACTCAATAATAAAATAAAATAATCTCGATGATATCAATACCAACATAACTTGAACGTTTGGTTATTGTTTCTTGGTATTTTCTGATGTGTTCTGTTAATACATCATGGTAAGCCTGTCGGAACCATTTACGTATACGGTTTCCAAAAGCGGTTCTGCGCATGCCGTCTCATATTAAGCAGTCCAAGAACTGCTGTATGAACGGCTTAGTAAACAGTACCCGGTTTGTATCGCTGCATTTCTTGGCACTAAATAGCCATAAGAAATCTGTGGCTAGCAGTTTCTAATGAAGTGAACATGTTTGCAGCTCCTCACATTGCTTTTGTCGTGAACTATTTTAACTATAGAAATTAAACAATTCTACAAATAAATAGGTTCTTGCTTTAATTACCCAAGGTTGTATCTAATTTTGACTAAACGGTTCCAAGAATCTTATTCATCTAATCATACGACCAGTTCAAGATTCGTTTTTGTTTAATCACAGCAATTAAATGCAACAAACAAGGTCAAGATCTACTTTAAAGATACTTTAACATTCGACAAAAACAGTAGGTATCATACAACGTATACTTCGCTTACTCTAGCACAGTTCAGACGGAAATCGTAAATTTTATAAGGTTCTTTTTTTTTTTGATCTACGTAGATTTAGAGATTACATAACCGATTAATATCGGGAAATATCGCGAAAGCGCTTCGATTGATCGGAATGTCTCGATTTCGTTTCATGTTCCTTTACAGTGGATAATTGCGGTCTTCGCTAATATCCCGAGATTACTCGCGGGAAAAGCATCGATGATGTTACGTTATAAATAATCTGCAATAATATTCAATATCCATGCGCCTACTCTGGTATATTACGAAATCTTAATTTAAAAATCAACAATTACAATGACTAGGCAAGAAGTAAAATATCAATTTGACATTGCACAAGAGAGACATGTCGGCTAAAATTATTTCCTAGTTCCCATAAATAATAAATCAAAGCTCGAACACAATAAGAATACCTGCCTCCTGTTCAAGGAGTGTCATGCGGTCGACTAAACTCTAAATGACAAGGTGAAATAATAAACCTTACGATAGTAGTAGGTACTAGTACGATTGTACAATAAATATATTTGACATTTTCGTCCGGTATATAGGGTGAGGATTAGCTAATAATAAAATATCTCGCGACACGCGTTCATAGAATATGAATCGACGATTTTTTCCTGTTCCCCATTTGTACGCATGTAAATTAAAAATCTAGGCGGCGCTGTAATTAAATTGTACGCCGTTCGCGCTGCCGGCAGGTGACATTGACAATCAATTCTATGGTTTGCTTCGCATATTATTGTTTTAGGTACGCTTTCACTGTTACCCAGTGCGTTAACCTAGCCTCTATTATTTATAACGATTAATTTGTATTATGCATAAATTAAAAATTATTTGTCCAATTCTAACAGATTTTTTATGATACACGAAGGTACGATTTAGCTTAGTCATGGTGTAGAACATTCTTTAGTCCCATTTATGTTAGCTTCATATACAAAAAGAACGTCCATGTTTTGTTTTGAAACACATTGTTTCAAAAATAGAGATAAACTTTTTAACGCACAGTTTTGATAATGAATTCTCGTTGATTGAAAGCACGCTGCGCCAATCCTGCTATAATTATATGATTCTGTCAAAACATTTGACATTGCTTTCAGTCTCGCGTTATTGCTGTATTTATTTTGATTCTCTGTTACATCGTTTTTTTCCAAAAGACATACCAATTCTTTTTATGACTCCACAATTATAGTTAATAGTACGTTGTAAGTAATTGCAAACAATACGGAGACACAAATATAATTAAAATAATTTCTTAGTTGGTGTCCAAGCACAAGCACTGCTGGCGGTGTCCATGTTGAATCAACCACCAACAATGAATAAAGTATTACGGCAAGTAAGAAGTAATAATGATTGTATCGATTAACGAAAGAAATGCATTTCCACGTATTAGCAATATTTCACAATACAGATCTCAGAATACGTCAATTTTTTTAGATCAAACTTGGGTAAATGAAGGTCATACTGTACGAAAAGTATGGACCGATACAAATATTCATAGCCGCAGACAAGCGGGAGGGCTTATAACTGGATTAAAGAATTTGTAGTTAACAACTTAGAATGTATTTATTGTAAGCTTTGTAGCAAGTTAAATGGATCAAAATAAAGGCCAACAGGCCAACAATAAATTGTGTATGCAAATTTTTGACTATTGACTATCAAAAGACTACAGATGATTGCGGAAAAATGAATTTACTTGGCATTTGTGAGTTATTAGTCAGCCTGTCTATTTCTACCGCGCAATATCGTTAAGTAAGGAATGTTTTGATGATGAATCGCTGGCATTATAAATCGTAAGACACTTTAGAAAGGAATCGTGCTAAGTTTCAGGAGCGTGTTCGAAGTGATAGCCTTCAACTTGTAGTAATTATTGAAAACGTTCATTAACATTTCCATTAACTGTCTCTTCAACAGCGTCTCGTACTTTTTGTGTAGACTGTTTCTGATGCTATGAAACAATACCACATTGTTCGGAGAAGTAAGAAGTACCTGGCGAAATTAAATTTTATTCTCAGTACTTCATTTATTTACCCCACATTTAAATCTTCGTTTGTCAAACGAAATAGACACTAATTAGACTGAATGTTGCAAAAAAAATGGATACAGTGAATGCACTATAAACGAAAAAGATCTTTCCGGTTATTTTTTATTTGCGCTTTTAATTAAAAATTTAATTACATCTTGCAATAAGTGGCGACCGCAGCAGACTATAGGGTTCTCAAAAGAAGTAGATGAGCATTCTCGGGTGGCGTAGGGGAATTTTCAATAATAACATCGCGAGTACCAACAGTAGTTAGCCGAAATGGAAATTGCCAGAATCAAAACAATTAGAATTTCCGCCTTCCTGATGACGGACTGATCCTACCCGAGGCCGGACGCACGCGTTGTTGAGTAAATGTGGCAATTATTTATCGCCAAAGACCCTTTTGCCACCGCTCAAGTGTAGGCAAGACCCTCTTCCTTCCAACCAGCCACGGCCCAGCCGTACCGCCATAAATTGATAACGAAGTTACGCGGCTACGACGTTTTATGAATCCTATTAAACGATATTTATGTCACTTTTGGTTTACGGGCAAGTTTCTAGTTTTATGGGGCGTCCGACGAACACTTCCACAGTCCCGTCTTCTACTTCCAGCGCCGTTTCTATATAAATTTTAGATAAAGCATTGTAGCGACGTTAATAACTGCAGGCTGAAGTAAGGAGGTTAGGTGCCGTTAAAAGTAAGCGAAATTAAGATTTGTCGGTGAAATTTCATGTTAGGAGCAAATTTAAATTTCTTTAAGGGAAATTAGAACAAGAGAATATTGATGATTGATACCATATTGTGAGGAATCTGCTTTAGTGAATGAAAGATTAACGTAAATCAAGGTAAATGGGTCAAAATCCGATTCTCTATTGACTGTCATTCGCACGTTTCTCGAACAGATTGTGCATGGTTGGAATTCGGACGAATTACCAATGGCACTTTTCTGTAACTTAAGCCGTGCATTCGACTGCGCCGATGACTAAATTGGAGTGGTATGGTTTTCAGGGAGGTGGTTAGCAAGTGCCTCGAAACATATTCAAAAAACAAAAGTTAATTTGTTACTATTAAATATCAGTCTGATCACGTCATAGATTCGATAAAGTCTTCTAGTTTACCAGTAGAAGGAGGCGTCCCACAAGATAGTATTTTAAGCACTGTGCTGTTTTCATTTTTTGTTAGTGATCCAAGTGCCTTTTTCCCTGGTATAATTTAACAACGTACGATGTTAATGCGAATAATAACAGACTGCGAAAAATAAAGTTCATATATATTTACAAAGTATGAATGAGTGGTCTTTTGCATAACAAATTGTTTCTCAATGCTCAGAAAACCAAGTATTTTAAAATTCTTAAACCTTTAATACCATCCATCTCTAATTTTCTTACAAAAACAAACACACATAAACTCCGTCTGCAACTAATCTCGAAATAGGTACGGCGTATTTATAATTAACAACACAATATCATTGGCCTTCAGCAAATAACTCTATAAGGTATGTGTATGCATGTTGGTTTTAACTACGAGGTGTGTACTTCTTTACACTGCTTTTTTTTTCCTTCATCGAGATCGTAATTACCAACATCGAAAGGTTTCTAATAATTGATTTCTTCGGTTAAGCGGAGACAATTAGATTTCACGCTTACTTACGTGGAAAAAATAATGGTAATTGTCAATTTGCTAGGTGTGTGCCATTAACTGACGGAGAACATGTTAAAATTCCTTATTAAACCTTTACAATCTTTGTGTACTTTAAGGTCAATTACTGCAAAGTTCGGTATATATAACGCTTTGTCATGAAGTTTTTAATTTCATATATTATTTATATTTCATTTCTTCAGTTAGTTACAGGTATTGTATGGTTTCATAATACGTCTGTTAATCGCTCTGTAAATCTTAGTAATAAACTAACGGAAGGTTAGTTAGGAAATATTACAAGAGAATTATAAAGAAGATAGACGAGTACTTTATCCCCAATAAAAAACATAACCTACGAAAGGGGAAATTACATTAAATTAAATCAATCATGAATACATTAATGAGTTAAGGAGATCAAGCGGTAACTACGAGTCTTGGGATAGGACCCTTAAGGACAGGTCACTGAGACTTAAAGAAGGCGACTGACATATTCAAGGCAGCGGAGTAGGTGGGGAAATACCTAAACGAAATCTACAGAAAATAAGAAATAGACTCGAACAATGTTAAAGAAGGTTTCTAATCCAGCAGCAACTGCTGAAATAAACGCAAATAATGCATTTTATTGTTCTATACGGTATATAGCGTTTGTGGAGTAGAGAAACTTCGAATGATTTAGTTTCTATTTTTAAGTCCTTTATCGCCTCATCCGTCGCTATCGTAAATAATAGGGGACTTAGGATACACCCCTGCCGAAGACCCAAGGTTGTATCAAATGATTTCGATTGTTCTTGTTTTGATCTGACGGAATTTTTTTGTTTCTTTATATAAACTCTAGATACTTCTTGTTAATGTTTGTAATGTTCCTCTCTGTCTTAACATTTTCGATATGTCTTCCCTTTTAATCTTATCAAACTCTTTCTCAACGTCGATGAAGCATATTTGTCTTATTGTGAAAGTATGATACACAGTTATTCTTTCATGGTGCCCTTTAAGTGTTATATGCGGTATTAAACACATACACTGTATAAAATGCTAAAGGAATTTCCGCCAGATTCGTAGCACTGTTAGGTATCGCACCTATTTCACAGCGTAGCCAAATTAAAATATAAAAAATACAATACATCATTATTCATTATATATAATTTACATAAACTTTCACTAGAATGTAAACATGTAATAAATACTCGATTTACTCGAGATTTTAAATAAATATTTTACAGTAAATAAGCACATAAAATTAAAATTCCCCACAGAGGAAATTGAATCCCAAAACTTTCCGGTTTTCTCGCGTCAAACCCATTAAGTAGTCTCATTCTCATTATCGAAGCTCAAAATTCATATTAACGAACATCGGCCATGTATTAGTGTAGGTTCGACGCTTAATCTAAATGTGATCCCTTTTTTGGGCTCGTTTCGAAAATTTCCAGTTGCGCACCTACCTGACGTTGATTGATATAATGCGGAGATTAAGGATTTATGAAGTTTAAATAACAATGGGCAAAAATTCTATAACGCAGTCGCAACGTCGACATAGGCGGGCTTTGCGGGCATGGGTAGGCGCCGCCGGCGTTAAATGAGGTTCTGAAATCATTTTCCGTCTCACCCCCGCCACTTCACCGCCTGCTAGGCCTCAGATGAAATTAAATTTTGCGACATAGATGTGCATTAAGGTGTGGGGAATAATGGAATTAAATCGTTGCGTTGAAGGGTCAGCTTGGGTTTAATTTAAAATATTGTATGGCTGTGGTGAGTTAATGTTTTGCTTAAGATATAAAGTATTGGAAAAGTAGGTATTTATTCCGAATACAAAATGACATTTTTGTATTCGGAATAACTGGTCATATGTTAAAAATATGCAACACGTCAGCCAGCGAAAAAATTTTCAAATAAGAAAGATTCGGGATAAGCACTGGAAGACACAAAATTATATTCAAGTATATACGAGCTCACTTTCCGTAGCGCACAATATATTTGATTCTATTATGATCATTACGTTTTTGGATATTTTTAAAAACCAGTCGTAGCTCTTTTCTTTCGTATAATGGCCATTGTATGTCATGCCTAAATTTTGAATCATGTAACGCTTATCTTGATGACCTTATTGGGTTTCGTAATAGTTTACAAAATCATAATAAAAATTTGGTAAAGGTTTTTAATTAACTTCGTCCAGTGAACTTAAAACTAAATCCGTCGAAATTTAAAAAAAAAGGAATACTTCAGTTAAGGCATGTAATTTTTTCTGAAGGTGCCCCACATGATCAAAACAGAAATTATACAAGGGTATCCCATCCCATAAAATACTTCTATTGGTTTCTCTTCATTATTCGAATTAAAATCAAACACGCAATCGATACTGCAAGCGTACTTTGAAAACCCTGAGGAAGTAAAAATATATTACAATCGAGATAAAGCGAGTATTTGCAACATCGAAAGGTGAACAAAGAAATCTAGGCGAGGCAAGAGCAAAACATCTACCATAATCGAGAAAGGAGGCAAATACTTTTACGAGTAAACTATTCAAACACGTTTACGGTTGTATCGCGGTAGGAATATCAAAGGAAGTACCCTTTTTGCGACTTCTTTTGTAAGATAACCCGTTCATGACGAATTTAGCATGTAGAAAAATAATAGACGCGTAGATATTTCAAGTAATTAATCGATTATACCGATCGCATTAAAATGACAAATTTTTCCGGTGATATTACGCTAAACGAAGAAACTTGTATACTCGGTAATTGATTGTGCAGAATGTATTACGTTGAAAACCTAGCGTGACAAGTTCTGCAATTAATATCAATTATATAGTTTACAACATGTACGTAATGATGGCTCTCTTGTATATATACGCTAATAAAATATCGTCTACATACGGCCCATTGTGAATTAATAGCGCATTGACAGGGACATTCGATTTTTGTATTAAAAAAAAAGATAAATTGAATGAATTAATCAACGGGAAAAGTAAGGTTAAATTGTGCATTGTATGTCGTTATTGATTTAGCCATTACTGTGCCTGGTTATTTTTTACGCCAATTTAATTTGAATTCGACAAACGATCACATTTGATTGAAACAATTTTTGAAATATACAGTGCCCGAAATTTGATTACTCTCATGCCACAACTGACGCAATTTCGTTGAAACACTAACGCCTTAGTTAGAATGACTATAAAAATAGTTAAATTAGGTCCCTTGAACAAATCTAAACATCAGTTTGCCTTAACAATTCCAAAAACCAATTTTTGAGGATTTTTTTTACTCTGATGGTAATTTTCAAAGCGACAATTGATTACTCTCACAAAAAAAAAGCAAGAAAACAAATCTCCAATTCGAAATTCGCAAAGTCAAATTAAAAGATACTCAAAACATCTTTGAACGCCACTTACAACGGTGTAGATCCATTTTTACAAATTAAATGTGGTATATTTAACCCTATTAAAGTACATATATTTTAACACATTAAATGATGATAATTAGATCCATTGGCCACCATAACAAAAGGGATTTCCAAATATAACATTTTACTTATAAATCTACTGACATTAGCATTTATCTTCCATCACGACCAATATACGGCCATTTATTAATTTATACAACATAAAACAATTCCCACGCGCATTACGCCCTGTACGGTTTCGATATGAATATTAAAAATACGCGAGATTTTGCGAATCGCAGCGCTACATCAAATCCCCTCCATTCGTATACATCCGTCAATATCTTGCTCGTAATATATTACGTGCATAAAATCATGATGAAATTGCATGTATACGATATAATATTCGCGTCTGTTTCATTTCGATACGGGATTAATAATTCGATAAACCTATAACCGATTACGGTGCCTGATTCTAGTAGATCGGGACGCATACAATTATGGCAGCGGTGATAAAATCATTGTAGAATTACAATTTCAATAAACCCGTATTGTTTTCCTCGTTAACTCAGCGATATTACCAATAGGAAGAAGATAATCAGCTTTCGCATCAATTGGATGGTTATTTCTTGTTAATTTTGGTGGCGGAGCCGGTGCCAAGTTAAACAATGTGATCCATTTAGCATATACCGAATAGTGCTTTTCCTGGTATCAAAGACAGCGGTTTCCTTTTTCATGTATGTTTCAAATTTCATGAACAAGTTGACTATGGAAGGGGACGGGGGGTTGCCCATTGCCGTACACTCTAATTACGCATAGTACTTAGCCTCTACTCGAAAACAAACTTGATCCATGCAAAGTGAAATTGGTCTTCTGTATGCTACAATTTTGGCATCATCAGCTTTGTTAAGTTTTAGGAACTGAACCAAACACTCTATGGTTTCAGGAATCGGCATACTGGTGAAGAGGTTCCATTAAAGAAAAAAGACACAATTCACGTCAAAATTTCAAACATCCTTCAAAACCCTTCGATTATTTTGTCTTTGTTAT
Source organism: Oryctes borbonicus (assembly GCA_902654985.2). Lineage (NCBI taxonomy): Eukaryota > Metazoa > Arthropoda > Insecta > Coleoptera > Scarabaeidae > Oryctes > Oryctes borbonicus. The sequence continues at coordinate 1,085,034 of LR736898.1, read as the reverse complement.
GGATCGCTAGTGCCTAAAATTCTGCGAACTATTCCAATTTAGGATCACCCCCCTTACTCATCCCCTCCTTTTTTCCAAGTTAATAAACGCAAGTTTACTGCGAAATAGACACAAATATTGCGCCACATAAATCATCGGATCCGCCAATAACTTTCTGCCTCACTGGAAGCACGGAAAGGGTCGCGGAATACCGTCGCCGGCAAGTAAAACCTTTATGCCATTCATCCATTCGTGTCGTAAGGGAAGAGGAATACTTTATACTTTAAGCGGGCTATGCACGACGTTAGATTTTTTTCTGTCCTACCATTCGCTAGAGGGCGTTCCTCTTTTCAAAGTTTCCCATTGTACCTACCTATACCCGGAATATACGTCGAAATATCTTTCTCTCGTCTGTCTCTCTCGCTCTCTATAATAAGTGCGTATAGAATGTAATTATACTCATACATCACCTACAGAATTTAATACTGGCTCGTGGGGGATTCATAAAACCGTCGCCGGCTCATTATTTGCGAGTTACACGGTGACATAATAATTCAAAGTTTGCTGTCTCTCTCTCTTCTACACGATAATCTAGTTACATACGCTTCGGGGGTATAATTATTTAAACTATAGATCCACGAAGGTAATTCAATAACCTCAACGTTTCAATACGATATTTCATCCTCCTATAGGACAGAAATTGAAAAAACAAGTTAATTATGACTGATGTACTGGAAGTGGTGCAGAATGTAGTCATTAGCGAACACTATTTCTTTAAAATAGAGTAGACGTTGATAATGCTGGTGGAGGGCTAGGGTATTTAAAGAGGGTTTTATTGATAGTAATAAAAATTGAAACTGTGACGTGGACAAATTTCAAGCTTCTAACAAAACAAATATTTCATTCTTATTCTCATGAGCTGGTGCCCAAGAATGTCCAAATACGAGTAGAAGTGTGAGAAAAATAATTATCAATAGTCTCGCTTTAAAAAAAATCATGACTTTCTAGAGTATTTTCAATGTGATATCAGCAACAAATGAATGTCCTTCTGCAAATGAATCCGCTTTGAAATCTCTACTTTTCAAAAAGGCACTTATCGCGACCCAAAAATAACATTTTAAAATCGAACAAAAGCTTTTCCCTGCAAGCAATACTTCCCTCAAAGTTAACGAGTTTCCGTGCTTCGCTCCTTGTGTACCGAACATTACTTAAACTTTTTAAAACGTTGAAATCGCGCCCGTAAAAACGTATAGCATCGGGTCCCTGTAATTTTCCGTTTTAATTAAAAAGAAGCAACAAAGGACGACAACCCTAGCAAAAGGAGAAGAGAATGACGATGACGAAGAAGAAGTACAAAATTGTATATGTTTTGTTATTTACGCTACGTTAGATGCTAGACGGGCGAACGACATCAAGAGAAAAATGAAAGAAAAGGGCAGGGAAACGAGCCGTAATACTCCAAGCAAAGTGTAAGGTCGGTTCGGAAATTTTACAAAAGGTAAACGAGAGGGCGCTGGTGATGGATCTCTGTCGTACGCCTTTCCGAGGTGGCTCCGGTTGTACTTTTTAATGTTTCGTCGTGTATTCTTTTTATTTTCCTGGCGTTCGTATCGTAGTCATTAATTACATTGGATGTTAATTAAGGAGAGACAAGACAAAAACAAACAAGCGAGCCGAGTAAACGTAGAGATAAGCATTGTATAAAAAGAGCCGGGTTTCGATGTTATTCTTAAAGGAATTTATCCCTTGATTTTTTCTTTTTTATACGAAATAGCTACTATTTTCATAACCCTGGAAGCAAAAAACTGCTAGAGTAAAACGCATGAAAAAATGCCTACAAACAATAACCAAGAAATAATGCTAAAATAGCTTCCTTGTGGTATTGGAATCATTAATAGCAAAAGGAATACAAGGAGAAGCGAAAAGGCACGGAAAAATTACGCAAAACGCACCAGCCCACAAGTCAAATCTTTCCAAAGTTGTCGTTGCTCAATGTGATTTCATATAAAGTGGCTTATAGTCCAGACCTAGCTCCCTGTGACTATTTTTTGTTTCCAAATTCAAAGAAAAACCAAAGGGAACAAAATTTATGGACGATGACTAACTTCCAATCAGCTGTTGGAAGGTATTTTACAACAAACAAGATCCTAACAACTTCCGTAACTTCGGGATTACGGATTGTTTAAAAATAAATTAAACTAAAATATATTTATTCGTATTTGGTGCGACACATTCATGAAATGCAATACCGCACTCCTTTATTTCATTCATGTGATGATGATTCAGTTGCCAGGATACGTAGACCAAAAAACTTGTTACTGATACTTTTACTGTAGTATTTAACAGATCAAAATGAGTCGGTCGGTTACTTTAGCTCAAGGTTAGTCGCTAAATATCAGGTCTCCCGCAATTAATTACAATTAACTCGACTGATTTTGGCCAAAAAATGCAGTCGTAGAAATCACTGTGCAGTGGCCCAAAATATCAAGTAAACAATCAGCAATTGCTCATAAAACACTAATTCAACAATTGCTGACATTGGAGCAACCCCCATTGCTTATAAACAATTTCCCAATTTGAAATAAAATCAAATACCAGAGATGACTCAAACGCGTCTTATACCCTTTAGCGCATTCGTGCAATTAGCGATTACAGAAATCCGGTTTTCTCATCGTAATTTCAACATTGAACGTTATTATTTCGAATCCCCATTATATTATACGTATCTTCATCTTCACGGTTTCGCAGTCATTGCCAATAATTTAGCGAAGCCATCGGATACCATCGACACGGCAACACTATCAATTGTCCGCGCTGTGAGTGTTACAAACGCATTCTTGCGCGATCCAAGATATATGGAGAAACAGTTCAATGACGATTAGGAATGTCTTGTTGTGTTCCATCGGGTGGAAACCGACCGTAAACCAGCCGCAAGCGGCGACATTTGTTTCTATAGTCCGCTGACTGTCTTACGGCAAAAGGCACGAGAAGCACGACTTTTGTCGTTGTACAAAAATGAAGATGGTATATACGGCTATCAAGGACCTGAGAGTTGATCGGATTGCGCCTGAGGTATTTGCGTGAAGAGGTGTGACAAGGCACGACGAGGCCGTCACTCGTAATAAGTAATTGAATGTATAAAGCGTATGAGCCGTGAGTGCGCGCTGACTATTATTACAATGATATCGTGATTTTTCTCACTCTATTGTCGTCGTTCGCTACTTTTATTTCTTCAGTTATATTTATTTCGTTAGCCTACTTGTCTTGTAAAGTTGAAGGTCTTCGGATTGCGAAGGTATTCAGAGGGAAATGAGCCGAGAGTAAAGGCTGCACGTGATAGGGATTTTTCACCTTTTAAAATCTGCTGGAAAAGGATGCCGTCATTTCTACTTTCTTGGTATTTTAATTATTTATCGGGGCTACCAAGCAATGTCCACCTTCGTAACAAACCGATGACCTGCTTGAAACTACTCCGAAGATATCTACAGAAGCTTAAAAAACTGTCTATAACTACTATCCCTTGATTCCCATGTTAGTTGCAGTCCATATTATTAAATTCGTTTTCTATAATACAATTTAACTTCAAAAATATGCATTCACATTTAAATAATCGTACTGCTTAAGCACTAACATCGACAAGAGCGATACAAAATCTGAATATTTAAAACAATATCACAATGTTCGTGACACGTACACGAATAAATAGAGCAACTACGTTTTAATACACAAACTCCCATTTCCGTACCACATAAAGTTAGATTGAATTTCAAAATAACCTATGCATGTATAGGAAAATAAAACCAAGTCAACAGGGTACATGTATTTGCCAATACATCCTAGCATTGTGAGCAGTAAATATGCATAAACCTGTACATACATATACATATACTGCGATAGATAATATAATATTACAGCGGGCGCTACCATCCAGATCAGACAATTTAAACGAGAATTTACAACGTGTAGAACGAGCGCCGTTATTTTATTAGTCGCATAAATAAATTAAGGTTTAATTATATCTCCCGTATAGATCCGTCCTTGTCGCGCTTGTGTACAACAAACCGGTTGTTCGTCGAAGCCAAAACCGACGGCACGTACCGCGCAAAGACAATGAAACATGACTCGAATTAAACGAAAATCGGATAGGAATGAAACATGAGAACGCCGGTGCTTAGTATATTACCCCCTCTAGTTTCTATTCGTGTAATTTCTAATGAAACGGACGCGTAGGCAGTCAGGTTTTATACGCTTCCTCTTTTGTGTTGTCTGGCCTGTTTGTATATGTATACGTTCCCCCTTTCCACCCCATTCTGAATATATATTCTGGGAGAAAACGATCGTTTTATTGCGCTAGTGCTATTGTACTACATCGATATAGCGAGTAGCGTGAATTTCAAAAGGAAAATTTTGATGGAAGTATGTTGTACGGTAATATCAACGTTGCTTTAGCATGGATGTAGATATATTGTGATTCAAATTCGAGAAAATCAAAAACATACGCATTCATAGTACCTGTACACAAGTACATACGTGTTCTCAGTTGTCCAAAGCAGTACAGCAGGTCATTCATTTTTCACTTCTAAGAACAGCTAGAGTATCTAGCGGAAACGGTGGATGGTCAAATACAATAACTGTTTGACCATCCACTGTTCATGAACCACTGTCATTGCGTAGAATTTTTATCCCCCTATGTGTTCTTTGGAATCTACTTTGCTCTCCACGGTGAAGTTCTGATTATAGTTCTAAATAGTTTTTGTATGCTTTAGTGTTACGTTGCCATTTACAAAATACCCTAATTTTATACACCGGGGAATCATAACTTTTAATTTAGAAATTGACAATGTAATAATATCGACAGCATCTACTTGAATCAATATATTTAGATAACGAAGCCGGATAAAGGTTGGATTTACCAATTTCCACCAATAGGATTTATGGTAGGTATCGAATACAATTCGCCACTTTCCCGCTAGAAACAAAGTAGATATTTTCATTTCATCGGATGCGGTAAGATCCCCCTATAGATATCTATCTTCGTGAAACGAACTACCTATATTTCTTTCGGCCAAAATCGAAAAAAGGGAAGAAAAGGAAAAGCCACCAGAAAAGAACTGAGGAAATGAGATTGGTGTTAGTTCCAAGATGTCGTTTTGGCGTGGCAGGGAGGTGAAAGAGGTAGAATGGGAATTCTCCTTAGCGACAGAAGTAAATCCTAATGAGCGAACATCTTTTGACCGACGGGGGGATAACAATGTCCATGTTTCTTTGCGCGCTAACAAGAGCACGAAGACGTAGAGGAACAGGAGAAGGAAGAAGATGAGGACGAAGGAACAAAGGCAATTCAACAAGTGAACCGTGGCGAAAAGCATTATGAAACCATTTCCGTCCAGACTCCAGGCTCTCTTCCTCCAAGCCGCCGCTTATGAGACGAGAAAACCTAAAAATAATCAACTCCATCGCTACCCTCTTCCTTCCCTTCACTTCCTTTTACGCAGCGACTGCCGGCCGACATGCACCCTCCCTCATCCCATCCAGCTTCATCCGCACACCTATACCTTCGTCTCTTCGATTATGGCGAGGGCTCCTTTCATTCGATTTTCTTCGCGGAGCGCTTTTCAGCTAAGGAAAACCCTAGTTTATTTCAACCTTTATACGCGAAAGTCAATCCGTTCTTGTACAATGAGGTGCAAACATAAAACTATTACAGGAAGTTTGAAATAATAATAAATAATACGTTACTGACTAAAAGATACGGAAATAATATAAAAAATGCAATAAATGCAACAGCATCTGTAATTTAAAAACCATTTATTTTAGTATTTAATGGTGTATTGTGACAACTCACTGTTTTATACTTAATTTTTTTATGACCCCTTTTAAATTAAATTAAATTACTGCGGAATCAGTGGGTGATAAAAAAATGTTACTACCAGCAAAGATACGAAAGTGGGCGGTTGGTATAAAATAGTTGACTGCTGATTCCATCAATACCGCGAGTTATATTAGTATTGATTCTTGTAGAAATAGCATGCGTTGCATACGCTTCGAAGTTAAAGTGAAGCCTTCCTAGCCAACGCTACCGTACCACCCTATAGAGTTACTTGAACAAAAACATTAATTATGGTACCGAGTATACCGATCCAATGAATCTATTACACAATTCCATCAAAAACGAGGAGCATATTCTGTCTTTTAGGGGACGGTAAACGCTACTTCCGCTTCTTCTGCTTATTATTTCAAAACTTCCCGAAGACGTTACTTTCCTGAAGGATTAAAAAGAAGTTTAGTTTTAAGCTCTCGCGGCGCATTTTTAACTTTAGGGACGCCGCATAAAATATGAATTACCCGGATGCACGCTGTTCCCAAACGCCGCTCTTTAATAATAAAATATATCAGCCGAACTGTGAAAAAATCTCATAAAACATTCGCGTCGCCATTACCGCATGTAAGTTGCTGGGCAAACTTTGTGAATTATTTGCTCGTATAGAGCTGTACCTATACAGGAAGTAGCGCAGCGTATGTTTCGAAAACAATTCCCGTTTATCTTTGCTTATCTTCGGTACGTAAAGGCGCTTCTGTCGTTAACTGTGGCTCTAGCTGTATTTAAAACATTATACAGGATGGTTCACTGGCAAGGAATTCCACTATAAATCTGTATAAATTTCTACGGGATCATAATTGGTCTGTAACGCAAAATTATCGACATTTGTACAGGCCATTTTGTTTTCTTAAATACAATACCATCAATAATATTGCATTTTTAAAACTACCAGTGAACTTTGAAGAAGTAAGATGTAACATACCTTAGCCCTAGACTCGTTAATTTCCGAGATACCTTTGATTTTCTAAAAATTATGTCACTTACATTGTTTGAGAAAGACGGTTGTAATTTATCAATAGGATAAGTGTACTTTAATATACTAGGTGTTCGTCATTAAAGTGCAAACTCAGTTAACAATTAAATAATCTCATGATCAAAATGATAACAACTAACTAGTATCCTTCTAAATCCGGCACCTCCGCCAAATTTAAATAAAAAAGAGAGAAATTCGCTCAGTGAAATATTATTTTAAAAGGAAAAGCGTAATAGACACAAAAGAGCGTTGCGAAGAAGTGCCCTAATGTTAGTTAATTTGTTCCTATCCGAAAAGACACTCGCATTTATTCCACTAATGTGACGAATTTTTTGTTGTGTCACCAAATATTTTTCTTTCTCTTGTCCGCTTCTTTATCCGAATTATTAATTTCCAGAAACATTTACGGGCATTAAAATGCTTGTAATTTCATCTTACGCACTTTCCTCCCCACGCTACTCTCACCGTCCTCGCTAGGAGTCGCCTTTGCGCTTTCGCGGTAATGGGCCGAATCTCATTTCGAACGAAGCAGCTCCTTCAGCAGCGGCCTCCGCTCATTAAACGGGGCGAAACGAGGAGTTCGGCTACCCTCTCACCAAACCAACGTGTCCATTAGATCTTAGACGTTACAAATTATACAATTAAATGTATTTGCATCGTTTAAATTTACTAGGCGGAGGTTAATGAAAGGTCTCGCCATTAACCCGATATCCTTTTGTACGACCTATCGCAAGCGGATGGTTCGTTCTTCGTCTTGCCAGAGGTCTATCTCGCTCGCTCCCAGCTGGAGCAAGGGAAGGAACAAATAATGGTCGCGAGAGGTCATCTTAAAAGCAATTCGATCTCGATAAGTAAAACCGAAAAGATTAATTAACGTTAAATTGCGCTCACGGTTTTATCGGTTTAAGGTGTGGGATGTTCTCCTGAGATAGAGGCTAATTTATGCAATCTAGTCTCAGATACTATTGCGTCTTGCCGTGGTCGAGGTTGTGAACTAAGAAAGCATTAATTAAATATTAAAGATTTCTATCAATCCCTCTAAATTACCAAAAAGAAATACATTCACATCTATCCAATTTCAAATAACGAGTAAATTTGTCTTCCAAACATTCCCTGGAGGGATGCAATAGTAACCAATCTATTCTATAATAGACAACATTCAAATCTTAGATCTTAGAACATGTTGCACCTGTTTCGGTCACCATAGACGATTAATTTTCTTTGTTTTATTTATCAAAGTTACCAAGAGCACTTAAAAAATAATGCAAAACGTTATCAAAAGAAAAAATACTCCCGACAACGTGATGAAATACAATTTCAAACGTGCACCTTGCTTTAATATTACTTTAGCTAATTAAAACCCCGACTCATACACTAAATGTATTCACCCGAAAATTCGCCGAAAAAAATAATTTCGTACGTGAAATCTAGTCGGCGCCGAAAACAACGGCAACGACGACAACAAACAAACAAAAGGGCAACAACGAAAGATAGTGCGCCATAGGTATGCGGATTCACGCGGCAAAAACAATTACCCGCAAAGGTGAGGGCGGCGGCGAGGCCCGGGCAATCTGCATTAAAAAGAGATAATGCGCGAAATTTATTTGCCGTTTATTTAATGTTAATTACGGGGCACCAGGAGATAGAGGGGCAGGTCCATATATATTACGCAAATCCCGCGGATTTGCGTCGCGTTGCATTATTGCGCTCGGGTGTTGTCTAGCGTCCCGGGTTGGTTTTTTTATTGTCCTATGGATGTAAATTATAACACTGCGGGTCTTGTATTTTCTAATATGGTAATTACTGTATCCTACGTTTGTATGGTAGTTAGGCAAATAATTATTTTGGATGAGTTGATGTATGCGAGAATTAGTAATTTCTTTGTAGCCAGATACAACCAGTTAACGAACAGCTCAGACTACGAACAAACAGAATCATACGACCTAATGATGATAGACAATGGAAATCCACGAATTTATTAAAAACTTTTAACGTTGGCTAATCTACCCCAGAATCCTTATAAACCTTCAAATTTTCCCATCAAAAACACCGCCTTGTTGAAACCAAATGATATTTTTCACCATACAGTTATAACATCTCCTTGTTCATCTTCGAATAAATAAAGACCGATAATTGACCTGGACTAACCACATCAAATGGTAACTCTTTAGGCTGAAGGGATTCTTCAATTTTTATAGGAGTCTCGTCACTCCAAATGCGGCGATCTATCCATTAATAAAGCTATTTAATTAAAAAATGGGCTGAGAATGATTTTTCAATCAAACGCAGTCAACTTCCAGTTCCCCCACGGCCCAGTCAGCGGCATACGGCGGGAATCTATGATCGTTAAATTTAAGTTCTTGAATTAGAACAATTTTATAAAACTTGTTGTGGTCGATGATGATCCCTATTCTTGTGATCATCCAGAAGTTAATTGGCATAGTTTTTTTTTTCAGAGAACGGACGGATTCTTGACGTACAGATGTTTATAGTTATGCATAGACGTTCGTTGTGTACTTTTATATGATTAATTTCCTTTGTTTCAAGCAAATTTCAATTTCTTCAAACTTCAGACATTCGTGATTGACTGTACTTCATTTTTGTGACGCAAATGTATTACTTTTGGCCTGGAAGAAATGTCACTCCATTTATAGAAAAAATTCCTAAACTTTTCTCCCTGGCGGTTTTTATTTCATTCTTAAAAGTGCCCTCTTATAAACTTGTGATGGGTAATATACTACCTCACTATATCGTTCTCATCCGCCCTGTTTCTTTGAAATTGTTTTTTTCTTTCTTTAGAAAACATATATTTTGAAATATGCTACGTTCTTAGCTCATTAATAAACGTCGTCTCGGCTTCTGGACTCCTCGCGCAACGTTTCCCTTACCCCTCATCTCCATTTTGCACCCTCGTAATTGCGCGACGTCAGCGAGTTTAGCTCGGGTAAGACGTCGCCTCTCTTCGCTTATTCGGCGCGAAAAGCGAAATTATATTATTAGTAAACTTCTCCTGCGAATTCAACTGTTCCTATTCACAACTTTAAATGAGATTTAAATTTATCACAGCGCCCGCCTCGCGATGACAAAAGGATTATACGTACCAGCATACAGAGGGGGGGAAAGGACGATATTCCTCGGCGCGTATAAATATGTCTTCACTGCTCTCTCTATATTTGCAATTCTAATAGATGGCGTCTCATTTTGCGGCGACCGTACGCGTATCGTCGGCGGCGATCCTCCGGGGTGCTTTTAAAATCTCACCCTATTGACGATAGCGGTGGTGGTGCAGCCGCTGTGGTTGTCATCGCGTGGTATTTTTCATATCGTAACGGTCCCAGGATGCGCCGAGGTCATTACAGGGAGATATTATCGTGCCGTATGGAAGAAAAATGGAAGGGGATTAAATTTTCCAATTATTTATTTCGATCCTTTGAACGAGAGAGGGTGAATGTAGTAATTGTAGTTGCAGTATATAGCCCAGTCGGTGTTTATTGTCGGCAAACTAACAATAAGTTCCTTGGATTGGTAGTGGTTTCTGGAATTCGTATCTATATACCAGTCAATTATTAAGTAAGCTGACCTCCGCAATATTTGTAATTAGGATACTAAAACAGGTATTCGCACATAAGCGGTTTTCTATCGTTCCATTCTTTAAAGCCACAGGGTGCTGTGGCAATAGAGGAGGATCAGGTATTGCTTGGGAAGGAAGCCATGTGGGCGTTGCGTAACCTCAAACTTTCTTCACTTCATTAATAACATTTGGTCTTGCCATTAAATAATCTTATTGGAAAACATTAGAAAGATTAAAAAGTAACCGACAGGTAATTTTCAGATATGCGTCGCTTTTGTACTGATTATCTGCTGTTTAAGTTAAAATAGTCGACAATTTCAAGAATTTCTACCAGAGATAATAGGACGCAAGTTTGTAACTGGAAATCTCAGCTTGTGTTGTATAATCAATCAAAGCAACAACTAGTGCTATTCAAGCAACTCACTCCAAACAGGCATATAATTCATAATAGCTATTATTTATTGACCAATACTATCTGAAATGCACTGTATATAAACTTTTACAACTGATTGTATATTCGCATTGTATCTCCCATGGATTTCCAAGCGTGTTTTTCTCGGCAAGTTGCGCTTAGTTCGAGCGCGCTCTCTTTACACTGCAGACAATTACTGTAATTGATGATATTCCATCTCTCTTATTTATCTTTTTCTTTCTGCGCGGCCAGGAAAATTTTGTTTATATGTATATATCTGTGTGTACATAACACGCAGGCAGTTGGAAGAGCGGTAGCAGCATCCGGCTTTTGTATTTTTTACTCGCCGAGCTGCGTGCCTGTTGTAGTAGTGGAGAAGAAACTCCACAATAACTAAGGGTCGGATATCATTAGAATCCTGATTTAATGATCGTACGTCCTCTGAATAAATTCAATAGTATCCTTTTCTTCTCAATTTGATTTTCTGGCAGCAAATCGTAAGAATGTATATGAACTTTTAGGTCACACAGTTATGATAGCAATAACAACAGGATTTTTACTTGCACCCAATGAGAAATAAATATAATTGACTACTTCAAAACGGATTCAATTAGTATCTCCTGCTATAGTTTTTTGGGTCTTGGTCAGGGAAAACAGCGTAAAATTTCTTGGGAGCGAACACATTTTGAATCGTACTTTTTACGTTTTATTCTATTTTATTCTGTTCTGACCGCAGGTATTACCTGAAATTACAAAATTCTTTTTTTAAACGCTCACTGTAAACAAACTACTCGGCCTATTTTTGTGCTGTTCTGCTTCAACAGTAACAAATGTCAAATTTTGCGGAAATAGTAAATGTTAAACCCCATTAGCGCTATCTAGTGGTCCTTTGCAAAAACTTAAGGCACTGTCCTCGTAGTGTACATGTAAGATGTACTTTTTTGTTGTAGTAAACTAATTTGAATATATGCGCACCAACACATCATTGGAGCTTCACAGTTCAATCAAAAGAGCAGCATTTTTTGCTTCAGAGTTTTTTTACTTGTATGTTGTGCACATGCAGTATTTAAGGAATACAATAATCTGTCCCATATTTCTTTCTTTTTGCACCAAGCAAAAACGCATCCTTTATAGAAAGTCGTCCTTCATTCACGGGGATCTGCAGTTTTCAATTTGAGAAGATTTCAGAAACAATTTCCGTCGCCAGCGTTTTTAATCCGACCTCTCACCTAATTTTCTGTAACTCCTTTTCTCATTTCCGCTACTTTCGTGCATTTAATAAGTACGAATCGAGCGACAGGAACAAGAAGAAAGAAAAAAAAGGATAATCGAGGGAGGTAAAGTGAAACGAAAAAAAGAAGTAGCACTGAAATGAATTAAACGCGTTGGTCGGTCGCTATAATAAAAAAAGCGGCCGTAATTCCATTATGCTTGTGCTTCACAATAAAATTCAATTTGCACTCTAAATGACAGTAAATAATCAAATCAGTTATTTCGTTGCTCGGACGAGCAATTACTTATTTGCGCTGTTTTGCGGGGGATTAAACGCATTAAGAGCTGGCGGTAGCAACGGCGGTGGCGTCGAGCGTAGCGGTTGACACACAGTGAACTGAATTCCTGGGAAAAAGGCGAATAGGAAAACAAAAACGCGTGGCAAAAAAGACTGATTATAATTTTCCATCATTATTGAAGATACTGTAACAGACTCTAATAATTCATCTTCTCAAATAAGAATGTTTCAAATCTACGAAGTTTATTCAATATAATGCATCAAATATGAAAATCAAGGTTTCAACCACTAAACAAATTGTTTGCGAATGTTTTTTCACAACGCACTGGTGCTGATAGACCATTTGTAATAAATAAAAGTATTTTAATGTAAACCGCATCTCAAACTCATAATTAATAAAAATTACGGTAACTAAAACAAATTAGCAGATTTTGTTTCTTTTTTTTTATTAATTCTCAATGATAAGTAACATTTGAAAGTAGATTCTTAATAGGTGCTCGGAATATCACCTTTTTGCTAATTTAACCATGTGCTTATCTCTCCGCAGTTACAAAAGTTATCTCTACAAAATTATAAAATTTCATTAAAATGGGTCTGGATTGAGAATGTTTCCTTAGAAGACAAAGCATACGCAGCAGCTATTGTTATTAAGAGCAGTAATCCTAAAGTCATTTCAAGGTTTAAAAATACAAGTGGAGTGCATGTAAAGTTATGATTACTGGTTCCTAGAATGCTAGACTCCTTTATAAAGTTTGAAAATCCTGAGAAGGGAACCTCACAGAAGTGCAGTGAAACACACAAACAAGTTTCCCAAGAAAATTTACAGCTGAAGTTTTCCATAAATATACATACTTACGTCTCCCTAAAACAAATTTACATTTAGAAGATTCCCTATTCGAGACGGAACGATAATGGTCGCCGAATCTAAAGACCGAAATCTAGGCCAACGTAGCATCTCGCGACAGATAAACAGCGATTTTTCGGTGAGGACCGTACGAAATCGTGTGTGCGCACGTAAAAATGCCGAGTTTACGCCGGAAATGCGGACGAACCCGACGTTGCATTACCATTCCGTCGTACGAAATAAGATAAGTGAAGACGACACGGCCGTCCCGAAATTTACGGCCTTCACCGCTGTTCGCGTCAAAGAAACAATAAATTTTAACAAAGATAGAGCACGTTCTTGTGCAATTCCTCTCCCGCGACGCGTTATCCTATCGGATATGCATAGGTTTCGATCTAAATATGGAGATGTACGGATGCATTTATAAGGAAAAATGCGACTCGTCAATTTTCCATCTTACATAGGGCGTATAAAATTTGAATGAGTATGCTTCCATCAGATGAACAAACAACCATCGTCATGTACGAGATTTTATTTCAAACCGACACCAATCTGATACGAATTTCGTGATGTTTTGGTGGCTACTCGTTTTCTGTGTAGAGAAAGATCTTGAGTTTAATTGATATATTAATTTAAATTGGGCGCCAATAGGAAAGTTACGGAAGGGAATGCAAGAGAACAAATGCAAAAATAACAATTGAAAAACATTAATTGATAAAATATGATATATGATATATGACGATGAATTTAGATATAAATGATACCGCAAAAAATACTTAATAAACATGAAATTACATAATTTCTACCCGCAAACAACAAAACTACTGTTACTTGGTTAGCTTCAGACATCATCTATGAACTACATCAGTATAATTGTTTATTGTTTTCAACCACTACTACTCAAAAGTATTTACGACGAATTACCAAAGAATTCCATGACGTTTCTTTGTCATTCCACCCGATACGGATCTACTTTTTGATAATTTGACTGCTTGAAAGAAATTGGTTAGATAGGAGTTCAAATTTGGCGCGGGTATTTTGTTCCATGTATAAATGAATGTGAGTATGTAACTTTGCTCAGAGACTCCGCCACTACTTCCGTTCTCTTCGTCCTTTTATTATTTTCGGCGGAACGGAGAAAATACTGGCGTTCTATAACCTCCACGACGTTGGCAGCACAATAGCAATGTTCTCGACCTTTTATATAAATTTCGCACAAAGCACGCAATAACCGTTTCATTTTTACGATGGCGAAATAAATTTTTAAAATTAATTTTTTTATAGAAATATAGGGCCGGAAAAGCGGGCCGATTTCCAGGAGGAAAATTGGCATGTGAAGGTTGGGCGGTTAGTCGACTATATGTCGTCGAGACGTTATTAAAGTTTAAAAGTTTTATTCCCGTGTCGAAATGAAATTACACGTGTGTTCGACATACGGGGTCTTTGATTAAACATTTTAGTGTGAACGTGACGTACGAATAGTTTTCTATTAAAGATAGATGGTTTGGGAATTTCTATTTTTCCCGTGAGTGGTGAATTTGTCTTTTTTAGAAATTTTAAAGCGTGAAAACGATTTGTTTTTGTAGGTACAGTTTGTATAGTAAGTACACAATACTCCTATACATTAATGATAAGCGAAGACTCCAAAATTGAAAAGTAGAATTAGCCTTTAAAACTCGAAAATGCACAGAGACGAATTTCACGTACAATTCAACCAAAACTCAACATCCCTCGGTACGTTGCGGTAGCGAGGAGCAAACAATTTCGAAAGGCCGGCGTGCATCACCGTGTTAAAAGGACCAACAACGCGACATTAACAAACATCCATGCGCGCGCGCGCACACACGGTTTAATTGTCGCTAGGCAAAAGCTTTTGACCGCGCCGATGCACGCAATGCACACAGCATCCATTCCATGTGTGTATACTTGTTTCGTATAAAACGGATGCGGGCAAATCCAAGGTCCGAGAGCTCCCCGACGGCATGGATTCCGCTTAAAAAGTGAATTGCTTAATCTAACTGCGATTCCTATTCGTTATTTATGACAACGGTGAACCCAAGACAATTGATTAATATTGCGTTCATTTCAATTACCGAAAATTGTAAACTTTGGTTAACTAAAAAAATGCGATAATCACCAGAAAAACCAACCTTGTTTTATAACGCTTAAAGACTAAAATACAACATCTCGTATAATGCCCCGAGTAAATGATATACCAGTCGATATTTCCAATCTGACGGATGCTAGTCAGACATTATTTCATGCGGCAATAAATTTTCCAAAGCGAGGAAACAAAAGAGGCGAATCACCTTGTCCTCGTTCGTGACATCGTCGACGTTTCCCATAAAGCGGAGCAACAAAGAAAAAACAGTAAAACGAATGCATTAAACATCTATCCGTATTAAGATATTCTAATAACGTGGAATCGAGGACAATACAATAAATAGGAATCGATACGTGCGGTAAAATCACATTGTTATTTGCAATCTTCGTTTCGAAGTCTCAAACATTAAAGGCTGCATCTGTTTCTATTGGAATATTATTGAAACGTTGGATAAACGTCGACAGGACGATTTAGTAAGATCGTAAACGAATCTAAAGGAATCATGTTAGGTTGTGGCGACATCCTAAAATGCCTATAAGTTTCCATAATTCTGTTATTTAGACCAAAGCAATAGCAGAATTGAAGACAGTGTCATCTTTTTAGTGCCTATCAATTATCAAGGTAAAACTCTTTATCAACATGACCGAGGCCTTTAGTTCAACATCGAATGACTGTTACCTTGCATAGTACCCATAAAATGTAACTGTGCCATATTGAAGAAAAAACGCAATTACTCGCTATACAGTTCCCCGACAAGTTCCATCCATTATCCAGTTAGGATTTAATATGTATATGTAACAGTATAAATAGCGTTAAGGTTATATCATTAGTGTGCAAGTGTACGCGTTAGATCCCACAAACGGTAAATTCCTTTACATTCATCACTCCATCCAAGTAGCATATAGCGGCTCATTTAGCAAACGATCGGTTAAAATATGGGCGCCCCAAAACGTATAGTCGTAATTATTCCATATACACTATCGTGTCTGAAGCAATCTACAAGATCGATATTGATGGATTTTGTCTCCGCACAGCGCGATTATCGAAAGAAACTAATGCGATTCCCCGTGTATGATTAATGAAGTTCTTTCGACCGATAAAGAAGTGACATTTAGGAAATAACTACAATCTATTTATTCGCCCGTGTATATAGATCAATTTACGCATATCTAACGGAACCATAATTGTTCAATTTGAATTAAATCGATAGAAGGTATTTGTATTGTGCAAGTAAGAGGCACTAGAATAGCTTTGTTCTTAACTGGAAACGTGCCACATTGTTTTGAGTTAATTAATAATTTGCCTGGTAAGTGAAGACGATACACTGAACTAAAGAGACGCGTTAATTTAACATTTTTTTTTCATGAAACATGATACCGATTGTGAAGACATACCTGAACCAAAATTAGTGTATTTTAATTTCGTATGTTGGTACAAAAATGTTACTATATTTTTAACGCTTTGACAAACAATAATGATAGCAAGGACTGTAGCGTATTGTGGTAAATAACACATACATAAGTATCGGCAAGCTGCGCACCATACACACTGAGAGAAAAAAAATGCTTTAATCCAACTAAAATATAGGCAGCCAATCAAAAAATTTAGGTTAAATACAGTCGACTGTTTTTTTGTTCAATCAACAATTCAACAATTCAATTTGTGTGGAAAAAAAAAATGTTGTTGTTCTACAAAATAAAATCGTTGCCTCAATATTCTTTTATACTTGCGTCAACGCAAAAACTTGTTGCGCGAACAATATAACAATGTTAACTTACAACATTTTTTTATTCAGTTTAACAAATCGCTTCGTTGTTCTAAGTACATACATTTTGTTGTTGCAACAATCGATATTTATATATAGTGGTTTCCACGAAAACGTATTTTGGCAATTGACACATTATTAATATCAGACACACATTTGATTTATTAATTTTAAATTAATTAATTAATTAAAAAATTTAATTTTTTGGTTAAATCAAACGGTCCTTTGGTTTAATGCTATTCTATTACTATTTTGGTTCAAACATTACTACTTTGTCAACTTGACGCTTTGCTGAAACGACTTTTTTTTAATTAGGTCTCAACCAAATAAATGTCTTCTTTCTAAAATTTCTTGACGCAAATTAAATTGTTAAATGACTGCTATGTGGTCTTCTTCTTTGGCTACAAATTCATTTTGTTATTTTAACACATTTGTTTCCCTCAGTTTATTTTTAATTAATTTCAAGGGCATGGTCCTCATCATCAACCGGTGACCGAATGATGTGTACACACATCATACAGCCCCTATTAATCATGCGTATGCTTTTGAAAACTTAAAATTAGTTATTAACATACCAACGAACGATTGCTCGAAATTGCAAACACAAAACGAGAAAAATATTGAAGAGCGAAGAATTGATCTCGGAAAATTAATTTACTAAAAGTCATTCCACATGGCTCACTTGGAAGAAAATGTTCAAGGATTTCAATCTACATTTGTAATATGTACACAACAATAATATTGTACAGTGTATACGTACTTTCGATCGCTTACTTAACCTATATTCGATTCATTCCACTTCGGATACAATAATATCCATGTAATATTCTCTACGGTCTAGCAAATTAATGTTTAATTAATGGCGACTATTATTGTTACGATATCGACTATTGATATACGTGAATGCGCAAATCAATCACTTGTCGTAGTATAGCAATCCTACCTACGCATGAATGTAATCATGATAATAATGCCGTATAGCTTGTAAGTACCTGCACGTTCTATTATAATAATGACACTACAGTTATATACTTAGCTATATATATATATCTATATATATATATATATATATATATATACAGATACTTGAAATCCTTTAATTTAATTGTGGCACATAAACCATATAAACCATTACATATTTATTCATTTTTGATTGTTCCGTGTACCCCACTTACTTTCTGCAGGTACCTTTTATTGATTTCCAAACAAAATTGACGTGAAAATTATTACATATTACGTACATCTCTGTGAAAATTGAAATCCAACATTTCATAAAAGCGATTGGTAGAGATTGATTTCACTTCATTTAAACTAAATTAACACCTGCTCTGCTAATGCAAGGCTAAGTCAGGCACTGACGTAGGACATCTCTCGTTCATCCACTCCCCTGTTCCTTTTGTCGGAAATCACTGAAACAAATTAAATTTGCCTTTTTTTCTCTCACGAAGCCCGGCCTTCTTCTTTTCTTCGAATCTACATTGAATTTTAACTTTTAAACTGTACCGCGGAAGTGTCCCAGCGACGAGAGTAATGAGATAAATCCATTTAAATTAATGGACAACCTTTTTTTAAGCACGCGGGCGCATTTCCTTAATCAAAGGCAAGGAAGCACAGTTGGACGAAAGAAGAAGAGAAAAGAAACTGGAAAGGAGGGAAAAAAAAGAAAAGAAAGGACATCATTGGTATCGAAAAGAAAGGAAGCCTCGGGAGTAGGAAGTGGGATTCCATTATAATTCTTCGGTTCGGTTTTATACGGATTGAATGGAAATCTCAATAATGATAAGTGCAAATTTTAATTGAATTTTACTAGAAAAAAGGGGAAAAAAAACGTCAAGTAGGGAGAAAGAGGAAACGGAAAAGGGGCGAACTTAATATACTTAATGAAAAAGGAAACCAACTTTACTCTTATTGCTTTTCTTGGCCAATTAAAAATTGAAAATGTCTTGTTTTTGGAAGCAAAATGGCGGACATCTACGTTAAATTCTCTTAATTGAATAATCTAATCCCTGATTTATAGATTATGTATGCTGGGTCGGCGCATTATAAATATGAAAACGTGCCCCTCAGCTCAATGAGAAATTTCACTTGGAATTTGGAATGCTTCCTGCTGGCCTAAATCTAGAGGATAATTTATTTCGCTTTTATCGGATTACGAATCCTAAATGATATACGGAGGCATCTAGATAACGACATGACGGTGTATTTGTACGTCAAAGATCGATTAAGATAATGGAAACGTATTTCGGTGAAATATGGATCGTGTCAAGATGATTTGTAAGAGTGAGTTTATTATCCAACACCTCCATGTATGTTTCGAGAAATTAAGCTTGCGTTTGGATGATCAACAAAATAATTATTACTACTCTTGCTGTTAAAATAGTGGATTGTAAAAGATAACAAGCAAAAATAAAAAATGCGTGGCATACCATTAGTGTCTAGTACTTTTTTTTAATTAAAAATATTATGTGTTTTGAAAAATATTATTTTATTTAATTCGATGCAGGCTTCCTTAAATCAATGAATCCTTTTTCCAAGTGTTCCTCTTCGAAGCTAAACGTGAAAGAGCATTTCTCATAAAGCTAAAACCATCTCCTCCACCACACGTTTTTCCTCGTCCATACTGTTGTATTTGTACGAGAAGCAAATTAATTAATTAATCTAACGCGACAAAAACGCAACAGATGACAAAGATGCGAAAGGTAAGACAGCCATCTGCTAGTTCTGGAAGAGTCGAGCGAACTAAACATCTAGATGGAAGTCCCGATAGCGCCTTTCAGGAGTAGGCACCCACCATTTATTATTACCTAAACCTGAGTGACGGTAAGCGATGAATAATAAGCACAGCCGCGCTAAGCGAAAGGGTTATAGCTTTCACGTGCTGAACGCTTAATTAATTAGAAAATCTAATTAATATAAATTAATAGAATGCGATAATTTACTTATACGTCTTATTTAAATAAATTTAGTAGAATTACGGAACCGTCGCATAAATCATCTCTTGACGGTTGACAAGTCCCCACATTATCGAAAAATATTAAAAGGAGCGCCAACTGTTGCTTTTAATATTACGTAAAATAAATAAATTGCAGGTATGGTGGAGTGGGGTGGGGAGCTTAAGATAATCCCCAAAACGTTGAAAGGAATCTGCTTCATTATCAAAGCGACTAGAACGGATTCAAACGCGAAGCGCGGCTTTAACGCTCTAGGGTTGAATATCTCGTCGGCCTGTTCGTATGTAAATCCCGCGCCGCAACGTCGCTGTATATTACGCGACATTATGTAAATGGTGTGGTGGCGTACTGTTGCTGTTTCCTCGACTAGAAAAGCGCTCTGAATTCCCCCCTGAATGCTTTATTCTTCTGGCTCTTGTTGTACGTATGCGAACGCCGGAGACAACTAATGACGGCTTCGTTAGGGAGCTACGTAGTCGCAGAACTATTAACGTCGGATTATATGGCACAATATCCCTGAATGCTGGCGAAGTTGGAAGCTATCTTTCACATTTTTTACATTTTTTAATTAATTATGCGTTAAAAAAAACAGGCCTTAGCGTTTATTCTTCATTACAGATAGTTTAGCCGTCGACGCATTATTTTATTCGAATGCATGAGGATTTTCAGTGTGGTAAGCTAGAAGTGACTTGATTTACAATCACCACTTGTATTATCACAAAACAACATTGTAAGACTATCCTTACACAAAAAAAAAAAACTTGATTTGGAACGTAGCCTTTCATCAAACTGTTTGAATTCATTCGCAAATTCCTCTGCAGCTCTTTCATTTGAACATCATCTGATTTTTAAAGATATTTTACAACCTTTAATGCAAAGTACAGATCCATTGTTATAACAACATTCAGTAGTTCAAAAATATCAACAATACGTTTCGCGTAAATTGCTAGAACGGAAGCAAACAAAGCAGATTTAATTTCATCTTCATTCCATTAATTCGAACTAAATTGCCTCCGTATATCGAGATCGGTTATCGTTTACGATTTTAATTTCGCGTTTAAACACAACGAGAAAAACCAATGAAAACACAATTACAGGGTATTACGTCGTATAAGCGAAATATCCGCCCGATATTAGCAACGGGCGATGACGGCCCGGTCATTATTAGAGAAGCATTCGTTGTCGGCATAGTACAGCCTAGAGCGGCGGAGTGGTACTCTACCAGCCGGCAATATGTTCTTGTTCCAGGGATAAAAGAGCGCGCGACAGCTTGCGCACAGTAGCGTATTGATATCGAAAGTCCGACTGTTATTAATTTCTTGTAGCAAACGCCGGACATTATCGAACAACGAACACCATTTTCGTAACAGAGTACAACTCGCAATTAAAAGTAGATTAATATTATGTGTCTGGTGTTTCTATGTGTGCCGTATGTCGTTGCCTGCTGCTGGTGCTGCTACCTCCGTTCGTAATTGCCGGATTGTTCCCGCATAGGGTAGCAAAGAGATCGAAAACTAATTATGGCGCGTAGCACGAACTATTCTCTTCGATTACAAAGGTAGGGATTTGGTCTATGAAAAATTCTTCGTTTGGTGTTCGTGTTTCGGAAGCAGAATGTTTCTGCAGTAATGTCTAGGCAAACGTAGTAATTGTAATGGTTGAAGCAAATTAATTGGGTTGGCATCTCTACAGCGTTGAACAGATTGGTTACAATACAATAGTATAATATATAATAGTGCTAGTGGTAACACAAATGTATAACAGGCATTGACGTTAGCAGTAGTGGTTAGTGGTTAAGATAATTTATTTCTTGAGCAATTTAACAAATTCCAACATAAAACCAAAATTTGAATTTCTCGTGTTTTACTCTAAATCTCCTTGAGGATCTTTCAGCGCAATACAAAGGCTTCAGTTACATGTTCCTGAATAAAATCAGACTCGGAGAATCGATTTCCGCCACCCTCATTTACCAATCTCGTTTATTTTTCGAATTACACCCCGAAAGAGGCTAAAGATAGGGATCAAAGTTTCCCAACAATATAAAACTTATAGCTCGCCTACCGCCAGAGACAGAAAGTCGGGGTAACTTTTAATAGATCCACCATGAATAGATATAATTGATGGAAATTCCGGACGATTTGACGATTTCAAAAATGTTTTAAAATATTTATTTGGATGACGATTCCTTATGCGGTTTGACCTCCTGATTATAGCGATTCCGATCAGTTTGCGGTATCTTCAACGAGTTTTGAGAAATTTGAGTTTGACTCTCCTAATTGCGACTACTCTACTATAGAACATGCTCTCCCTTTGATTTCCCAATCAACCGCTAAATACGTATACTTCCTTTCCGCAAGCATTAATTTTAATTAACTTCGGGAAATTAGAAGGCGCCGAAACTGAATTTAAGTTCCTAAGTCTGCCAATTTCGTTTACTCTAAAAGACAAACGGATTCCGACCGACTAGGATAGGAGATAGTTTATCTCGCTTCTCGCTGTTGAATTCTAGAACGCGGTATTTTTCCGATATTAATAAGAACATCGTACAGAACCTCACTATTACAAGACATCTTTACGTGCGAGAATCAGGCTTGAGAAAGGTAGCAGATATCCGATATCGTAAACAGGACGAAAGATATTGAAAAGTTTAAAAGATTAAAGCGACGAAACGCCGCTAATCTAGAATCTTATTCCTTACGATACGATTCGTGCGATTACCTAGTTGCATTAATTAGATCCCTGGGCTCCCTTTGAACCCTGTACGAATCGAAGAGGATTATACGCGTACATTCAGCTTTGATACGACTACCGCTACACCAATTCGATCGGTATAAGGCTCGTAATATATCCCGTCTTTTGATGTTTTCCCATTTAATTTCGCGATACTACTTCCGGTATCGATGAAAAATAATACAGTTTTGATATGAATGAGTACCTTTTTAACCCACTTTACGAGATCGCTAGGCTTTAATGATTTAAAAGCGTACAACTACATAGAAAGCTATTTTTATCGTACTAGAGATTTTTCAATTTTTTCCCGCAATTTTTTTTTCGATTGATTGGTTTTTATTCTACCAACTTAAAATCGAAATCAAGTAAATAACCCTGATACTTATCCATAGATTCCCCGTGGAATCTCGTGAACCTGTTTTCCACAAATTTCACTGGGTTTGTTAATCATTCACCCTTTTCTTGAAATGGAGAGTAGTTTATTCGATATTTGCGTTCAACTCAGAGGTGTTTTTAATTAGAATTGACGGATAAACAACGTAAATCGACAGAACTAATTAAAGTGAATAAAAAACGCGCATATAAACAAGTGTTTTAGCGTAAATATTGATTACACTGTTACTTCACTAGAACAAATAAACTGTTGATGTTCGACACTAAAAGCTTTTTTCATGGTACATTTTTTACTCATTGTATTTTAAATAAATCTACGTAAACGAACAGGTTAACTTTTCCGTTGATATATCGCAGTTTGTGTTTTTATTTTTACGATAATTATTTTGTAAACAAACAAGCCTGCCAACTAAACTACCCACTTGAATGGAGAAATAACGGAATCAGTTAGAATAAAATTATATAGCAGTTTAACACCTCGGAGACACGCTTCGCACGAATCTACGGATATCCTTTTCGAGTATTATTCGGTTAGGACATTTGTTAACAAATCCCAAAAATGTTCAGCTGGGTTGCTATACGTCTTCTTTCAACTCCCAGGACCTTGAAGTAGGTTCCATGTTCATTACCTTCGTGCATAATACTTTTCGTATATAACGCGAAACATACGATGAATTTCGGATGGATCATGTATTCCACCTCGTTCCTTTTTTTTCAGTAAAGGTGCTCCATTTCTAGCCACAAAAATTAATTTTGACAGTGGTGAGATGTTCAAACACTCAATTAAATATATCTTGTCCTGTACAAATGTTGTGCGTCAATAGTAGTTCCTCAAACATTTTGAAATCGGCGTCGAAAGCAAGAAAAATCAACTAATTGAGCTACACCGCCGTTGTACCATATGATTTCGCTGTGAGTTGAATCGACCAAGTCAGAAACTCGTTCCGTAACTGTATTTCGAGACAAAGGGGATTGCTTGAGCTAATAATTAATTCACAACTCACACATTGCTATCGGATGCAATTTCTACATATTTATTTATACCCAACCATTTATTTATTTCATTAAATTCCGTTTTAAAGGGGCTGAACTCCTGCCGGAAATTGCCCATATCCCTACAACGAGCATCAATCTAACGTTCGCCCAAACAACACTATTTCCCAACGCTCCAAATATAACAGCTTGATGACCGGGATATACCCTAGATGGCGCCCGATATAGTAAAAATCTCCCCTGACATTAGCCGCTAACGATCGACGTGAATTTGTCCGCAACATCGCGCGCATACACACACAAACGCGCGTTCATCCGACCAACTGTTCTAGCGCGACGCGCTCTTTTATTTTCGAAAAATGAGCCCCGAAAGGGCGAACTTTTAATGGACGAGCAAAATAAGATAATACGATTTTCTTGTTTTTATCGTTCCTTTGATACGTGCCCGCGCGTTGTGTACACTTGCGTGTGCTTTTGCATGCACTACGCCTCTTTTTTTAGGTTTAATTTCTCCCGTTTTATGTTCGCATTAATAATTTATACGGCTTTTAGATAACACCTCTCGTACTTTGATCAGCATTCCCTGTTTTTTTTTTCCTTTTCTCAGAGTTTCTATCTTCCTTCTTTTTAATTATCGGTGATTTTACGAGCATTACGCGCTTACACAAAAGCAGATGATGCTTATATGTAGGTACGTGCGTTCTTTGTTACTTTGCGACGAAAAAGGCAAAGCAAAATCTAACAAAGCCGTGTTTTAATGTACAGTGGAAGTTACAACGGAAAAAACGTGTATAAGGACAACCTAACATATTTTTACCAATTTATAGAAAGACTTTGAGAATATTATATTGCCACATTTTATCAATAGTTCTCATTTTTCACAAACTTCCCACTGCGCTTAGAGAAACTCACGTGTGACGTGTAGGAATAAGGATTCATAAATAATATATATGAATTCATGAAAAAAAAAAAAAATCTCGAAGAATGGGTTCAACTCCTGCATTTCATGTACTTATAATTTCAAATTCTAACTTTTAAAAGGTTCGGTCGAAGTGGATAGCTAACTTCGCGCCAAATTTAAAATTTACATTTTTAAATTATATTTCTATATACATACATTTATAGCTTAAATAATATATAAATGCTAAAATTTTAATAAACAACACAGTCTGTAATAAATAAATAATAAATATATAAAAAGATCAACAATAGTAATATAATATTAGTTTATAACGATATGAAAAAAAAATCACATATATGAAATACGAATTTACAGCATGCAACTTAATCTTACAACAATTTGAATACGAATTTTAAAGATATTAAAACCGTAAGCAACGTCGCTGACATTTTCAAGGACGTTGCTCCATTACAAGGCTTATAACCCGCCACTGACTCGCATAAACAAACTTCAACCTGATAGCCATCTACCGTTTGCTGGTAGCAACCACTGGTTACGGGGCCTTCCCCCACCGAGTAAGCTCGCGTGCACATGTACGTGATATTTTGAACTGTAAAATGGAATAATTTATAACAAACTACAACAATATTATAAGAAACCGATACTTACAGGCGTTGTTGAAGGAATAAGTAAATTTTGCGCAGACACTACTTTTAGCTCTTCTGCAAGTGACTTGAGTTGCATGATTTTCCCATAAGAAATCTATATCAGGTGGCGTTGAATCATCTATAAGGGGAAAACGTTAGACGCTTAGTTATTTTAACTTTATAAGGTTGGTGATATAAAAATCTCAAGGTTAAATATCATTGCATAATTATATCCAAAAGTTGTTATAGGTTATATGCGACTCCACAAATAACACAAACAAAACAGATTGGAAACATGTTTCTAGCCCGAAACAAATACCATACGCGTATGTCATCTTTTAGAATTGGAATTATATTCATGGTTCTGCCAATATAAATGCAATAAAGTTTTTTTCATTTGCGTACAATATAGATGTATACTATGTTCTGTACGTGACAAATGCAATCAAATAACAAGCAAAAAGACAATACGCCATCAAGCCGACGTCTAGGAACTAATACCAAAGACAAAAACAAAGCGCCATTTAGCCCAAACTCAGTTCCCTTTAATAGGTAAGTACATACGTGCCACATCTTCGGGTTATTTCGGAAAATTGAAAGCAAATAATACGTGTATGGATTTTTTGAACATGATCCTTTAATAAAAAAAAAAGGCACATAACCCTGCTACGTGATTCCATTTACCGTTTGCATCTTCCCAGAAAACGGAACACGGAACCAGCTACATTCGTGTCGGAATTAGGAACGGTATATGGGAAGCGTCTTCACATCTATGTGTGTCCGGCGGTTATAACCTTAATAATTTATAAAATTCCTCTTTTCTTTTATTAAAATTCCTTCTTCGCATCATACGTACATACATGATTTGTTTTTGTTATTAAATATTATTAAAGGGATCTATTTTTATATTGTTTCATATTTAAATCTTTAGTGTCGTGAAGTTGGTGTGAACGATTTAAATTTGCGCCATCTTACAACTAAATTGTTAATTTAGAGCACAATACCATAATGAATTAACCAAATTATATGAATGAATCATAAAAACAGGATGTAACGAAAAACATTATAGATAAATAGATATCAGTTGTAAGTATCAATAATTTATATACTTAAAATCTCATCAAATCTTTCTTATCTAATTTGCACAGAAATCATAAAATGTCATGTTTACAGTTACCTGTAATATTGAGCAAATTTGGTGTTTATGTTTCTTTTTTTTTTAATTGTTAAAAATGCTGTTAATTTTCTTTAAAAAAAAATCAACTACTCTATCTAAGAAAAACATAATACATACCTACAAACTACAGACAAACACACTTGAAGTTCATAAGTTTCCTTACATGTTATCACGAACGGCTGCCTACAAGGCACACCAACAGCCCTTATATCATCCATATACTCCGAACAAGTCGTATTCCCAAACGTAGAGGTGTTATCGTAGTCAGGCCCCAACCACGTAAATCGAAAACAATACGAACTTGCCGGATCCAACTGAGCCGAGACATATTGCACCACTAAATAATAATAAAAACATACATCACCTTAAAATTTTTCCAATTTAATTTACTTACATATGTAAGCACAGCCGAAATAAATTCCAAACACTAATAAATGTTTCGATTTCATTTTGTATGGTCACCTTTAATAAACAAACTATTCTCTAAAGAAATTCCTGCGTCTTTGAGTAGAGGAAGTGATAAGATAAACATGCTTTTTGTAATCTATGTATTATACGCAAGCAAGTACATTTCTGTAAAATAATCTTATCTATTCACTATTATCGATAGATATTAATTTAAATTTTACTTCCAGAAAAAATTAATTTCGAAAAGATGTGATACTAGCGACATCTACTATTAAATAGACTAACATGAATATCTACCAACAAGTGGTTACACTACTTTATCAACATATCGCCTTCTATTTCGAAATGGTTTTAAGATCTGCTATTCCACATAACCTGACGTGTACATTAGTTAATTCTAAGGTCTACGAAAAAAAAATCTCTGTTTACATATGAAAATCGAATTTTTGAATTAAAACTCAAAGATGCACTCCGTTCTACAAAGGGGCAACGCGATATTAGCGTATACTCTTAGTGTTCTTGCATGTTTGACGTTCGTTTGCTTCGCATCGACGGTATTTTTAAATTACCGCACACACGCCGAGCTAAATACGGTTAAAGTAGTAGTGTACGTGTTATTTCCTACTTTTAATATATAGGTACTCATTTTGCTTTATTTTATTGCAGGAAAAATGTGCCAGATTATAGTGCATCGAGGGAGAAGAACGACTTAGGATTCTTAACGTTTGATTTACACACCGACCTGTCACATCTATTCAATTGGAACGTTAAGCAGCTGTTTTTGTATCTTACTGCTGAATACGAGACAGCGAATAACAAGTTGAATCAGGTACGATGGGATACTTTGATTGACGTAAATTGTTAATATTTATGTATTTATCTTCAATAGGTTGTTTTGTGGGATAAGATCATCTTACGAGGTGAAAATGCTGTGCTAGATTTTAAGAATATGAATACCAAATACTATTTCTGGGATGATGGAAATGGTTTAAAGTAAGTTTATACCTTTCACCTTGTATGCTATGTTTAATATTTTTTGGAGACTAATATTGCTTGTAATAGATAAAATTTCTTCTTGCCATTACATATTAATGACATTACATGTGGAGTTCCTCAAGGTTCTTATTAGGACCGTTATTCTTCTTTTGCAAACTCTGTTTCTATTGAAATAATATATTCCTCTTAAAGTTGACACCCTTTAAAACATTACCGTTCTTCTTTTCTGTTTTAGAGGAAACAACAATATAACATTAACATTATCGTGGAATATAATTCCAAATGCGGGTCTTCTGCCCAATATATTTGCTCATGGTAGTCATTCGTTTCAATTTCCAGTAGACTACACCACTTCCAGGATGTAGAATATATAGAAGTTCTTTATTGATTTTTACATTTCAAATTTTGTTACTTTCTATATTTAATTTAAAAAGAAATAAAAAACCTACGGAATTACGTATTTTAATAAATATATTGTTTTCTTTCTTATTTACTTTTACTTTGTCTTAGTGGATATACAATTTTGAAACGTTAACATATAATTGACGACTGATTATAGACAATAATGAGCGTAACAAAACTAATTAATAAATGAATTAAAATGTGCACAAACAAAATAAATTAATATACGTTGTAATAAAAAATAAATACAAACTAAATCAGGCACAGTATTATCGTATGAAATGGGTTAAATTAATCATGTAGTGCATTGGTCCGTTTGTACGATTTTGTCTTCCGTAACTGGTGATATTAACGGTCTGCCATAAGATCCAAATTTACAACTTATTTCTAACATTTCTCTTAATCCCTGAAACACAAACAAAAGAGAAAAATTTTAGGTAATGTATTTATTTTCAATGTAGCAAGCTATGAACGTTTATTTCTAGATCTAAGTAGACTTTGAATGGGAATTATCCAAAGCAAAAGAAATAAAATGTCATAACCTCTTAACAAATGTCAAATTTTTAGGTTATATACAAAAAAAAAAATGCAAATATAATAACCTTATTTTCTGCTTTTAACCGCGAAACTGCCTCTTCATCTTTGTGAGATTTATCCTCGTCTATATGTGCAGCCTTATCCATTACAGCTGCCATCTCTTGCATTTTTTCAGCCTGTTCCGTTATCACCTTCTTATATTGTTCGTCTTGAAACGCAGAGAAATTTATACGGGATTTATAAATCTGTTGACTAGTATGTTGTCTATACTTTGACATTATGTGTTCTAATGCGGTCTGGTGTTCCTCTAAAGCGGCTCGTAATTCCCTATTTTCTTGTTGTATTTCTCGTAAATGCCTATTTTCTTTTTGTATATTAGCTATTAGTTGTGAGTGAGGTTTCTGGTGCGCCACTTCATTTAATTGTTCGACCTCTTCTTGGTACTAAAAATAACGTAAACAGAGTTATAGTTTCAAGAGGAAACTGCAAATGCTAAAGATGAATGATTTACCTGCTTCATTGCATCAATCTTCTTATTAATAGCGTGCGTTTCATTAAGCAGAACCTCTGCTACGCTATCACGTTCCTTCAAACGTCCAGCTAAACGTTTTGCATCAGTAATTATCTGTTGTATTGTGATAGACATTTTTATTAGGATAACTGTATCCTTTCGGTTATGTTCATATGTTTTCGACGAGCAAATCTATCGCATTGTTATCGGAAACATTAATTGACGATGAATTCGTCGTCACAATGACGAATTACCTAATTAATATCGATTTGTTTATTTTAAAAACTTATCGATGCCTTAACATTTACAACAGCTGTCACGTTTTTTAACCGTACAGTCGTGAATTGAGATGGAAATAATGTGTGTGAAAGGATGTGTGACTAATATCATTCTATTTCCCGAATATCAATGGCAATTCTCTTTCAAATTGTTGTGCGTAACGGAGGGATTTTTTTTTATTAATTAAAAAATTAACGAATGTTTAAAACACAATTACTTCATTATATTAACAATAGGGAATCCATTTGAAAATCGCGCCATGATAATATTGGAATTTCTAGAAGTCATAGCGACATTGTGATATAGATGGCGCTTACGCGTATTAGACCTCTGTAGGGAAATATTTAAAAATTATGGCAATCAAAACCATAACTTGCGTATGGCCGGAATCAACTAAAATCCGATCGATCCATACTCTTAACGTCAAATACATTTATTTTATACATTTTTCGTGACATAAAACACATTGTATATTAACGGTATTAACCAATAAGATTGCTTTTATACCGAACATTAGATATGATTCAGATTAGACATTAACATTTTCATGATTTAATTGAATAATTTAAAACTTGAAAAATAAATGCAGCAAACACCAAAGTAAACTTTATTTAGAATCAACTACAGCAGATAAAACTTAATAAAATCTACCATGGGCGTAACCGGAGAGGGGGAGGTGGCAGGTCATGCCTCTGAAATAATTTCACCTTTTATTGCCGGTCATACAAAAATCACCAAAACATCAACTCTGATTGGCTTCCCCGTTGACCAAATTCTGGCGACGCCCATGAAACCTAATCATCACATTAGTGATCGTATTGAAATAAGAACGCGGAGGGCGTTCTCATAGGGATAAGCGTCGTGCTTCCATCGACTGACTTCAGAACCCAATAATCTCTTCCGTTAACGTTCTTCGTTTCGGCGTTTCCAGAATTTGTGAAAGGCGGTTTGAATAAGGTGTGATAAGCGGGCGGTGGTGGTAGCAGGTGATCATCCTTGGATCTGTTTCCTCTGGAATTCTTGGTTATGGTGAATAAAGCGTCCGGATTTGTGGTTCCGCTGGATTCCATGCGGCTGTTGCATTTGGTGCATAATAGTTCGCATAGGAAAGCAATAGTCGATACGATGAAACCGCCTACCACGATATAGTAGGTCATTATCAAATCAGTGTTTTGCAATTGCCTTTCTTTGCTGCCTAGGTCCAATGGGCAGATTTGAGTGTCCGGTAGACCTTCGCGAAGGGAGTACATGACGATGCCAGATTCTACCAGGTGTTCTAATCTGTAACAATGGATATACCGTGCTACTATAATCAATATATCGGAGACCATGTTACCTAAAGCGATGCAATCACTTTATTTATGAAAAATTTCCGATATATTGCCGGTTACTTCTCTTACTGAATACCCGCTACTGCTGTTGTTATTTTAAAAGACGAAGTTGGCTGTAATTTTGCGAATTTAAAAAGGTCAAATCAATAATCAATACGCGACATATATGGTTACCGCTCTACTAGATGATGTTTTGAAATGTTAAAGTGACTTGGACGATATATTTTGGCGCTTTTCCTTTGGAAACTAAAAAATATCGCAAAAAAAGTTAAATACTTACATATTATCGAATAATTCCGCGAAAGGAAACCTGGGTGAGTAACCAAAAGACCTCAAATTGTCGGTAATAACCCAAGTAGTCACCACGAAAGTGCATCTATCGGCTTCAGCAATGCTAGGATCCACCTTACTCAAGTAATCGCGATACATCAAGTGGTCCACGATTGGCCTCTCTCCGATATACATATAATCCTGTCTCCTCACCCGATTTTCCAAAATAGTAGTCGCTTCCTCCTCTAGGAATTCACCATGAGATCCCTGGAGACTGATTTTGAAATTGATATCCTAGAAAAAATTCTTTACTTTCGAAGATTTTCATTTGTAGCCGATTATAGATCCCTACGTTATCTAAAGCGGCTTCAATCGCGTTCCCCTTTTGCGAAACCCATGTGTATTTCTTGGTGCCTATATCGGTGATGCTTGAAATTGGCAGGGTGAATCTCGAAAGCGTCAAGAAAGCTGTTAAGTTGGCGGTGTAAAACGCTGTTAGAATAGTGATGAAGATCCACCACGTCGCGAAAAGTATCCTAGAAGAATCTGCAAGACATTCACCAAGTAATATTCGTCTGGACAACTTTAGATCTACCTGTTTGCGGAGATAAAGTGCTACCCTGCTTCAGCAAGGCTCCATAAACAAACCACACACAGGAAGGTAAAGGATAGACTATGTTGTTGTCGTCCCTGCAGAGTCTAGTTTGTAAAAGTATTAGGAAATAAATTATGGGTCCCACAGCAAATAGAGACACCAGAATCAACAGCCAAACTTGAAAGGTGAACGGTGCCAGGAGTCCAGAACCAGTAGCAGAAACCGGAGGTCTTTTCATTAAGACGACCCATTCGGCTTTGCTTAAACTCGTGGAGAATCTTATGTGGTTAGCGATGTAGGGGAAAGCTGGTAAGAATGCTGCGCCGATATCGACTTCCTGAAGAAGAATTAGTATTTTTGATTTTTTAAAAGGCAATTTTGATTATTTGCAATAAGAATACAGGAGACGTAATGTATGAAATATCCTTTATGCAGCGAATAAAAACTAAATTCAATTGTATTAACAACAAACATTATTAAAAATTAAGACAAGGTGCTTTTCGCTTCCACAATACAGCTTCTACAGTAGCCACTTTTGAGGATGCGGAATTAACGTAGGTACACCGTATGCCGCTATCAGTATTATTCTATTTTCGATAAACTGTTCTGCACATTATCCAACTAAATAAATAAAGATATTCTTTTACGTTTTGTTTACTCTTTTACCTACCGAGAGGGTATTATTTTTCCTTATTATTTCGTTCCATCCGCTACTGTCACGCAAAATTACTGTCTGTCCGCATTATTATTAATGTCCTAGGAACGGACGGGAGTTACATATATGAATCCAAGAATCGAAGCTAACACAAAATGATGGATAACGTTACAAGGGCACCATTATCAATCATACATAATTTGTTTCTACCAACGCGGCACATCATTACCGGCGCGGCGATTCTAGTTGATGGGAGCGGACACCGATTATTTAGCTTATTTTAACGCAACGCTTACAATTCTAGAATCGTGATGAAAATTGTTGTTTTACAATACCTCTCGTATAGAAAAGACAATGATATTTACACATCAAATATCGAACCTTTGTAAGCGTTTATCGAAGAAGCAAGTTGACAGCGGTTGTCGGAGATAATTTGTTTGCTGAAGGTGATCAAACAAATTTAAACTTCTAACATTGAAGGGCTTTGTTATAGATCGGATTTTCGAATTTAATAAAAGTATCCCAAGCTACTTACGTTTCTTGATAACATACCAACGATACCGTTATCTGCGGCGTTCAAGCTGTCCTCAGGTGGTTTGACGATTTCGTACTTGAAACCGAATTTCTTCCTCAAGATTTCGATGTAGTCGAAAGCTATACCACCGGCTTCCCATGTTCCATTAACTTCAACTATACTACTTAACGGTGGATTCTGTGGAATAGTTCAATGTAATTCCATTATCGCGTCTTCAATAAATTACGTACATGAATTGTTGCAATTCTTAGGGTGTAATTCCTTAATAATCGAGCTTGGTGACGTATATTTTCTCCTCGAATCGAAGAAGTGCCTAAAATATAATTTGGTGTTGAGACATTACTCTTGGAGTTGGTTCTTTTGAGATTCTAGACTAGACCTCTTTTGTTTTTCTACGGAGGAGAGTCAGATAAATATCCGATTTTAGCAAGATTCAGAAAAATTTTTATGTCAATATGTGAAGGCCACTTTAAAACTTCGTCAATAAATTACATTAAATCTTTCCACACAATATATGTTTAGCTAATTTTGAATTAATAATAACCTCTAAAATATGTTGCATAAAAACGCTTTAAACTTGTTGGGAGCAATTTATTTTCCAGATTATTTTTTTTTTTTCGAATGTTGACATTCGACACAAACACAGCGATTGCTTTAATAACCATTGGAATACATAGCAAGTCGTTCGGATTCCTTGTTGACATTGACATCAAGCTTAAAAGCTTTTTTATTACCTTCAACTATTCAACGATAATCATTGGTCTCTATTTTTTCTTATGGACAGAGCTAAGTAGATAGTGTACAATTACAGAGCTTCGGAGAAGTTTGTTTATTTCACAATGTCAAACAAAAATTTAGGTATTTTAGGATCTGAAATTGTCGTATTCGATGAAAAATATTGACTTTTCAAGTCTCTAGTTTTATCTCCAATGCAAATCTACTAAAGGAAAAGTCGCGTTTTAGCATTTGTAACAAAATTCCCAATCATTTAAAGCACCGAAGTTTTCGGTCATGGAACCCTCTTCTAGATTCTAGCTTTCAGAACAAGTGGAAGCAAATATGATCAAGTACATACATCTATTCTAGAACAAAATATATTAGACGCAAGTGTAATAAAGAAACCTCTATTTTGATAAAAAAAAAATAAAGTTCTCCTCATTAAACTGAAGTCTCAAATCAGCATTTATTGCACCCACTCAACTATTTTTTTAAATTTCGCGGATGATTTGGTTGGTATTTCTGGCAATAAAAAACGTATTCCCAAATTTCTTTAAAAAGCCCAAGATCCAAAGAAGATTTTGATCGTATTTAAATTGAAAGGAGAAACATTGCAGCATGATTAATAGAATTTTTCGCGGATATTAGGAATAAAATTTTATTCTATTAAGAAGTAAATCTTTCCGAACAGTCAATTTCACACCTATCATAATTTTTCGTTTTTGTTTCTTATGCATACCCTTCATAAATTTCTTGACAAACTTACCAAAAGATTTATCTCCGGGACATGTTAAATTCGCACACAAACTAAATAGTACTAAATCAACTAAGCTCATCGCTTTTTTTTTTAATTTCGCCGTTAGCGTAACTTACTACATCGCGACTTCACTTCAGAGTACCTTTCCGGTCGCCTTAATAGAGTAAGACTGTGAGTTGCGTCTCTGTCAAGAAAGATACAAAACTATAGGTTCAACTTTATTAACTAAACGCTTTTTCGAGCGGAAAAAGCTTGCGCTTGCGTGACTTGTTTTAGTTTTAACGCTAAAAGCTGTAAAACGTAATAAAACACACCATTTATTTAATGTCTCAACGGTGTTTTATTAATGACACCAACTAGATATCAACATGCATGTGTACTTTTTAATTCTGGCGCGACTATCTCTTCGTATATGGAGTTAAACTGTGACAAACAAAGTTTTTTGTAAATCGATACACTTACTATTTTTTTTGTTAGTTAAATCATCGAGGATACTGTGGAAAAAAACTGAGACTGCAATGTACGTTAAATATTCTTAAAAATGTATAAATTATTTAAAAGAATATTTTCTTAATACTCCACAGTAATATTTGATATTGGCTCATTAATTGGTTCTATCCAGGTAACGATTCAAGATTCAAAGTTCTATCCCCCATCAAAATATTTTAACACATTTCTGGAATCATAAAATCGTCCGCTTTTACTCAAAAACATGTAACGGAAGCCTTCGTACTGCGCTGAAGAGTCCTCAAGGGGATTTAGAGTAAAACATGAGAAATCAAATTTTAGTTTTATGTTGGAATTTATTAAAAATTCCAAAATTATCAACTCCGCGTAGAAATCATCCGATGGGATCTAGGGATGATTTCTTTTACTTAAATAATCGCGTACTTTAAAAGAAAATTCAAAATTTAAGCTTAAATATTTTTATTGGGATGATACAAATGAAACGGCTTCGTATATTGTGCTAATCATCCGCGAAATTGAATAAATGCCAGCTCTAATAAAATGCCGATTTGAATCTATGAAAAAAATCCTTAAATCGATTATCAAATACTTGAGCGTGATATTGGAATTAAGTAATCAAGGATATCTTGAATTTTTAATATCACTGCATCAGTTTATCATGATTAATCGCCGCAATTGGCGTCTATTCATAAAAAGAGATATAGTTGAATAGGTTTTTTCGTAGTATTTGATTAAATAAAGGCGGGAGTATATGCACCAATATACATTAATTCATGCCTGAATGGCGTGCTTATTTCTGTATCCGATCTAATTGCATTAGACTCCACGTTTCATACGGTAGCCATGAATATTTTATTAATCTGCTTATCTAATATCGCTTAATAGTTAATTATATGGTTGATGGTTAACATGTACTGAGATAATTATTTTTTTTATTATGCTCGGCCTTTTACCACAATAACATGAGGCGAAGCTTACAAAAATAAATTTATACATCATTTATACATATATGAAATTTTCACCTTTCACATAATAGATTTCATGAATAGCCTATTTTTAAGCTGGCACTGACATTAATTGTGCTCTTCGTTCCTAATTGTCCAAGAAAACTTTACGTAAACATGATTTTTTCTGAAAGTTACACACAACCGCGGCAAAATGTGAACCAATTTGCAATCGATTGTGTAAACAGATGTCAACGCTTAACGCCATTGAAAGCTTCATTTGCTATGTTATTACAAAAAAAAATAGTCTGCAAGCATTTTATTCCGAAGGCATTTTGAAGGATTTACTTAAATAAAAACTCAGACAAAATATAAAATCCAATTAAAACCCTAAAACCATTATTATGATATCGAGGAAAATAGCAATATTATGATTCACTGCTGCACAGAAGAAGATATTGAATGCAAAAAGGTACGTATATCAATTTTTTTTTCTTTTTTTTGTAAATATTTTAAAATTAAATGCCTTGCGTTATGTACAGTCATCAAATTATTGAATATGATGCCATCTACTATCGAAGAGGTTCATCTCGGGTGAAATTGATACAGAACCCCGTGATATTCTAAATAAATGGAAAAAGTACATTACCAATTGTAATTTTAATTGAGGAATATAATTTAAATAAGTGGGGAAATTAGGAAAATTATCATAGACAAATTTAAATCGCTTTTTAAAATAATTTCGTGTTATATATTGATTGTTGCGCCATCTACTATGATTATTCGATATTATAACCATGTAGAAAACTTTCCAACCGATAAAAATTAAAAAAATCAATTTTCATTGAGAAATTGTAAGAAAATCAGGAAAAACACGTATAAAAAGATTTAAGATCAATAAAGAAGAAATATAATATTAGAATACCGTAGTTGCACCTACAATTGTAATTAGCATCCTAAATAATTATGTTTAAATAAATTACTTTATTCATACCAGTTCAAAACTTGTAAAATTTCTAATATATAAATTTTCGAACTAAAGGGTTGATCCGACCGTCTTTCTTAACGTGAGAATACAAGGAAATACGCGTAACAATATTGTTTATTTATTTATTAATTTTAGGTTAATTTTCAATTTATAAACGTGAAATTAAGAATTTTCTAATAAAATACGATTCGATAGTTTTAAAAACTATTGGAACTACGTTGAACTTGCCCCCTTAGTAGATTGTGTTGGAAATAATTTTTGAATTAGTCTACGTTGTAAAATTTGAAAATCGAATATAATTGTGGAGAATTAAATTTTGGCGGCATTTGAAAAACGTTTTTCAGCGATAGCGATTGGTTAATGTATTTTTGCCAGTAGAGGCGCAATGTGAACCCAGTATGTTTGTAAACTGGGGTTTTCTATAATTTTACGAAAATATCAAATGTCTGGATAAGAATTCGCACGGAAAATTGATAGAACTTGCGTTGAACGAACTATAATCTCGAATGCGAGGATACTTTACAGATGTGACGCGATTATTTTATTTGTTGTGTGTGACGACAGGGGTTAGGATTCACCCTTGCGGTTATGGACATCTGTAAGGTTGCGAATATGTTTACGATAGGCAAGTGCGAAGCATGCCCGTAGAAAATAGCGGACGAATTAACATCGTAAGTTTTCCCATTACGCTCCTTTATTTAATGACCTACAAAACATTTTGGTGTAAAGGGTTGATAATTTTATAGAACGTCAAACTTATCGCCCGCAATTCGAATCCACTTGTCAGAGTCATGTATCGTGCGATTTTTGAATTTGAATTCCGATTATTGTTACGGAAACATCTCTAAAACGCCCTTCTCTTGAGCGATACAATCCGTTGTCGACGATTTCACGATTAACGTTATTATCGCCTTCTTTTTTAGCATTTCACAATAAATTATCATCCTAGTTATGTTTGCGAAGCAATTTGTGGTTAGCTGAATGCTGATACAAAGATACGATAACGATGCAAAGCCTGGAGGCGGCATGTGAGGAAGGTGAAGTAAGTTCAGTTACGTGTTGCCAATGTAATCAAAAGAGCACCTCCACAAACTCAAAATCAAATATGGTGTGTACTCATTCGGTAAGTTATCGTATCACCGTTTGCCAAGCCTTGTTTTATAATCGTCGATGGTTTTCTGTTTTCATTCATTCAGCGAGCTTTCAAGAAAGCAAAAACTGGACGGTCTTCATTACCCTCCTTGCAGCCTAACCAGGACAATGTGCCAACAGATATCCAAACGTCAAAACCTCCATTTTGCATACATACCAAATTGAAAGAACTGTACTTGGATGAATGTGCGAAGAATCCTGAATTACAGTCTACAGTAAGTACAACTGATTGTTTTGTTTGAAACAAGTCTCTAATTTCTATGATTTCAAATTCACTTCCCTCCGTTGCCTTTAGATTTCTTAAACTAATTACATCTCTCAATTGAAAAACTAATTTGTTTTACAAAAATACTTTATAAAGTGAGGTATATGGATAAAAGATCTGTATACATCATGCTACATTGGAAAATAGAGCTTAAAATCCCAGTATACAGATTGTTTAGAATTCTATAGAATACATTGAATAATTTCGAATTCATATATCAGAGGTGGCTGTGACAACACAGTCTGTATGTCATTATTTAAAAATTTAATCTGTCTTATTTTCAAAGATTCTGTAAACGTTAACAAAATCTCTGGCCTACTTTGTAAAATCATTAAAATTCGATCCTATTGTTCAATACTAAAGAAGCTGTCAAAATAGAAGATGAAACATCAAGATAAAGAAGAATAAATAATCAGATTTCACCGGCAATTGTTTTCTGCTTTCACTTGTCTCCTAGTTCCCACCTTGCTTATTTACTAGAATCATGGCCTACTAGGAAATTGAAAATCAAAATAATATATGCTCACATTTTGGTAAAATAAATTTATATATTACCACTAATATTGATTTAGCAATGTTGTTTTCGTTTGTAAATTCGCTCCCAAGAAGAAATATGATTTCCTTTCCATTACTTGTCCTGGAAATTGCAAAGTAAATCTTTATTGGAAATTGAAATGGTGTTATAAGTGCTTGTTAATGTCCTGTTTTGTAAAATTATCGATCATTTCTGAGTTTTCTGATCTAATTTTGTAAAATCTTGGATAATGTTGAAAAATTGAAAGAAAGTAGTTTTTATTTAAGTATTTGATTTGAAGTGTAATTTAAGTTCGATCATCTGAGTTTCTTACGTACCGTGTTAGCGTAGAGAGACGATGAACGGCATAGTTTTAAGATCAGTTTCTTTTATTTATTTCAATTTATTCATTTAACCACTGAAAGAGTATCTAGTTTTCCTCTTTCGTCACATCTGAGCTTAGTACCGTTTAGTCTTTTGAACTAAGGACAATTAAGATGAGATTCATTCCTAATAAAAAAGTATACAATTGTATAGAACATGTTTTTGAGTTGCCTCAGGCACCAACAAATTGCGCATGTTTTTTTTTAGATCTATTCTTTTCCAGATTATTTTTTCTCAATTTCCCTTGTTCTCAACAATAAGACAAATAATTGGGAAAAAGAGTGCAACTTATAACTGGCCTTCAAAACTCGGTTATACCATAAACAATCAGTTGTAAATCACAAAAGAAACGAGAGTATAACGCCAAGTAGTTTTGGATTATTTGGAAGAAATTGAATGAAAAATTACAGCAAAATTCAAATAAATCAAGGAAATAAATTTTAATTTGTGTGATTCGTAGTTTAGAACTACCATTAGAAGTATCAAATATTGTCTCACAAAAGGATTATTTTGAAATTACAACTATAAAAATTCATATTTTAACTTTGATATTTCAATTGTTGTTTATCTATCCGAATGCGTTTGAAAGTATTATTCGACCAAGGCAACATCTATGCAGTCAATAATATCGATTTGCTCATCTTCATCTCCCTCTAGGGTTTGAAATCGAACTCACACCTATTAGAAAAACTGGTAGCGCAAGAAAGACTGAACACATTAATTCTAAATCTATATCCTGGGAACAAGGGTTACTCGTTATCATTTCCCACCGCCCCGAACAGCGATCTGTGCACGGACGACACTGCCGACATGATTGAAACAAAACAGTGGCCTTACGAGGAGGAGAAGCTGCTCAGGTACATCGACAACGAAGAATTACCTGCCTTCTTCGTGGACGTGCTCGAACCGCAATACAACTTCCTCTTCTACAGTGGATGCATAGTCGCTGAGGTACGCGACTATCGGCAAGCATATCCACACTTCAAATGTGATATTCACCATGTTTTACTTAAACCTACGCTGCAGGTAAGAAGTTATGTCGAAATCGTCGTCTTTGTTAAGATTGATGGTTTTCGCGATCGTTATTCGATGAAAAACGAGCTTCGAGATTTTATTAATCATACTCCTTTTTTTTTTGAATGTTTGCAACTGCGAATTTATTGAAAGTGCAGATCGTGTAACTATACAAGGTGTATTTGAAATATGATAGGAATATGTAATAAATTGCAGGTATAATTTTATTAAACATAAATCAAAGACGTGGTAAGCTTATACTTCCCGCAAGAAGAAGTTATTTAGAGAGCACAATCACCACCTTTAATAGTACAAGGCGGTTTTACGAGTTTTCCAATGTATACTCTTTCTTATATCAATCGGTACAGTTTCCGGTGAGACGGCCTGTAATCGTTGTCATCGTAACCACTCCGATTACATATTTTGAATACATCCTATGTAATTATGCATTTCTTTTTTCTCCAAGTTTTATAATATGTATGTATATTTTTCCTTTTTTTCCTCAGAGTATTTTAGCCGATATAAATATAATGATGGACGAGAAAGTAGACTGGGGTAGCGAAGAGAAGCAACAGCTCGAAAGTCTGATTATACTCGCCAACAATCCTAAACTCTACCTAGAACCAAACAATACGATCAGCGGCGAAGCGAGCCGTATCAATCACAACCGCCAATTGCTGAACACGCACCGGTTACGGCGGACAGCACGGAAGTATTCGCAAGTTTCCGTGAATCGCAAGCGGAAATTAGATCAATTCACGCATCGCCCGGGGCTGGAACTCTACGACTACGTGACAAAACTGCGTAGCAGATCTAGGAGCGGCGCCAGCAGCATATCGATGGGTATGCTGGGAGCGAAGATCGCTAAGAAAACGTACGACGATATCAAGCCAATTCCGGTGCCATCGCTAGAGTCCCCGCCTATCGCCCCGCCCACACAAGGCGTCACTATCAACGAATTTAAAGCGTACCAACGTCCGAGAGAGACCAGCGATTGTTTACCGCAATTGATCGAAGAGTACGTCTTGGAGACGGATATTATTCCTTCGAAGGAGAAAGGAAAACCCAGAGTTTACCATATCAAATTGTCTATCCTTCAGAGACCATCCAATTCGGAGTATCTAGGCGAATTGTACTTGGATCGGGACCATAAAAAAAACGAAAGGAACGGAGTCGCTTGTAGATTTTCGCTCGGGTCTAGAGCGCATGCTAATAGGTATATCCAGCAGTTCACGGAGATCTTCACAGAGGGCGGTCGGAAGTCGGTTAGGATAAATTACGGGGCTGGATTGAAGGATCGGGTTGCGCAAGTACATGCTGCGCAGGTATGGCCGATTTTTATCGTTTAATATCACCCAACTTCTACATTTATTGTATTTCTTATGTTGTTCTTTCAGATGCAGTCGCAACATGCGGCGCAAGTGAATTTGGCGCATCAGCACCTAACGCAACTCAGTCAGAATCTTCAGAATCAATCGTGCGTCACACCGTTAGTGAATGGAACGGTGGGTTCGAGTATAGCGCTTGTCCAGCAAAATCAAACGCTGCAAAACTCATCCTTACCGATTCTGGTAATGTAGTTTTAATTTTGACGCGCTGTACATTGGTCATTTAATGATGTGTTGTGATATTCTTATAGCAGACGCAGCTGCAGAGTAGCGGTTCGCATAAGACGGCTGCACAGACCAATCAGGAGCTAGAGATCAACGCGCTAGCCACCCGATTGATGAACTCGGCGCAACAGTTTCAAGCCGCAGGTAAGCGTTCAGTTCAGTCGAAATTAAAAGTTATGGGTACGCAACTACTTATTTATTTATAGAAACTTCAGCATTGTGATAGTAGTCTAAAAAGTTTCAAGTCAAGAAATTGCGGTTATTTGCATAAATTTAATGATTTATTTAAAATGGAACGCAATGATCTATGATGGCGCCGTCGTAGTTGAAGTTAATGAAAGGTTGGAACTAAAGAGAAGAAAAATTAAAATAAAATAAATACTCGTTATACACACCAACACATTTTTATGGTGTCGATCGGTCTAAATTCTCATTAGTTAATCCCGAAAGGTGTTCTGTAAACCGAGGAATTGAGGCGCACATTAAAGATAAAACAATGGAGATGCTACATAAGTATGACGGTTACAAAATAACACTATTTGAGTTTTTGCAAGCAGATGTATGAATCTTATACATCACTTTTGAGACACGGTGT
This sequence comes from Oryctes borbonicus, assembly GCA_902654985.2. NCBI lineage: Eukaryota > Metazoa > Arthropoda > Insecta > Coleoptera > Scarabaeidae > Oryctes > Oryctes borbonicus. Next base: position 1,042,273 of record LR736898.1, on the reverse strand, counting down.
ATATCCGACTTTATTCCTAATGTATATCTTGTAACAGTATATTGTAAATCAGAAGAAAAAGAACTAATTTGTGAATCTTCATTGATAATGCGTATACTTGCAGCCAACGCGAAGCAGCAGCAACAAAAACTCTCGTCGTCCAGCAATAACGCCGCCATCATCAATCTATTGAATAGTTCGCCGGCGAGCAACATGAACAGCGACGCAAGCGCCGCCGTCGTGAACGCCATCAACAATACGACGCTCCTACCACAACAAGTCCAGACGATCAACCAGAAACTCCTTGGTCGGAAGATCACCTTATCTAACGTTCCTAATGCGCGCGTCCTCAACCACAGCAACCTGATAGCCGTGAACAACAATCGGATAAACTTATCGGAGCTGACGCAATCGCAACAAGCGCAAACGATCACTCTCACCTCGGTTAACAGCGGCAACTTCATACACGGCAATTACGCGACGATCAAACAGCCGGTGCTGAATCAGCGCGTATCGAGCGATAGCGGTAAATCTGCGCTGTCCGCCTTGCTAGTCGGTACACCCGCCGCCGATCGACCGGACATCGTCGGCCCGAATACGAACTCTTTGCTTCTGGAGAAACTAGCGGGAGCGTCCGGTACAAGTCCGAATCCTGCGAGGAGTCCGACGCACTTCATACAGAGTCCGAAACAGACGCCCGCGCAATACGCAGTGCAATCGCCGAAGAACAATCAGGTGATGTCGCCGTTGTCGAGTCCTCCTTCGCAGAATAGCGGTAACACGATCAATGTGCAGAGTTTGAACTTTACGCCGCTGCAGAACCTCACCGGTTTGCAGAACGTGCAGGTGCAGCTGCCCGGTTTTTCGCAGCCGATCTCGTTATCACTGAATGTGTCGTCGACCGGAACTATACAGGGACATCCGACTGGGTTGATCGTGTCGTTGCCTGTGACGTCGGCTACGGCAACCTGTACAACAGTAACGCAACAGCAATCGAGCGTTACAGCGGTGACGGCAGGGAATAATATCGGCGTCGGAACGCCTACGGTGGTATTGACGAATGCGGGGAATAGCAATTTAGGTAAGAGGATATTCAGGAACCGGGTGCCCGTCTAGCGCAGTACTCGGTTCCGGATTATGCGAGTACCCGGTTCTCGAGATTTAACTGTTTTATTTATTTGTTGATGTTAACTGTTATTATAAAAAGGGAAAAAAACATTTATAGTACTAGCACAGTCGTTCGTAAATTGGAAAAGGTCAAAATAATGTGTTGATATTTGTTTTTATGATACATTGGCATTTCTAAAATGAAAATTAATAATCAACTGTTTTTTCCTTTGCATAGCTCATCTGGTGTCGTCCGGTGTGAAAAGTTTGAGCCAGCAAAACCTGCGCGCGACGACGCCCACGGGCGTGGCGCTATCGCAGGGTGGCCAACCGTTCCAGCTCGTCACACAGCTGCAACGACCGCGCATCCAGCCGCAGAGCAATGTGCAGCAGAACCTCACCGCGCGTGGCATACAAAGAACACCTATAACAATTCAAATGACCGCTGCGACCAACTCAAGTCAGTTCACTGATCTGCAATTAAATTTTGATAGAAAATGATCGTTATAGTTGTTAAATTCACAAAGTAATTATCTTCAATTATCTCTCTCATATACACAGTTCTTCCTGCCTAATTGTTTTTTTTATTCGGTTCATAACGAAAGAACAAACGAAAGTCATGCATGCTATTCGAGTGATTTTTTTAAGATAATTTAAATTCAACTGTGATCTTTCTGTTTCTCATTAATTTATTTTTTTTTTGTCTTCAAGTCTATCGTTAATTATTTTAAATATTATTGTCATCTCAGATGCTGGACAAGTGACAGTATCGGAAAGTAGCACTTCCATTAATCAGCTCTTACTGCAGAAGCAAGCTCACCATCAGCAAGTTCAGTATCAACAAGTATGCTTCAATAATCAACAGGCGAAGAACGTTTCGCAAAATCTTCCCTCATCGAAGCCGAACAGAAGACGAACTAATCTCTCTGAGCAACAATAAAACATCTTTTCTTTTTGTTTTATCTTTCAGTCTCCCCGCTAAATTTGTAAATTGTTCCTGTTTAATTCAATCTTCCCTCTTCATATTAAATATTTTGTTTACCTTATTTTTTCTTCATATTTTGTTATCAGTGCTAGTCTTATTCAACTAATTTTGTATTTTTGTTCAATGCAAAAGGGCTTATACAGGTCTGGAAAACGTTTATCGTTGAACACATTACCTTCTGTGAAATATTAAACAATATTGGAGATTTTTAAACTAACAAAGCTAATTAATATAATTTGCCTTTACAGAACTAAATATTTTTGTGTTGTCTGTCTGCAATATAAAATTAAATCCGTCCACATTATAATCAGTCGAAATTTGTTATCATGTGTTTTTTTTTTTAATAAAATCACCAAATAATTGTACTATTTTCTAACTATAGAAGAAAAAACAAAAATCCGTTATCATAAGCAACTAAATGATTTGCTATAAAAACTGGATGATTTATTTCCAGCTACAATCATAATTTGCAAATACTCCATTTCGAGACAACCCCTTGCACTATATTGCATCTGAAATTAAATACAATTTTCTAGAATGCTTAAATTTAATATTTTCTATGTATTATTTACATACTATTAAAAAAATCCTCATTAAATTCACAATTATATACATATTTATACTTTAAATATCATTTTCCCGAAAATTTCAGTTGTACGAATATAAGTTAAAATTTAATCTCGGATTAAGTCAAGATGTCAGGTAGAATGTAACATTTAATTGATCGCAATTATCACATTCCTGCCGCTTTAACTTAATTCTAGATTAAATTTTAATTCGCGTCGGTGCAATATTATCAAAGAAAATGTTACCCTGTATATTAGAAAGGTAGACTATTATTTTCACTTGAACTTTTTCCATGCCTGTATATGTCAGTATATGTAATAGAATAATAATAAGGAAGTGAAACAAACTGCCTCTGTAGATTAATGAGTTGTATAGCTGTTGAGTTACATTTAACGTGATGATTTCTGTATATTTTTACTTGGTATTTACCTAGAAAGGCAGCAGTGGTGTAGGATTCAACCATAATAAATTTTTGCATTATTTCTTTTGTACAAATTGTACGAATTTCATTTATTATTATTTATTACTTTTAAGCTTCAAATGGACAAACGAAATAATTTTTGTTGTAGAAAATGTTTTATTCCAAAGATTCTAATTCAGGTTTCGGTATCTGAATCTTCTCTTGATACCGTCACTAAGATCTCTCGCAAATAGTACTCAGATCAAGAACATGATTCACAACGAAACTTGAAGATAACATAAATTAAACAGGAAATAAAAGGATATCTTCTACCATTGCTGCGTAATTTTTTTTTGTTTTGAGATCTTGATCTCATCCTGCGAATTGTCATTACACATATATAGGATAATTGTAAGCATAAATAACAATAATTAAAATTATGAGTACGGTTCTTAGGTTTACCTTTTGTTTCGTAGTAGGAATCTATTGATTTATAGCGTCCATTTTGTTTGTTAACTAAACGAGCAAGGCCTACAAGTATCTTCGTCTTTCTCAATTTTGCTGTATCGTTTTATTATTTTTTTTTATCGTAATGATTGTTTTTTTTATATAGTAATAATTGTAACTATTATAAATATATTGAACAGAGTACAAAGTTCTCAGACTAACTATTACCTATTACTACTACATACTACTATATTACTATACTATTATTATTATTAATATTATTATTATCATCATCAATAAGATAGCAGAAACAAATCAAGTAATTTTCGGTAACAAAAAAAAAAACAAAAAAGCAAACGCGGAACGGAAAATGTGAAAAATGTGTAAAGTGACAATTGAAGCAGTATATAAATTAGCATGAATTTTTTATTTCAAAAAACTGCGGTTAATACATAAATTTTATATAATATATAGGAGATATGGTGATAATTTATTTATTAAGAAATTTTTTTAATTGTTTATAAATTTCACGTGAAAAAAGGACGAAATGCACCTCCATCGGAAGTGCAAATTTTACCGCTCATAAAAAAAAACATTTTAAGAGGAATAACACAAGAATGATTTGTTAGAGAAATGATGTAACTTCAAAATCCGTTTCTATAACGCGAAACAGAACCCTAATTAACAAATACTACATACTATTAGGATCTAACCGGCTTACCTGTATGTTTAATTGTAAATAATTTTTTCTTTAACTGCGAAATGGATTTTGAAGTAACTAGAAACAAAACGAAAAACTATTAATAGAAAAATAAATTGAATAAGGTATTTGTACATATTATATATTTTAATATAGTTTATTTATAATAGTTTTTAAGCGAACTTATTATATTTTTATAAAAGAAAATCACGTTGGTAATAATATTTAGTATTTTTTTTGGTTGCGTTATTTAATTAAAAAAAAAAGAAAGAAAGTACCTTATTACTTTGTTGACTTTGATATTTCTTATTTTAGGAGACAATTTATTCGCCCATTATATGGATGAAAATAGCACGCGTTTCTTTCTAAAACGTTTGTTCGAATCTTATTTCAAAGTTAGTAAGATTGTTTATTGCGAGACTTTATTGTTTTCTGAGCAGTAAATGCAAAATCGCATACAAACAAATGTCTCTTCCAATTTTCTCCCGTTCTACCTAGAAAATATTTGTAATTGGTCCAGTTTCTAAATTGAAAAATCTAATTAGAAACTAAAGCGAAATGTGTACAGTATTTAAACGATTTCCCCCTTATTTTTATAAATACCTTCTGCGACGCTGTTTTCTTTTTATTATTATTTAATTGATTTCTTCTAAGATTGGAGATGTTCTATCGTCATTTTCTAAAGAGAATGAAAGAGCGAAGGAAACTATTTGTAAATTATTATACATACCTATATAAATAAAAAATATATAAATAAGAGATGGCAAAAATCTGTACAATATGTGTAAAGAAAAATGTTAGTGTTCTACCATAGTGTTTTAAATTTTGTATAATACAAAAGTGGTGCATTGTAGTATTTTGTAATATTATTACAACAAAAAATAATATGTTCGAGCATTTAAATGTACATAGATATATATTTCATTCTGTTTGGCAATACTACTCATGTATACTCGTTAATAAAAAAAGTGATATGGCCATCGGTTTTTAATTGCATGTTCCCTTTCAATATTTATTTGCAGTCATGCCACAATAGATGACGCTAACATAGAAGAAATTTTACAGGACATTTATTATGATACAAATCGCTTCGACTGATCGAAAGGGAAGTATTAATGAAAAATGAACATATCAATAATACTTGACTCAGTACCATTCCAAAATATCCAAAAAGTTTTATAGAATTAAACATATTCAGCGCCTGAAAACAAACTAAACTACTAAGACGATTGCCGAGAAATTTTAAATAGTTATCTTAAATACGTATACAAACAAAGAGTTCCTGGTGTAAATTTGTTGTAAAATTATCTAATTACAATTTATAAATTCATTTTTTACAAAGTTCCCCTTACCAAATAATTCGTATGAAAGAAACTTTAAAACTATCTTGCGCCATCTACACAGAATAAGTAGAATTCCTCGGTACTGTTTGCTCGGGTGAAAAGATTTTGCTCTTATCTCAACCTATTAAATATATAAATACGTATTATTTAGTGTAATCTACAGAAGTTATTTTGAATTATCTGCTTAGTCTAAGCGCCTGGTTAAAAAGAATATATCAAAGTAAATTTAAATATCACATTATTGGCGCAATTTAGGAGTAAATTTAAAAAAAAATCATTTTGTTTCATAATTTAAATTTCCTAAGTGTAGTGCGCCATCTATGCTTAGAGATTATAATCTTCCGTTACCGTGTATTAGCAGCAAAAGGTTTAACTCTTAACTATCATATGGAATTTCGGGTAGAAAAGTTAATCACAGCTATCTTAAAATTTAAATATAATTTTGTAAGTTAACACCTTAATTTTTATTGTGTGTCATCAAAAAGAATAATCTCTTTAAATATTTTAAGTAGAAAAGAAAAAATGGCAGCAATTGTTTAAATTTGAAACTTGTTCCTGGCTATTTAGTTACAAAACACGCTTAGCGAATTATGTCGCGGATGTCTTTTTAAATCTCAACATTTTTGTATTTCTCTCTATTTTCACATGATAGTAAATTCTTGAAAAACAGATATCCTCAAAATGTTATTTTAATTTTCTCAAATCGATACGATGATTTGTTTATCTACCACTGCTCTAACTGTCAAAAAAGGCTAACCTTAAATTTTGACATTAATGTAGATCCTTCAAAAAATTGAAATCTAACCCTTAAAGAAATACTTGGATAAATAATGGCACCTTGAAAACATTTTTTTCTCTTAATTTAATATTTAACACAATGTAGAAAGAAAAAAGGTCTTAATCTTCATCGTTAGATTCTTGCACAGCATTGTTTACTAGTTTTGTAACTAAACTTCCTCTTTCGATACCCCTAGCGATACACAGTAACATATCTTCTTCACTAACCGTTGCTCCACCTGGTTTTAATACTGAACAAATCTCTTCGTCTTTAACAACAACTGTTATAATGCCAGAAGATAAATTCTCCTCTTCGAAAGTCGGATCAGTTAAAATTTCAATGCTACAATATGATTAATATAAAAAAGAAATGTCATCGATGATAAGATAGAAATGTACTCATCAAAAATTGCAAATGTTGTCGAAACTGGAACGTTATACACCTTCAATGGTTTCATCTCCTGCATATTTACAAATTGGTTATCGATTGCCGGATCATATTGTACACTTGGTAATTTAACTGTATGCATCGCTGTCATTAGCGCAACTAAACATGTGTCTATCACCGAACCGTCATAATCGATGCATACCATATCCACATACAAGCACCATGCTAATTTATCTTTTGCTATACAGAGATCCTTTAAATCGATACAACCTGAGTTATCGATAATATCCGCTATAATTTTAGTGGTAACTTGAGCTTGATCGCTTGGAGGACCTGGCTTAAATTGTTGCGAGCACAATGGCGGTAATTCAACATTGGGGATCACAAATCCTTTATCGGGTGTTTCTGCTTTGGGTCGGGCAAGTTCCTGTAACGTAAAACTTATTACATGCAGCACTTTAAAATTGACAATTATACAAATACGCACGGCTTTAATACCACAAACCACAGTCGTTTTACCTATTTTAGCTATCGCTGAACCATCCGATGTTGAAATCGATCCGGCATTAACCACTATGGGGCGAAATTTTGAAAGTTCTCTACCGTCGGGCCGTATACCGTGGGCTAAATAATCTCGATAAAATTTTAACGGATGCAGGGATCTAAAACGAGAAAAGCAGGTTTCGTTGGAATCACAAAAGCGCATAAGTTTTCGTGAATTTTACTTGTATTGCTTTTCCATCTTTTTTTACTTGAATTTTGTACATAATTCTGACATAACCAAAAAAACACGTGTGTTTTCTATTTGATATTTCGCCAGTCTAAATAAACGTTCAGCTGAATTAGTGCGTATAAGATTTAATTAAAATTACGCTTGAATAATCGAAGAGGTACGTAAGTAAGCGGTCAGTTTTCCATTTACGTATGTAGGAATATTTTACCTTCGTTAAATTACGTAAAAAGAGGAATTGTAAAAATTTCGCTAGCGGTCGTTAAATTAAGTTTTTCTTCTTTTTCTTATATGTAAGTATTATGTTTTTTAAACGATATCCCGTTATATATAATTTTGATTTCTAACTGTTAATAAGTAGGAATGTGTTAATATATCATTTCAAATATGTATAGAAAATAGCGTTTGAATATTTGGTAATTTGGCTGAATTGCGGGAAATATTGGTCACGTGATATCAATGCGCAAATTCGGTTGGCTGAATTTGTGTTAGTTGTTATTTATATGCTACTCTGCCAACGGTTTCTCAGCTGTTCATTTTGGACGGATGAGAATAAACCGTTGCAGCTAGTTTGCATCAGGTTTCGTTTCTATGTAAATCGAAAAGTTGAGTAACTTTTATACGAAACCTCAAATTTTTTAGCTAACATCATTGCATTTTAAAAGGCCAGTGTTTTAAAAAGCTTTAGACTATCGGAAAATATGGCTTCGTTTGATATACACGAACAAGAGAATATAGCTCCAGCAATCCGCCAAAAGCAGCTTCATGCTTTACCTCATGGCCAGAAGAAAAGATCGGTACTTGGCGCTATTGAAAATCAGCCCGAGCGTATATTGAAGGGAAAAGCGGTACGACATCGCCATTTTATCCATACTTTTAGCATTATTCAGTGTATCTTTGTAGCCATTAGGTACAGCAAATGCTGAGAACCGCGACGAAAATGTTTTCGCGAAGAAGCCAAGCAATAAGCCCACTCCGGTGGTTCCTGTTGCTCAATTTGAAGCTTTCAAGGTCTACGAAGACAATGCTGATGATAGAATTGACCAAAAACTTCGTGAAATGCAACGTAGGCGGAAGGACAAGGACCCATTTGCTAACATTTACAAAGGAACAGCCGAGGATCGTCTAATTACTAAGAAGGAAGCGAAGGAAATCTTGGCGAATCAAGCTCGACAAACGGGTGTAGTGACCGTTGCCTCTAGTGCTCCAGATATCGAGGCTATGTTCGGGTCTCCGATGAGTATTGAAAGGATCAATGATGAAAATGACGCAAGAAATGCTATTGTAAAATCGAGGAGTTATAAAGATCTGTTCTTTGAGCTTGCGGATTATCGAGATGATATACTGTTATATTTACGGCAACATGAGGTGAGTGGTCTTTGAAATTTCACTTTAGCTTCTTACTTTTACGAAATTCAGAAACAAAATCGTCCTAAATCTGGTTACATGAAGAAACAACCGGATATTACACATAGCATGCGTTCTATTCTTGTTGATTGGCTAGTCGAAGTTGCCGAAGAATATAAACTACACACGGAAACGTTATATTTGTCAGTGAATTATATTGATCGTTTTCTCAGTTATATGTCAGTCGTTAGAGGTAAACTGCAGTTAGTTGGAACAGCAGCTATGTTCATTGCTGCGTAAGTGCTTTATTTCTCATTTAACTTTACAATATTAATTTCTCTTTATATAGAAAATACGAAGAAATTCACCCTCCAGGTGTCTGTGAATTTGTTTACATCACTGACGATACTTACAACAAACAACAAGTAACGAGGATGGAGATTTTAATTTTAAGGATATTGGATTTCGATTTATCTGTTCCAACTCCATACACTTTCATAACGGCGATCTGCATTTGTAACAAATTATCGGAAAAAGCCATGTTTTTAGCAATGGTAAGTTTATATCTTGCTGCTTTTTGACTTTTCATTTCTATAAAACTCAAAATTATTTTATAATTAAATTAATCCCCGGTTTACGGAACACTTTAATTCAGAATTTGGTTAATCTTGAATTAAAATTTAATTTTGGATTAAATTAATTGCTGTTTAATCCGTGATTAACTAATTAGAATTAAAGTGGTATTTTGGGCATTATCACGAATTTATTTAATTGAGGAATAAAATGTCTAATTGAGACTAATCACATGTTAATTGGAGATTAACCTGCTAATTCCTGATTTAATTCACTATCTGTAAACAAGGGGTTAATGCTTTTATTTAATTTGATTTTTTAAATTATTAATGTCGTATTAATTTCTTTTACATTCTATCATGGCTTACTAGAACAAAGATTTATTTATTCTAGTAATGCTGTGTTTGACTATCACTAGATGGCAGACATTGACGTTTATAAAAGAAAAATATTTTCTTTCTTCAAATTTTCTTTGTAGAAAACCTGTCCCAGAACCATTTAAAAAATAGAGTCTACGGCAACCGTCCCGAAAAACTTATTAAAATGTTATTTTATGAGAAATAGCTTCATCAAATAGCTAAAGGAAACTGCACCAATTAATTTTTTTTTAAATTGAGCCGTGATGTCATTCGACAAAACTAACAAACAAAATATTTTTTCATATAACGTAATTATTACATACAATTTGAACACGCTGTATCCAGTTCCTTGAATAGATCGCATTGAGAATCTTATCACAAACATGAAATTAACACTGTATAATGCAGGAATTTATACAGAACTAGCGCCATCTATGTTAAATGGAGGACATGAAAAATGACCGTTTCTGTACATTATCTTAATTCATTGTTATCTACATTCAAGTTTTTCCACAGTATATTAGCGAACTGTCGCTACTCCAAGCTGAACCAACTTTAGGTATCTTACCATCGGCAATAGCGTGCGGATCCCTGGCATTGGCCCGGCACAATCTTGACGAGGAACCTTGGAATGCTGAATTAGTCGAGAGTACCGGTTACACGCTTAAAGAACTCGAGAAGACCGTCGAATACCTGAGCGATCTCCTCAAAAAGGCGCCCGCCTTGCAACAACAGGCGATTCAGGAGAAGTACAAGTCGGAGAAATACCTACACGTAGCGACCTTGACGCCTAAAGACGATGAGATCAAGTGCGAATGAGGTGCCAGCGTCGAGGTGTTCTAGAAAGAAATATGCGATAGATCTTTGACCACATATCACTAAGATGTTTGTTATGATCTTTTTAGGAGGTGATGAAAACGCCATTTAAGTATAGGCCATTAATGTTTAATTAAACATAGCAAAATACGCAAAAAAAAACAGTGCCATTAACGTTGGCCATTTTATATTTTTAATAATATACATTTTTATATATTATTCGTTTATTTGATAATATTCATGCCATTTTACACGTAAAACAACCAGGAGCCGATGTCCTTTGACCTTGAAAACAAACGCCTCACATCCGTTTGATAAAACACTACCCATCCTAAATTGTCGATAGTACAAAGTCAATATTAGCCTCATACAACACAATAAATAGCGTAATAACACTAATGATAAGCAATTTTTAGGAAGTGTTCATATACATATTTTATTTTATTTTTTTAAAAGGAAGTTGTTTTAGTTTATAAAGAAAGTGAATGCAAGATGAAATATATCCCTATACATACTACGCGATCTTTTCCAACAAACGTATCCTATTGCAACGTAATGTACAGTAATTTATTGTTAGACTAAAATTAGATTTAAGTATTTTTGTATTTTATATATATATTGGTAATAAAACTCGAAAAAGTAAAACAACAACAAGTCTAAAAAGATGCCGTCTCAACCATATTCTTCATTTTTTTTTGCTAATGGCTCATTTACGTTGCCTGTGCCTGACATTGATTTTTTTTACAATTTACGGTTTCGACCCCCGTTTTTTTTACAAACAAGCCAAGCGTAGCCAATTTAGTTCAATTCGTATGCCATTTTTTTAGTAGGTATTTTCATTTTTAACTATAATCCCTGTAAGTTACAATACGCAATAAACTATTATTTTCAATATGTAATATTTTATTCAATTAACCCCTCAAATCCGACGTATCATGTTTAGAGTGAGGACCTTCGGTGCAGTTTGAGAGTGTTAGTCAGCCAAGCGTCGATCGGGTATATGCAGTAAGGGAAAATAAATTGAAAGTTCTATTTTGTTAATCGTCAAGTACGTTTTAGATACGATTGTAATATGATATATTTTTCACGCGAACAACAGTGGAAATAATAGAAATTTTGGGGAATGCCCGGCAAGCGACGAGGCAGTATGGACGGTGTGCACAGGCTCGCTTTCGTATGTAGCGTCGAAGTACCATACAAAATTCGTTAGCAATATTGGGCCATAGCAATCAATTAACGCCCCCTTCGTACGTTGTCGAATAAAGCGGTTTTAATTTGCAGAAAAATGCGAGTGGACCCGGTGGTAATCATACGGACGAATATCGCGTGCGGGGTTCCCTAGCTTTATTTCGATTATCTTTAATTGCTTTGACAATGAGAACTTTTGTATAGCTGTAATGAGGTAATTGTTAAGCTGAGATTTTCAAAAAGGACAGTCGTGCTGCCTCATTTCTCGATGAACCCTACCCGGGAGACATTTTTTGCTAAATATAGTACTTTTCATGTTTTTAATTATTCTTAATATAAACTACGTACGTATCACACGCCAGGACATTGACGGTTGCTAAATTGACCGATATATTGGCGTGTGTAAAACCGCTCTGAATTTTTTATTAAACAAATTATAATGTAGTTACTTTCCAATAGTCATGTAATGAATTTCTGCGCTGAATAATACACAAATATCCCCTGATTTTCAAACGTAATAGCTAATTATATTTAAAAATTATTATTATTGACCCGTACTTTGAAAATCAATATCCACGAAACTATTATTAATAGAAATAATAAACAGATACCTAAAACACGGTTCATATCGTTACGATATTCAAAAACTCTTTGAAACAAATTATTGGAAAACAATGTGATTGAATGAATACGATAATCGCGACCTAATTGTATTGAATTCCTTCGATACTCGGTACTCTTAAGAAATTCTCAAATTTCATAGACGTTGAAAAAAGACTTTAAAAAACTCGCATTGTAAACCGACTTTCTCTTTCGCAAAATTAAAGCGTTCAAGCTCAATAGAAAAGCTAATCGTATTTTTACTTTTCAATCGCAACTCTTATCGTTTACATTGCTCAGTTTTATGAGTTTCGATGCGTAAAGAATTGCAAAGTTGAAGGTTTTCATGTTAAAAATGTTCAAAGCGTAAAAAAAGTTAAAAGTTGTTATCGTGCTGATATTTGTAAATAAACCGAGGAAACCCTATCATGTAACATTAAACAACTGCTGATGCAAGGTAAATTTTCCTATTTTGTATTTATCTTTACCGTGGAAATATATTTTGTATCTTTCACAAAAAAAAAAAATGATGAGTTACACGTATATTAATTCAAGCGCAATGGAGAGGTTATGTGTTCGTTGTTATCAGTAAATTACAGAAGCTCGCACCTTCAACAAGGCACATTGCGAAAAATGAACGAGCCACGACGACATTGAAGGATGAAAAGGAATCTTAGAAGTTTACTAAAAACGCTCCTGTTGGCTTTCATAACTGTGATATGCACAGTTGTGCTGTTTAAATTGTTTAGGGGCCCAAGACAGTTCGAATATGCCGAGAAGCACAACGGGCCGGTAGATATATTTTATCCGGTAAGTTCTAATAATGTACACATGTCACATTATTCTAATATTCATTTTGATAAGGCTTCGAACGAGAAAATCGACTGGCATGATTATAAACGAATCGAAAAGGATCTCGAGAGAACCGGGATTGGGGAACAGGGCAAGCCGGCACATCTAACAGCTAGCGAATCTAGTATGTATGAAGAATTATTCAAAACCAATGGTTTTAACGCTGCATTAAGTGATAAGATAGCTTTAGATAGAGCTTTACCTGATATTAGACATAAAGGGTACATATTTCTATTCTTGCATGAAATTTTTCATAATTGCAATAATTTTTTTAGATGTAAGACTAAAAAGTACTTAAAAAATTTGCCGACTGTAAGCGTTATAGTCCCATTTCATAATGAACATTGGACCACGTTACTAAGGACTGTTTACAGTGTATTGGATAGATCACCAGTGCATTTATTAAAAGAAGTGATACTTGTCGATGATTGTAGTACAAAAGGTGGGAATCGCTTTTGACACTGACATTTTTCAAAGTATTATTCGTATTTTGTTTCTCAATAGTTCATTATGACTTTTTTTCTAGAATTTAGTAGAAAACCATTAGACAATTATATAGCTACTAATCTTACAAAAGTGAGGACCATACATTTATCCGAAAGAAGCGGACTGATCAGAGCTCGTTTGGCAGGTGCCCGAGAAGCTAAGGGTGAAGTACTGTTATTTTTAGATTCCCACACCGAAGCAAACGTCAATTGGCTGCCACCTCTTTTAGGTAATTATAAATGACGTAATTTTGAATTTATTTTGATGTTGATTATTTCATTATTTTAAGTTTTCCGCAATTTGTATTAATAGTTTCAAATGATAAGTAGTGAAACAAATACCTTGTTACGTTTGAGTATTTTGCATTCATGGAATTATTTAAAATGTTGTAGTTGCGGAATAATTTAGTTTTCTTATCAGTTTACATTACATTCTTTCTATGATGTTTATGGTATTATTTCTATTACATCATCTTTGTTAAGTTGCTTTTATTTCAGTAGTGCTTTTTAAATTATTTAAAAATATTACATTATTGAATATACATTTTTAACTATATATAAAAAAAAGAAAGTATAACTAGAGCAAAAAATCCAATGTTTTTGGTTTATTCAACAAGATACAATGTGAGATAATGCAAACTCTTCGAGATTATCTGTTTTATCACTCTAATTTATTGATTGATTGTAACAAATCTTAAATAGAACTTGTACAGATAAGAGTATGTACTCAGGAACCGATTCTCATTCTTTACGAATCAATACCGCTTTCAAATGTATCCGCGTAATATTTATTTTTGGTTGTTTTCAAGTAAAAGTGAAAGTCAAATTAAAAAATTGCATGTAATATATTCGAGAATAGACAAAAAAAAACTTTATTGGAATGTAATAAGTTTGATGTTTTTGTAATCGCTATTAGAACATTTAAAAATACCATATATTTTTTTTATTATGAAGGTATATACACTGATGTTAATAGAAATTTGAACACATTCACAACACAATTCAAGGAGCCTTTTCTTTATGTAAACCTTTTATTTTGAAATTGGGGTAACGGTCGGTGAAGTTGGCTTCCGTACTTTAGATATTTTAAATTTGACCTGGTTTTATATCCGTTTTGTGCTGATTTGTTCCATAAAAATTCAATTCAAATTGTTCATCGAAGAAATTCTTTAAATTAACTTTAACGGCAGTGTATATATATGTAAATATCTATTATAATAATGACCTCTTTAGACAACGTGTTCTTGTTCATCAGCGTAAGCGTCGTTAATTGCGCTATTGTTTGTTATAATAATGAAACCAATTTGCATAAGCTTGGAAGTATTTTCCCTTTTACATAGCGCGAATACCGTCATGTACGTTCCTGTGTCATCAAGGACGGCATGCGTTGAAACAATTCTTCGCGTTTTAACAGGACATGACTAATTTTTTCCTTCCAACATTGCAGAACCGATTGCTCAAAACTACAAGACTTGCGTCTGCCCGTTCATCGATGTGGTACAGTATGAAACGTTTGAATATCGCGCTCAAGACGAGGGCGCCAGAGGCGCCTTTGACTGGGAGCTATTCTACAAAAGATTGCCTCTGTTGCCCGAAGATTTGGAACATCCCACTGAACCTTTTAAGTGAGTTTTTTTTCTATATTTTTCTCATTAAAAATGTTAGGAAAAGTTAGGCAAAAATTTCCGAATTTTGAATTGAACGTATTTGTAGCAAGTTCTGCTTTAAACTCTATAACTCTATAAGAACATACAAAGCTGATCTGTTTTCTCCATATTAATTGAATTATTTACCGTTATTATGATTTTTTCTGTTATTTCAGGAGTCCCGTTATGGCTGGCGGCCTTTTCGCTATTAGTCAGAAATTCTTTTGGGAATTGGGAGGATACGACGAAGGTTTGGATATTTGGGGTGGAGAGCAGTACGAGTTGAGCTTTAAGATTTGGATGTGCGGTGGACAAATGTACGACGCGCCATGTTCGAGGGTGGGGCACATTTATCGAAAGTTTGCACCATTCCCGAATCCAGGAAAAGGAGATTTCGTAGGAAGGGTAAGTTGAATAATTGGTTTTAATATCTAAAGTGTGTTCTCTTTAACCTTAGGGTTCTTTTGCCTAGCAAAGTGTTCCGTGAAAAAAGTTAAAAACTTGTTATTTCCACAGAATTATAAACGAGTCGCTGAAGTTTGGATGGACGAATACGCCGAGTATATCTACAAGAGAAGACCTCAGTACCGCGATCTGAATCCAGGAGATTTATCTGTCGGAAGGGAGATTCGCGAACGGCTCAAATGCAAGGACTTCAAATGGTTCATCGAGACCATAGCGTTTGATTTGCCTTTAAAATATCCCCCGATAGAGCCGGATGATTTCGCTTATGGAGAGGTACTTTATCTAAAGTAAAAATAATCGATTTAAATTTTGAATTGTATAATTTTTAATAGGTGAGAAATTTGGCAGCACCAGAACTGTGCGTGGATAGCGAATTCAAGCAAAAGGACCAAATTATCGGCTTGCAGGAGTGTATTAAGGAAAGTAAGAAGAGCGGCGAGCAGAATTTCACCTTAACCTGGCATAAGGATATGAGACCTAAGGGACGGACTATGTGTTGGGATATTTCAGATTATAGCGATCGTGCGAAGGTGACGCTGTATCCGTGCCACGGCGCGAAAGGCAATCAATATTGGAGATATGATAGTGTAAGCGTTTAAATGGTTGTACCGTATTAATTACTGCATTCAATGAGTGATGTTTATACTGTTAGTAATCCCGATAGGCTCCGGGATGTGAAATATGTTGACACTTCACGTTTTGCAAAGTTGGTCTCAATATTGTAGCTAGATCTAACATGCGGGCGTATGGGCTATGATTTCGAGATGCCATCAATAAAGAATCCAAAAAGATAACATGATTCATAAAAATGTTTTTCCTTTCAGCAAGTGTTACTTTTTTAAAATGTATTCACAAAGTGCTTTCTTCTTCTTAATTGCAGGATAAACAATGGCTCATCCACGGCGGCAATCCACGTTGTCTAGATTGCAATCCGGGCGAGAAAAGGTTGTATGTAACGAAATGCGATCCGAATTCGAAAACACAAAAATGGCGATTTGAACATGTCGACCTCAAACTGCTCTCAAACTGGGAAAATATCGGACCGCCCTAAGACTGGTTACTAAAGCCCACCCATTCCTTTCTACATGCCGCGTGTACTTACCTTTTATTTGTTAAGCGCATATCGTACATGTCGCGTCGTGTACAATTTTATAACATAATTAGCATTATCGTTAGTTAGTAAGATAAAAAAATCATTCCCTTAAGAAATATATCGCTACTGTGATAACGAGATTTTTTTAATATGGAAATTATCGTTCGGGATAAGTGTAAAACAATGTAAACAGAGACACAAAAAAAACATTTGTTTGGTCGATGATACCTTTTACTATTGTAAAGTTTAGATTTAAGTAAATCAATCAATGGAAAAATAAAGAAATCCGTGTGTAATTTGTGTTTTATTTTACTATGTCGCTGGATTACAAAAAAAGATTTTAACCCAACTTTGCATCGTAGTCGTTTCATTAAAGTTTTCCAATTACCGGGACATTTTGTTATTTTTATGGTGTTTATTATTGCTCTAGGATATACGTAAATCCCCCAAGCGAAAATTTATAAGTAAATTTCAATTAATTAATATTGAAAAAAAAAATTATGAAATATACCAATATTTCAAAGAATTATAAGTTTTCAAAGAATGATAGCAAGGACTGTGGCGTAGTATGGTAAACAACACTTAAGTATCGGCATCCTCCGCACCACACAAGTTTAATTTATTATATATTAATATAATAATTAGTCCGGGACGGCCGTTTCGAGGACACGAATGGTCGTCATCATCAACCGGTCACCGAATTATAAGTTGTTTGGAAAATAGTGTGATCGGAAGTGTGCCGATACTTTCGTGTTGTATATACAAATATGCGCCTGAAGTTTATGCTAAAAAAGTATGTATTAAAAGAACAGAATGAATCGTTTCGTACAATTTCAAAAGGTGACAAAACGGATAATTGGGGCTATCTACTGGGCAATAGACGAAGTACGTTCATTTATTATCGAGAACGGTTTACTAGATGGCGCGAAATTTCAAAATTGCCATTATCATATTGATATTAAATGTAAATATGCTATTCCATCTGTTTTTTTGTTGCATTTTCTTACTTTCTATTATGTTTCCGCGTTACCAAATGAGATTCTATCATTCCTACATCGACATAAATCATTTAATTAAGTACGTAAGTTTGTTAAAATATTTAAACTTTTGTACCAAATAAAAAACATGTAAAATACATTTGCCCAACAAATTGCTCGATATTAAACTATTAATAATTATCTTATTTTTGATTATGAACTTACATTTATTACATAATTCGTTGAAATTTGTCATTAAAATTCGTTAGTTACCTATCCATCAGTGAGATTACATTAACCTTACCTGATTGAAATTTGTTTACAAACGCATCATATTTCATTAATTGATCGTTATTAATTTTTTTTAATTTAATTAGAACGTTGAAACGTTCGCGGTCGATAATCGTCATGTTTTGCTAGGTGGCGCGTT
Source organism: Oryctes borbonicus (assembly GCA_902654985.2). NCBI lineage: Eukaryota > Metazoa > Arthropoda > Insecta > Coleoptera > Scarabaeidae > Oryctes > Oryctes borbonicus. The sequence goes on along the minus strand of LR736898.1, from coordinate 1,024,019 downwards.
AGTCGCAGCGTTGCTAAATGCATATAAAAACTGCATTATCTCGATGATATGCTATTTTATCTAAAATCGTCGCGAGTGCCAGTGTTCCTCCGCAAGCGGTGCTTCGATATTTTACAAAAGATAAGTACCAATCATTTCAACGTTTCGGTGAGTTGTAATTTTACGAATTCGGCGACAAAAATGGACGAATTGAGTTTATCGTTAATGTCAAGACAACTAGCGCCCCCTCTTAACACCGGACGTTACAAAGGGCAGGCCGGTAGGATAGGGATTTTCGGAGGTTCGCTGGAATACACCGGGGCGCCTTATTTTGCTGCGATAACCGCCTTGAAAGTTGGCGCCGATTTAGTTCATGTATTCTGCTGCAGAGATGCCGCCACCGTGATCAAATCTTATAGTCCCGAATTGATAGTGCACCCCTTGTTGGATGCGGAAGATGCCGTGGCTAAAATCGAACCGTGGCTCGATAGATTGCATTTACTAATTATAGGACCGGGTTTGGGAAGGGAACCGTCGACGTTTCAAGTCATCGAAGGTATCTTGGATGTCGGAAAAAAGAAACAGAAACCTTTCGTAATAGACGCCGACGGATTGTTTTTGATATCTGAGAAACCGGAAACATTAAATAATTTCCCCGCTCCTGGGGTGATAATCACCCCGAATGCGATGGAATTCAATCGAATATTTGGATTTGATACCAAAGTTAGCATCGATGATCCTAAAGTGAAGAGTAGGTTCGATAACTGGGGTAATTTCGTAACCGTTTTGCGGAAAGGCGGCGAAGATATAGTTATGGATTACGCTAAGCAGATTTCACTAGCTCTAGGTGGTTCTGGAAGGAGATGCGGCGGACAGGGTGATATACTTTCAGGTGCCTTAGGTGTATTCTACGCGTGGGCTTTGCTTCACAAATTAGACGTGTGCGTTCCTCACGACGATCGAGCTATGATCGCTTGTTACGCGGCCTGCAAATTGACCAGAGAATGTAACACTAACGCGTTTAGGAGACTGGGAAGGAGCATGACCGCATCGGATATGATTCTTGAGATTCACGGGGTGTTTGAGAAATATTTCGAGGTGAAATGACTGAGCCCTTTCACGTGAGATTCTACAGAACAATAAGGAACAATCAATTTCTACTCCGGATCACCTTGAATACTCTATATTTTATACAAATGTCGCTATTTTTGCCCACATCAATCACGGTTATTTGAATTTTGTATTTGTTTTATGCCAATAAGCTTCAGATAGATATCTTTTGTATCCATATACTTGATGTAATGCGTTTTTTAAGAATGTATTTATATAAAAGAGGAAGGAAATGTATACTTAACTGATTAAATAAATAATTTTATCAAATATGATAGATTTTGATTTAATTGTGTTGATGGTAAAATCTGCTTGATTTAATTGCTCTAACAGAGATAAGAAGGCTTTACCAGAACATTATTGTAAGCCTCTTTGTAATGATGCTATGAACCCAAATAAGCAAAACGAAGAAAAATTTTTTCTGGTTGCGATGTAAAAAAAAAATTAAAGGAAAATGTGGTAAACTCTGACAGTAAATATTTTGAAAATACGCTGATCATATTTGCCAGATTTAGTCTCCAGCGATTATTTCCGAATATGACAAAATGGCTCGGCGAAGAAACATTTAGTTCAAATAGTAGAAACAAACGTCTATTTTCCAGGATTGGAGAAATCGTATTTTTTTAGATGGAATACAAAACATAGGAAAACATTGGACTAAGTGTATCGACCTTAAAGGAGACTATCTTGAAAAATATAACGAATTTTACACAAAAATATTTCTTACCAAAGCCGGGTATTTATAGAACTCACCTCCTATGTTATTTTGAATTATTTATTTTGAAATGCACTGGCGATTTTTTAAATTCCGAATATGGTAATCCTGTACGTAGTCTGAATTGAACAGATTTTATTTCGAAAAAAGAAGTATCGCTGCGAATTTAGCGACGGACAAACAAAACAAAACTGGACAACAATATTTTTCGCTTCTATTTTTCATGTAGTCGTAAATAATAGATAAGCCCGTAAACTGAAAACAACGAACTCTAAACTAGAAACGGATGTTTACTACCGCGTACATAGATCGGAGCATATCGGTAAATAAGTAATGTTACCACAACACTGATCTAACACGCCTGAATATAATGATATCGCGTCAACCAAAACAGTTATGCAGGTGATGTAAAAAAAAATATGTGAAAGCAAAAAAAATCATAACGGAATCAATTCTATTAATGTTACTTATTTACCCTTAATCTACCGTTTTGGCTTTAAGGTTTGTTCATATCTATATCCATTTTACAAGGTATATTTTTCATCCTCTAGGCCCAATCACTCTTACCGTAATAATGCTAGTTATATCAGACATAACGATTAATACAATGTTAAATATATTCCCCCAGTATTTTTGTTTCTCGTGGTTAGGATTTTACACCGGGCTTGTTTCATATTAAACGCAATTTGTAATGTTTTTTGTCAATATTTATGTATACGTATGTAAAGTAGACTAACAAATCTATGCCGATTTGCAAATTTCATTCAATGAGATGTTTTAACCGTGGAATTACTAAAATTGACAATTTTAGCGAAAAATTAATCAAATTAAACCGCATGGACGGTCCGTTACAGAATTGTAGTGCATTATGAGCATTAATATTCTCATTTACTACTAAAATTTGTCAACCTTGTGTTAAATTTATCTCTCAGCAAGTTATTTTAGTGTTAATATTAACATTTTCACATGTAAAAAATAGAAGAATAAATTGAACAATTATTTATTCTTCTATTATCAATTAATCATTTAATATTTATATAATAAAATCTAAAGGAAATAATTAACAAAAAAAATAGTATCACAATAGAAATTTTTGAGTTACGTGGATAATTTAGGTTGGTAGTTTTAGTATAAAGGACATAATCGCTATTTTCTTAGCTCTGTATTACCGGAACTGCCGACCCAAATTGCGAGTGAATTTTAAAAGTTTCTGCTTTGGCTGCTACCGTTTCATAGCGGTCTGTAACTAGCATGTTGTACGTCATTAAAATTAACAAATAAATTAATAAAACGAAACAAATCGAATTTTATTTGCGTCCTAACACGACCCTGTTTGTGGCGTCCTTCATTTAATCGTTACACCGAGCGAAGCGAACGGGCCGCTAAGTACATTTCAACCAACTGAAAAGTTTTCACGATTCGGAGAATTTACCAGGCGAAAGGTTAATTATGTTTTTATTGCGAATATTGCGGTATAAAGCGCGTCCGTTTAAGTACCTGGAAACGAAGCTTTAGGTGTGGAAAAGCGTCACAATTGAAAAGTTTTCCAGCTCATTTAAAAGTAGTAATATCTATAAGTTCTATACTCGGTAGAAGGAACGTTTTAAAAATGGAGAGCTAAAAAGTTGGCGCGTGATTGGCTGTTTCACTGTTATTTATCTCAACACAACTTTAGATATGTTATAAATCATAAAGAAAGAAGAGCATCTTTTACTACAAAATTAATATACAAGCAAACAAAGGCTGTAAAATATTAGTTTCATGTTATGTTCAAGGAATCCGCTACGATGTAATTATGTGAAACAACCAGCTTTTCTGCTCCTTTCTAGAACCCAATGGCAAGTAAACTTTCTTTTATGCATTATTCATTATGAAGTATGGCCAAGAAACTAGTTTCAAGTTTTCCGACACTTTTTTTTTAATTTTCTTTCGATACGCTGAAGTTTTATTAAACAAATGGACGTAGTACTACGAAAATTGTTATCTCTTTTATTTTATTCTATAGCTTGCTTGTTAATAGGGAATAGTTAATTACGTCTTCTAGATCGCTTCCTTCCTTCTATTAGCAATTCTATATGGAACGCCCGAAATGCTAAAAGCGCAAAAGTAAGTACAGCGAGCGCTGATGCCGGTCCATTTAGATGAAAGGCGCAGATATTACGGTGGAATCTGAACCTACTTCGGGATGCTTTCGCTATTAGATTTCCAAAGTCGATTAACGAAAGGCTGGCTGGTCTTTTGCCGTCGCATGTAGCCCGTCATATCGGTTATATCGGTCATATGTTCTCTTAATTCATTTAATCTATCAGAAATCGGCGTACTAATTTCTAGCATCTAAATATTTCCAATATTTTAGGATCATCACTTACAGTGTCTTTGATACACGATCTCAATAGAAAATCCGCGCGAGGGAAGTTCGATAATTACCTAGCCTATGTATATTTTATATTTTTTTGTTTTATCCTTTATTCAGAGCGCTCTATCGGGCAATAAAGGTTTATTATTATTACTATTATTATTATTATTATTATTATTCCACTGGATTACCTAAGGACTTACGTTTAAACCAAGAGGTAATCCAATGTGCCAAAGTGTTGGTTTCATCCCCACATCTGACGCAGTAGCAACAATACCAGCTGGTGTACAACGCAGTTGTTGTCATTTTATGTTAATAAGAGAACTACAGTTACTCAAATTTACGTTTATGAACCGAGAAGATTTATGTATACCGTCAATAATCTAAACTAAAAGTAACTAGATTTGAAACAAACTTTACTTTTAACACATTTTGGCGTAAATTCCAGTCGCGAATGAACACAATTCCAACCTGTTGAGTTACTTCGTTTATTATATTACGTTAGAAGACTAAGCTGTTTTAGTTTAAATTTATTTCGAGCATGAGAGAACAAGAGAACGCCACGTCCGGAATTAACTTATGCAATTACCGATGGTTTATTTTAATTAAAAGTAGCCTGTTACATATAGTTGGGAAATGCCGGCGTACATTTTATGGTACAATCTCGGTTTGCATATTTTCGCATTTACCCCCCAAAAACTTAAAACAGCGAAAATGGCCGGACCGCTAAGCGTTTGACTAATCGTAATTAAAACTTTTCGTCGGTATTCCGCGGCAAGAATTAATAAATAAGCCGAGACCTCATGTCGCGTACAACGTTAAACCCAATAAATTTGCCCCGTCTTATGTCGCTAGATAACGGGCTATGGTTGCGGGGCGGACCGCTATGGCCGTTTTTAAACTTTAAAATTAATCTTAGCACAGAAGCCCGGGACGAGCGAGCTATGACAACAAAAATCCTATGTCGTGGAAAAGTATCCCGACGACGCAAACTCTTTTGTGCGAGAGAGTTATAAATATAAATTTCATAACCGGGACGTTAGAGGTGCTAGTAGCTATACGTACTTCCCATTTTCGCTCTCCAACATTGTATTTAGCGGTAGTTTGTAGCGCTTATGTTAAAGTTACACTCTTAAGGCTTTTTATCCTTGTTTATTAATTAGTTTAGAAGCGCCCTCGCTTAAAATATGACGTCGAATTAGCGAACTATCATTAAAAAGAAGTCCGCGAGCTCTGGAGACATGAAAATTCTTTTTTTTTCATGTTTGTTTTTCAACAACAATATAATTTTATAATGCGCGGAATATTACAAAAGAATAGTAGAAACTATTGAAGTTTTCTTGGATCCTTTCTACAAATTCTTTGGCCCATCTTTACTGAATACTTTTGTCTAACTAACAACTGCAATCGCTGTAATTTACCAGATACATAAATGTTGTTCATCAGAACACATTCATTAACATCGATTAAAATGAAAGTTACACACAATTAACGACAGTAACGCCCTCGTCCCATAAAATTAAATAAACATAAACCAAGAAAACGATTACGAGACTGAATTAAGCGACAAAAATAAATATTCCACTTCGATTATTGCGAAACGGCAGAACTGGCCGTACGACTAAACCTTATTTTCTTGCCTTAAAATAAATACCTACCTTACGGGGATACATTTTTATTGCGAGATAATCAGCGGCTTCGGAAAATCTTCTCTAACGAGCCAATAATGGACAGAAGTTCCTATTCCGTCGAGCTTGAGCGGGGGTAAGAAAAAGTTAAGTTGGCGTGTCAGCTTGACGTTAACGTTTAAAGATTGTATCGGGCCCTCTCTAGCGTTGAGATACCGAATTAAAGCATCTGGTTTCCTCCGGTAGTACCCGGTCGCGATAAATTAATTACCGGGCGAAAATTTGTTCGTATCACGTTAATGGAATACTCGATTTTAAGATTACGCTTTCGGATAGAGAAATTTTAGTGTTAGTAAAGCTTATCTACGATCTTTACGAGTTGCAACAAAAATTGTTAAGATATGTAAAGAAAGATTATAGATGAAGAGACTTTTATATTTATTGTCTTATTTGCTGCTTATTTCGATGTTCTTTGTTCATAGATTCTATCTAAGATGCAGTTTGAAAAGTTTCCAGTCTAACTAGACTTTTACTTATTTTGGCGTTGATAATTAGTAATAACGCTTCTTTTGTACTGTAAGGAGTAAGCCGACGTTAATCTAGTGAAATCTTGCCAGCGTAATTATATTTTTCGATTTTCCAGGAGATGTAGAAGTTATATCGTTGATTATAGATGCAGCAGTACGTTTAACAGATTTGCGTTGTAAAAGATAATTCATAGCCACTAGCTCCAGCAATTTTTTTTGTTTTGATCTGTTTACTTCTTATACTGCATTCTTCAAACCTCTTTATTGGTCGACCAACAGTTGATGGACCCGACTTTAAAGAGATGTCAACCGTGGACAACCATGAACGATTACTTGTCGTAAATCTATCCACACCTGTTCCAACGACATTTAACATTTCAATACGACAGATGTAAACCATTATTAAACATCAACTGAGCGTCCAACATGGCTGAAAGATTCTGGAGCTATTTGTTTTCTTGCACGCTCTGAGTGCCATTGAGTAGTTCAGCAATAGTTCACTATTAGAAATTTATATATTACTAAGCAAATAGAAAGCAAGAAAGGAAGTGTAACGTGTAATAAGAAAGATGAATCTAATTTTAAGCTGTCCCGACGTAAAAATCTGTTCACTTCATCTTCCAACGTAAGATTTCTGTTTTTTTCCCTTGCCCATTTTTATACACCGCTCATAATTAACGTCCGATGGATTTCATGTTCAACATAAATCATAGAAAAGAACCAAGAAAAGCCAGTGGGACCGAGAGAGAAAAACGACAGCAAGAATTGGAAAAATGTTACAATTTCAAACGTTCCCACGTTGTCACCGCCAGCTAAAATTGGATGACGTACAGCTCTGGGCGAGTTCGGTGTTTTTAATTTGAGTTTCCCGGGCGGTTTCGCGATGGCCGTGCGTTAGTCACGCTGTCGTGTCGCCTTAATTTCTTTCGCTATTATTTACAGAGCTAAGCGAAGTTGGAGGCGACTGTTATATTGTAGTGCCGACGGTAGTTGGTGTCATCGTGTTGTGAGCTTTGTCGTTCTTCGTGTTGCTAGCGTATTGTCTTACGTTAAAGTTAGCGACGACGGTATTTAAGTTTATAGTTGAATTTTTCGCGTGTTTTTCTGTTAGTGTATATATGTGTAAGTGTTTCAGTTAGAACCATCCACACCATAGTTGGGATATATGCTCTAGAGAAATACGACCTTGCCGTATGTGTTGCGTTTAAAGTTAACACTTTTAAACCAATTAACTCTCAACTTCTTCTTATAGGTACATCATCTCCTCGACTGCAATGCTCTCAAGGGATGAGATTTCAATACACGCCAATGTAAATGCTGAAAACCAGCTGGGAATACCGTTCCTATGAAGGATTCATATTTCTTTTTTCGAAAAATGTTAAAGGCCAATGAACTGATTGCCTGTCTAAAATGGGCAAATAATTTCTTTGGAAATCCGTTAGAGTCTCCAACTAGACAACCTTTGAATGAAATGTTTAACAGTATCTCGTGAATGAGTTGAATGAGTTACAAAATTTACGTAATTGTACACCCACTTCCATCGATTTTCTCAAGATTGCAGTCTAACGTCGTCCTAATACGAGCAATTGTGTTTCACTTGGGAAATTCCTCGATTTTACGTAATTTCTCTTCTGTAATGTCGCGTGATTTATGTATATACACATATTTAGCTATCGAGAAATATTTACCCTCGTATAGTATATTATCAACGTATTGATTCCTGCTAAGTAAATATTATAACAACGAAGCAGAGAAAATTTGCGCACGGACAAAGGCTTTCCAGAGGACGAATATATGATCGGCGGAAAGCAAATACAATAACTTCTAAGTATTGGAAACGTTTTCGCGAAAATTTCGAGTTTGCGACTACGATTTGTTTGGATAACATCTTCAACCGCGTCGGGTATCTCAGAAAATGCAGATGAATTCGCCTAGAAAAGTTGTATCTCCTGAAAATGGCGGAACGGGAAGATAAAAGGGGGAAAATCTATTTGTACCATTTGCATTATTAAATTTCGATTTATGTGTTGACATTTTTGGTGGGTAGGCAGAAATTTAATGAGAAATATCGGGAAAACAACCTTAATTGCATGCATATGAGAGATAATGTTAGGGTGGTACATTCTCAAATTGGTGAGCTTAACGATAGTAATTTGTATGCGTCATCCTACTATACGAGGTGCGGTCAACGTATTTTAAACGTAATATAAGATATAAGAGGGAGTATAGAAGAAAAATCTCTTTATTATTTTTCAATATCAATAATCTCCTGCTATTTCAACAATATCAATCAAAGACCGCAATTATCTGGAAGCCTCTGGTATCTACCAGATTCCGTGTTTGTGTTGGCAGTGTACGTTTAGTTTGAAATAACTCCATCTCGCCAAACAACTTTTATATAACACATTTTTTCACATAATGTAAAATCAAGTTGGACACGCTGTATATAAATCTGTTTCAAAAATAGAACGCCATAAGTTCCTGTAAATGGCGTATTATCTTATACAGCCCCAGAAAATCAAGTAAACAGTTCCCTATCAAAAACACATCCATATCTATTTATACCTATATGCACACACACGTTTCGACAGCAGCCTTTCAAATCTCCGTAAGCCACCAATAAAGAGGACATCGTTCCCACAAAAAAGAAAAAAAAGGTCTCCGTTCAAACCCCCTCCCTTCGCCAGCGGAGGTATCGCTAAAAGCGTTCGCGTCCTCCGGAAGATAAACACACTTCGCGAAAGCGAAAATATGGATGAACAGGAAGATATTTCGTCCTGACGGCCCTCTTTTCGTATAAAATAAAGCCGCTTATGGTACTCAGATAGTGCGTGCCTACCGACGAAGTATCGCAGGAGGTAGGGAGTACATATCTGTGAGGCGGGCATCGCGTAGACATCACACATTTCAAAAGGACCTAATCAGATCGTCTCTTCAACGGCCACTGTGTGGAAATGGAAGAGGAAAAAAGAGGATCTCCAGGAACTTCGCTTTTTTTTGGACTCGCTCACTGATGTCAACTCGATATCACTTCTTGTACTTTTTCTTGTAATTTTTCTTTTATGTAAGCGTTTATATTGTGGATACTAGGACTGGAATATTTTTAAAGACAATGAGATTATCAGAGTTATGTTTAAGCAACTAAGAACTCTTGTTTTTATAATTAAGGTGTTGGGCATGCCTTAATAAGTTTCAGTATGTATTATATAAAGCCAGCCCATTATTACATAATAACGGAGAAACTACGAAAACTTAAAAAGGGGGAAAAATAAGAGAGCAAATGAAAGCAATGAAAATAACGATACAAAAATATCGTTACAACAAAAAACAACAAGGAAGTAAAGATGTAAGATGTAAGAGGAATTGTCAAAACGATATTTAAACTTTCAACAGCTTCTAACGACAGACATACCTTATAAACAGCTTCATATCTAACCAACTTCAACTACCTGATTCGTAGAAATCGATGCCATTACCGCACCTGAGGCGCAACCTCTTCTTTGCTAATAATATCATTTTACCCCCGCCCAAAAAACGATGAGACGGCGAATACATACCGGGAACATCCCCGTAATATCGTCCGATAAACGCCCGTCATGTATAATCGCGCCTCTCGACGTTCAAACATCGAGGCTTTCGGCGCAAATAAAATAAAGTGGATGACGACTTTCGCGCCATTTAAATTGAAAGAACGTCGCCCGAAGAATGCAATTTACGGTTATCGAGGCCGCGAATCTCTAACCGTTCCGATAAGATCCGCCATTACCGTTCCAGAATAGGAATTAGGTACTAAAACCTGTTCGTCGCCCGCCACGTACATATCTACCTATACCTTTAGGGTTTATCCATTCCCGCCGTTTTCCTCTCCAAGAATGATGATGAAGCCTTATAAACGATGATTATCGCTAGAATATTACCGAATTTTCCGCGAATCAACGAAAATGAGTATTATTGTGCTTAGGTGTCAATACCTGGACGCTCCCAGTCAAGTGTTTGATCAAAAAAATTACGCTAACAGTTAAGCTTCAATGTCACGGGATTAGGGGAAAGTCTTTGCAGTTGTTACGATCTCATTTGAAAGAACAGAATTAACCGAATGCTATAATGTCTAATCGATATTTAAGATCATAGGCGCTGATGTACGGCAGGGTTCTATTCTGGGTCCTCTGCTCTTCGTTGTGTACATTAATGATCTCCCATCAAACATAAAGCAATGTAAGATTTATTTGTATGCGGATGATAGCTCACTGCTACTGCATGTAAGCGATCCGGCGGTATTCCATTGTATTTCAGAGAAAGCGACTACAGATGCTGAAAATTGGTTCATCCAAGCAAGCTATAAATAAATATATTCGACGTCGAGTTACCGAAACGAACACATAGACCTCGCTGCTGATGATGTTTACCGCGGCTTATTACATTCTATAAATTAATAGTAAGAAAAAACAAAGTCTTACCTTCTCCACCGCGCGCAACAATAGGAGTCAGGCGGTAAACTGCTTGGGCATCCCAATTGATGCAAATTTAAAGTGGGATCAACACATAGATGGACTGACGGGAAATCTAGCTTCCGCTCTCTTTGTTATTAGGAGGCTAAAGCATGTACCTACTCATGAAACAGCGGAAACGGCATATTTTTCCATTTTCCAAAATCCGGAGAAAGCTACAAAACACAGGTTAAGACTGAAAGAATACTAGGTTACCGATATTTTTGTGTTGGTTACCGTTGTATTGTATGATGTAAACGCTAAAACTTTGTTTAAATCAATATTTTTTAAACGAAGGGATTGTTTATATACACGACCTCAATATTACATTGTACATAAATGAGAAGTTCACAAAGTGCTCTGATTGATATACACGCATCTACAAGCACGGAAGACCTTGACCTTTCTCTCTAAGGCCCTCGATGTTACTCCTGATATTTCCGTCCTTGCACAAAATTGTAGTAATAAATTAACGTTATCTATGCATAATTCATCGTGTCTACGTGCATTTTTAAGAATTTCCTAGCTACATATATGCTCGCAATAGTTTAATTTAGGTAGGTAAACTATAATTTACTAAATGATATGGGCGTGTCGCCTTTTCATTAACCGTAATTGAAGAGTTAATTTGTCTAATGGCGTTACGAAATTGTGTCAAATCATCAGATTAAAAACGTGTATTAAGTTGTTACGACTGACAAAATGGATATACGAGGGGAGGTCAATAACTACCCAACCTCGGCAAGAGATGGCGCTACTAGAATTGAAGAAACTAAGCTCCTCCTGCAAAAGACAACTTAAAGGAAAAATCATTTGTAGATTTTTCCTTTAGGAGATGTTACCATATCCTCCTGTCGTAATATTTATGGAAAAGCATGTTATGAGTAGACCTCGGGGGTTAATGCAATGATCTCCATTATCGACTATGAAATTCCCAAATTCGTTCCTTGCGGAATACAAGAAAAATACAAGAATTTTTTGCTAAATCATATTTTTAATTAGATAATCTCTTCTTTAACCGAAAGTATTGCCTTAACTCTTAATTGGTACGGATTTTTTCATTAAAAGCCTTCGATACATGGAGATAATTTACTATCACCACAAATTAACCCACTTCGACATCGTGAATACGCAAAAATTCGCGTCATTATTTGTTTATGGCATCCATCAGGGAACCGTTTTAAATAAACTTTCCTCTCTACCGTCCCGCACCCGATGTTATATTCGGCACCCTTACCCATTATTCGGATTTTCTCTTAACCGATATCAATATTAACCCCGGTCGCGCATGTATATCGCGGCAGAATGAAAAAATTAATGGAGCATAGATCGGCGGTGCAAATCGCGTAAAACAATCACGTTTCGAACCGTCCGAAGTAGGCAACTTCCCGTTTCTTTTCAATTAATCAATTTAGCCGAACGATGCCTGTGATGTTCGCCGCGGCAATGAAGAGGAAGAGAACTAATTTTTTTTCGATTTCCTTTTATAATATTGTCGACGATCGGCCACGTAGCTGGGAAAAATGGAAGGAAAAAAATAGAAAAGTGTTAAGCAGGCCAGAGCCTATCCGCTGAAACGATGTGATGAATAATGAACTTTTAATCAAGTGGCCGGAGACAGGCGAAACAATAGGCGCACGCTAGGTAGATGTACGCGAAAAAAATTAGTACAAAGGTATAGTTGCCTATGAATTTTTTTACATGTACGAGCGGAATAGGGGCTGATGTATCGATGGATCGATGCGAGGTATTTTTCCCGTTAAACATGGATTGTAAATCATGTATTGTTTGTAGTCAAACTGACAAAATGATATTTAAAGAAGTCCGATATCTCTGAGCGTTAGATTTACTGGATAACTAGTTGTTACCAATGAATCCGGGTTGAACTGCACTTGTATTATTTGTTCCCAAATTTTGGGTTAATTTTTTTTTCTACATGATTGTTGATAAGGGCAACTTCTTGTAAACATTCTTGAAATGTTGTCCTTTATTCCATAATATATTTTCTAACAAATAGCTTTGTAGCATTCTACGGTGTCCTTTTCTGCATTCTCGTGCGATTTCGCACCGCATCGGATGCTCCCTCTATCGTACGATCGGCGAACTACTACCCGGCATTCTGTTATTCGCTATCAACCGTTTGCATTTAGTCTACAAACGCGCGCGTTACAAAAGGCTCTTTTGGTCGGCGGGTTCCCGAGAATTTCACCCATAAAAACTTCGAAACGCACGGATTCCTCCACAGTCAAAAGGAAGAGGGGAACACGTAATTTTACCCATTTCTTGCTGTCGTTTTTCGACAGTTAAACACGCCGCCGCGTTTATTTCGACTTCGAAACACTTTGTTTGTTTGTTTACTTTATTTTTTTTCCAGCGCAAACAAAACAGCTTACGGACTCAAGTCGTCGAGTTTTTTTTTCTTATTTTTGTTTATTTCCTCGCTTATTTCTTTGGTAAATACACATATACGTGTACATATATATATATGTATATATATATATAGAATACGTATATGATTTCATACAAAGAACAAATAAAATGAGGCGACCTTTTAAATAAAAATCCTAAGTTCTTAAACGACACTTAACTCCCTTTAAATTAATAGAATTACTAAGAAAAACTGCTTGATGTGTTATATTGTGTGCACCCTTCATGGATAACTAATCTTTAAGAGTTGTTCTTGCCGTCGCAAGCGGAGGTGCTTTAATATTTACCGCCCATAAACTTGATTTGTATTGTGTTCGACGGAGTGGAAAGTATCCGTGAAACCATTCGCCGACAGGTTGGTAAACTTGCGTTATGCATTTAAACCTCGCAGTCTTTCGACTGTTTGCCTTCTTTTTCCATATCTCTATCTCTATCTTTTTACTGCATTTTATTGCATTTTACGATTTAATATTGGAGAGAATGCGATGGAAATTTTTGTCGGATGCGCCGATGTCCACATCGAATAACACGTTAAAACCGGTATCTTGTGAAGTGAAGTTTTTATTTTATATATACAAGTAGGAAGAGTATTTTGCTTACCGTGTCCTGTACATAGGACACCAACACTAATGCATACATGTACCAGATCAGAGAAATCGTGTCGTAGTTTCCTACAATACCACCAGCGTATACATAAATAAAAGCAAAATAGCGTATTAGATAGAGATTTATATATTAATCATGTGAACTATTGAGAACTAAATATGTTCACTCAAAATTATTAAAAAATTAAGTACAAGTAAGGTCTTATCTGATAAAATTCGTCAATGATTCGTCAGAATTATATTTTCTTTTCATTTCTCTTTGCAAATGGTGCTGATTGCAAACTGGATGAAATTTTTAATGAAAACGTAGAATGCAGCTTGTTTAGGTTGAGTGGTACTTGAGTAATGAAGTAGTCATGTAACAAGAAATAAAAGAATCGATTTCAAAAAAAGAAGAATGTTTTATTTCAAAAAAAATATGTAAGGTAACTACACAAAGTATAATATTACCGAGAGTGGGACACTTGAAAAAAATAATTTAACCTACTCTGAGCAGTAGAATTCAAACAAATATGAATATAATAATAAATAAAAGAATATGATCATGATGGGTGCGGTCCATTGGCGGGAACCGTGGTGCAATACTAGGTAGTTTCTTATATCCTTTACCGTGGCTCATTCGGCTACAATGGAACCCCGATTACCTGTTCTCTCTTTCTTTACTCAACTTTTTGGCTAGTTGCGCAATTCCTTTAATGCTCAACCATTATTTAAAGCAAGCTCTATATTCCAAATACTTTTGGACGTAAGAATTCTGTCTTGTATTGTTTTCAACTTGGATCAATCATCATCTTTGTTTATTTATATTTAGAAAAGAAAAAGAATGTTTCAATCTTGGAATTCGCTCGGAGGAGATTTTCATCGAAGGAGGAAGCCATTACATTCGTAAATGCTTATTTTAGCGATTACAACATAGCGAAGTCGCCTTCGTAATTTTGCAATTAAATATATAATTTAAATCGGGATTATGTTCTATATCATTTTGTGCAGTACAAGGAAATACCCTCTAATACACATCTTAATTTCGAAACCGCTTCTAGAACGGTTTAATAGACAAACTGGAATATCTCGTGTCTAGATTTCTAACAGGCAGCTTTTCAATACCATTGTCGTCCCGAAGTCCTCGGATGTATTTACATATATGCAGTTGTATATGTATAAAGTATTAGGTATGTACGTATTTATGGTATATAGGACGTAGAGCGTCTTACACCGAGAGGTACACGATGCCTTTAACTCGTTCTGCATAACAAGTAAATGGCAAGTTAAATTCTGCTCGTTAAGGTTATGCAGATGGATATATACACTCGCGTAAGGTAGGTATGAATATACACATACGCTTTTGAATATGGGTCGTCATATTTGCTTGCCGGAAACCTGCGACGCGAAGTAAGTACTTTTCCAGATAGAGGGCGCGTGTGCTGTTAGAATGCAGTTTAGTCATCTTGGAGTTCGTCCGTTTCACTTAAAGGAAGTGGTTGGCTGTCTTTTTATCGTCTTCTCTGAAGACATCGTTTTGGTTTTTAATGCATTGCTTTTCTTTTTCTAAATTTTGAGAAAAGACATTATTCTGAACGGTAAGAGGATATTGGAACGATTGTTAAGGCTTTTAGAACGGCTGTTAAGGAAAGAGAATCATTCAAAAAAGCATGTTTAGGAAATTGATAAATAAAAAGAAGTGCCGCTTAGTTTTTTTTTTTCGTCGAAGCCAGCGAGACAATTCGCGGTGCCGCTTAAGGAAAATAACTTCGGATCGTGTTTTACATGCTGCTGCTGTCGATTAATCTCCAATTTCGATTTGCCGGGATTATGTTCGTGTGACGTAGGCGACTAATCTGTTTGAAAAATGTACCCCATTTTCGACAAATCTGGTGTTAAACGGGTAGTAATAATATTCCAGTAGAAAATGGGGTACCGTACAAATAGCAGGGTACAAATAATAGTAATAACAATCCTTTTCCTGTCTTGTTGTAATTGAAAATGCTTCAAATGTGTTTGCTCCAATAATACAGGACAATCAACTCCATTATTGCGGCTAAGAATCTAAAATTAAACAGTTTATAGAAACATTTGATAATCACAATCTCCTTATTGGAAAAGTATCGTTACATTAGAAAACAAATGTACGCTGTATTCCAAGGCCATTTGATGGACCCCAGGATCTCCAGATTCTAGGACAGGGCACTCCTTCGCTTCCTTCCAGGTTTTAGGAAAGACTAAAGATAAAGATTAAAGTCATCATATACTGTCGTACACAGAACCCCCTGTATATTCAATGTTTCTAACGCAATCAATACATAGCGCCTATATAACACGTGATAGTCATTTTCAAAGCATGAAAGCCTTTCATAAAATATAATTTTCCGTAATCTTATAAATTAGCCTTTATTATATGTACTACATGTATGCAGCTATGCCACTATAGAGCGCTTACCGTTCCTTCTTATCTACTTACAATCGTAACACTTGATAATTCGCTTTAATTATATGCTATACAAATAATTGCCACCTTTAATTTCAGAAAAGTGATTTAGTAAAGTCTAAGACCGCAATTTACAGCGAGAAGTGATTTATAAGCGATCGTATAAGCTGTGAGCTGTTGCATGTAAAAGATGGCCGACCACGGACATAACAGCTCCTGTTGAAAAAATTTCAAGAGGATAGAGTTTTAAGTTTTTATGAACGATCACTAAATATATTTTAGCAAAATTTGACATTTGTTATTGCCGAATCGGTGATAGCACGGAAATTGGCTGAGTATTTTGTTTACAGTGAGTTTACCTACCAATTAAGATGTACAACACAAAACAAATATGCTTGTCTTAACTTAATTAATTTAAAAGGAAATTAATAAAAAAGTGAAAATATTTTAAGACTTTTTGTTTAAATATCTCAACCGGCAGGACCCCAAAAAAGAATTTAAGTAAATATTTTTTATCGATATTTTTCGTACTACTGGCTGGTGAACTAAAACCGAGACACTTGTGATTGTTACTATTATTAACCATGAAATTTAGTGAATAATTTAGAGTTGGGATTCGGAGTTCTGTTTAACCTCCTGTTTGAAACTTGAAAACGTTTAATCAAAATTGCCACAAACAAATTGCAGCAGCTTGTAAGAATTTGTTGAAGGTTTTGATATTCTCTTTTCCACGCATACACACAATGGTCGTAATTAAAATCCTCCAGTGTCCTTTTGTAGTGTTACCGACCGAGTTACACCCTACGAGTTGGCCGGTCGCCAGCGCCATCTTTTAATTTCACCCGAAATTAATCTGTTGCAATTAGTTCGAATAAGCAGAAGGAATAAATTAATTCTAAAATTCTGTACGCGCTGTACGTACTGTACGTGTATGCGTGCGTGTGTGAGTGTACATATTTAACTGACTTTTGTGTGTCGCGAGGTGGCCCCTTTTAATTGAAATGAATAATGCGCCGCTTTTAACTCCGGCCATACCGGATTATTCCGGCCGGCGCGTTCTAAGTACTAGATAACAATTCTATTGATTTATGTTCGAGAAATGGCCGACCAACGTAGTGGTAATCTCGTATATTTTGCAGAATGCGCCACGCTCGTTTGTCGGCCGGCTCTCAGGGAAATATGAATGTTTAAGAAAGCGAAATGGTTACAATTGGTTGAATTTCGTAATTATTATTACCCTAAAGGTAAACTAATTGTTGTTGTAAGTTCCCTTTGTTCAATTCAAAATTAATTACATTTTTCGTTATCAGGTATATAACATAGCAAGTTTATGAGCGCAGGCCATAAAGCAAAGACATGTTAACGTTGGATTTATTTATGAATATCTATGAACTAACAAATCGTATCTATTTTTGTAGTAATTTTGAGTGCAGGCAACTTTCAGACTTGCACCAAACATTGACAAGTTCTACACTTCCTCAAATCTGTTAGCAACATACCACGTTATGATTACATCAATTAGCGAGGCTTAAAACCTTAACTACTTCAAAAAGAATTTCCATCAGTTGTCTTAATCGAGCAATTTGTAAAGCAATTTTATCGCAGACGTAGCAAATTACTTGTGTCAAGGCCTGAGGTTGTTTACTTATCTCGTTACTTCTTAATTAGCACATAATTTTTTAACCCTTCATTTTCGGGAAAGAAAAACTGAAAAATTTGAGCTCGTTGAAAAATAATTTCCTTACTAAGGAACGAGGTACTAAATGGGAAAATTACTAAAGTGGTTGCTTTGTTAGAAGGAATTACATTTGGAGTCAATTGGGGGGGTCCTTTGTGCGTTTATAAAATAAATTGCTTTTAAAACAGGAAAAATAGGTAGGTAATGATGTCGTTTATATGATTTGCTTTTTATAAGAACATAAAACAATTAAGAGATTGCGTTACTTGCTAACGGGGTGTAACAATAAGTCACAACGGTACAAGTCTGCTTTAAGATACACACTGTAACCGTTGAGATTTTAATTAATTTAAGTTTATAAATATTTAATTGAGATTTTAATAACGGTCGTGCAATCTGTGTTACGTTGGCTTAATTTCTTATCAATATAATTTTCTGATTATTTTAATATTGCTATTTATCATCTGTTTTCACATTTACGGACATTATATATTGTTATTTATTTTTTTACAATAATTCTGATTTACTATTAGCTTTGGTTTGAATTATCTTTTATTCTTTGGGTTCTTTTGATTTTGGCAGTTTCCGGCATTTCTGTTGTGAGCACTAAATGTATGTTGGGGCGTTGAACGTACTTAGACGGCTTGTTCAAGCTTCGTTACAAATTTTTAATTAATTTTATTCTTTTTAAACCACTTGAATGTGTGCATTTATGTGTTTACTGCATTGACATTTTTAACAAGGTCTTCTTTTTTCATTTTACCAACCGGAAGTGGATGTTAAATTTCTATTATCGAGACCCTCTATAGCCCTCTGTACAGCTCCATAAACTATCCGCAGGCTCTATTGCAATGGCGGCATTGGCAGCGGCAATATCGCACAATAACAATTCGATATCACTTCGCCGAGCCGTCGATCCGTCCATTTTATACAATGAAAGTCCGAACAAAGATAAGGAAAAACATAATAACGCAGGAACTATAGTACCTTCTCCATCTTGGACCGATCTTGAGGCCATATGCGGAAGAAGAATCGATTCCCAAGATTGTAATTATGAGACGGAGGCGAGCAGAAACAATCAGGGGATCAGGCGCCTCGCACTGCAGAAATTCCATTTCTTTTCAAGAATGGTTCTTTCCCCATACATCGCACCGACCCATCGTATTGTCCAGTCACCAGGAGTACACACATACACATGTACTCAAACACAATGGTGGCTCGATGGGGAGCTATCTATAGGGACATTCGTCAACGCCTACTTCGACCTTAAAAGATGCGAACGAGACGGAAGTGTACTGCTTCTCGCCGGAAAGCTTAGTTATTGCGGATTGTAAAATGATTGCCGTTGGGATTTCCCGTTGCTTCGAAAGGTCTGTGTAACGTAAAGCACTTCTTGAAAGAATTTTGTCCTCTGACAAGTGAACAGCAAAACGAAGTGAAGTTAGCAATAGGAAAAGAAGAAGGAGAAACACGTATTGCGTGACGTAAAGTTTTTAATAACTTACCAGCACTAATAGACTTTTGGGCGAGAGATATGAATATTATTATCAGATATTTATTATTCATCAACAAATATATCAATGCATGGTAAACTAAAAACACAATAAAGACGAATATATATTTCAAAATAATATATTGTAAAAACTAAATAAAAGTAAACTAAACCGCGAAGAAAACAAAAAAAAACTAAAATACAAACTATTGAACACTAATATCAACAATACCGATGATACTAACAAACAAAATAGCGAACTAAATGACCACGTGAAACTTTGGGCCAATAAGAATAATGGAAAAAATCTTTATATTAAGTGCCGCTCCCCTCGACAGCGAGAAAATATAAATCTTACACAGCGATGATCCAGACACTCGATCAGCTCGAGAACACCGATTACCGATCGAAGAATAATTACGCAACGACAATATAGACACTAAAAAACAAGCGGACGTCCAGTTAGCGCCTTTTCTAGACATAAAAGTAAAAGCGAAGCGTTCGTTCGCGGCAATACTTCCACTTCCCAATTCTTAGGCGCTGTGATCTTATATCTAAATGTCACTGCGGGCAACATGAAGTTAGTATGAGACCATCCATCGATCCGTAACATGTCGTTGTATGTCGCAGCGAAAAAGAAATAAGAAATAAAACGATAGCCCATAACGAAATAACCTTTGGCAAAATATCCTCGTACCTATAAATTCTACAGAATTATCGACGACGATACC
Organism: Oryctes borbonicus; assembly: GCA_902654985.2. NCBI lineage: Eukaryota > Metazoa > Arthropoda > Insecta > Coleoptera > Scarabaeidae > Oryctes > Oryctes borbonicus. Next base: position 1,003,862 of record LR736898.1, on the reverse strand, counting down.
GATAGAAAGAATTTTTGGTCGGAAGTACTCTCTTGAGAGACGTTAATATAATCGCTTCGGCATGAAAGCCTAAATAAATTCCGGAACGAAAATGATGGAAATAAATTTCTTTTATATCGTGGATTTACCGCTGTTAAATAATAGAACCTGTACCGTTTAAATTTCGTAACGATATCTCTACATTATATCCGTCAGAATTAATGTAAACGTGAATATATCATCGGACTTGTATTGTCTTTATATCTTTATATGTAGTTTCTGCAATAAAAAAGTTTACGTTGGAAAGAGTTGATTTACGCTTTGAATACATTTTTCCAGCGCAAATTTCTTCATTTACGACATTAACGCTTTTGAATTTTTCAAGGCGGCCGACGCGACGATACGATTTGCATTGTAATTTACATATATTCTTCGGCGTTTTCTTTTCTGCTTTTTTCTCCGTGCCGTTTTGTAAGATCCGAAGTTAGAACTCAAGGCCGGTATATTTTACGATGATTTGCATAACTTAGGGCGCGGCGAATTTTTTCTTGTTTACGTTACGAAAAAGTTTCGCTTTGGTCCATTAATAAAGGGCGTCAAAGAAAAGGGATCTTGTAACTTGACGGTTATTAATCGACGCTTGTTGTTGATCAATAATCTATTTTTATGTTGATCTAAAAATGAATCGAACAATTTGTTTTTTTTAGATATTTCAACGAGATAGTGCCTGCAAAACAGTTACTTTTATCAATTACTCGTCCGGTTGCTGAGATCTCGACAGGCCGTAAAAATTTGCACCCAAAATGATGGAATTTTTTCGAGGCCAAAAAACAAAGTTCGGAATTCCGCCGATCTAACGCCGGCAATCGATGACCATATGGCCGTATATGTTCCCCATAAAATTTCAGCCCGCTACCTCTAACGGTTAAGGAGATATGGGCGTTTAAAGTTTTCGAAAACTCCGCCGGAAACGGTCGAAAACGGACGGAAAATCGACATCGCTTCGGTTTTCGTCCTTTATCTCCTTAGCTGTTCGTCCGCGGTATGCGAAGTGGGTACGCGTTCGATAGAGAATTGAACGGCGGATCGACTGTGCCTAAGCGGAAGCCTCTGGCTCTACGTCTTGGCGGGCTTCTTTGGCCTCAAAGTTGAAAAAAGGAATTTTAATTTTTCAACTTTGGGACGCCGTAGCGTCCGAACGGTTGGAGCTAGGGAGTTGAGATCTCGCGCACTTAAAACGCTCATCGGGACCTTTCGAACGAGCCCGAACTGATCTTCGTAGCTCGTCCGGTTGCCGAGATCTAGACAGGCCGTAAAAATTTCTGCCCAAAATGATGGAATTTTTTCGAGGCCAAAACACAAAGTTCGGAATTCCGCGGATCTAACGTCGCTAATCGATGACCATATGGCCGTATATGTTCCCTTTTTACTTTTATCAATGATTCAATGATATGATATCAATGATCAATGAAATTACTTTTATCAATGATAACGTATTCTCGAAACTGCTGTCCTGGATTAATCAGTTAAACTTGTGCGGTGCATACTTTGGTGTTGTTTGTTACTACTAGCTAATCTATCTGTTGTATCTATATACACCCTGTCTTCAGGCCCGCGTCTACGTCTCTGTAACAACGTGCAAAAACCTGCTAAGCACGATAAAATTGAATAAATTAATAATTTAATAAATTTATATATATTAAAACCTTTAACCTTATGCACACGATGTAAAATCGTCGGACTGTACACATAACCTTTTTCGTCTTATTGCAACAAGGAAATTGGTTTTCAATTAGAACACGAGCAAAGAAAATCTCCATAACGTCGTAAATAATAATAGTAACGATGCTATCGTTGGCGAACTAATTCAGCGGCGAATAAGGCAAGTGCAGCAGCATTAAATTAAAAAGCACTCGAATGGTGGCGGGAAAGTCGACGCTCGGGATGGTTTCGTCGGGTATAATTTCGCGTATTTACACGGACACATAGGTTATATCGGCGATGCAGGTGCGGACCGCGCTGAAACACGGGTTATTACACTCAGGAGCGTAATTCGTTTCACTCGACGGGTTGAAGGCGGCTTACGGCGGCCGTCGTGAGCAATATCTCTCAGCTTCCGAGCGAGCGGACAGTGGCGGCGGCGTTTAAATTCGTATTTATTGAAGGAATTTATCATGCAATTATGCTAAACTGAGAATTGTGCGCCGACGAGCGTAATAATCGAATAATCAATGTATATACAGCGCGAAGTCGACTTTTCGGTAACGCCGTAGATTTATCTCTGATGTCGCTCGGGTATTATTAAGTCGACGCGGTTAGCACGGTGAGTTATTCTATTTTCTCGAATTCTCTTATTTAGAATTTGAATTAAATTTGCAGATGCTTTATTTTTTAAAATGATATAGTTCCTCGTGATATTGATGGGATTATTTATGCCAAAAGCAATGCAAGGAGAGAAGAAACACACTACGCACGGACATATTTCTGCCTACCCGGCATTATCAATGTAGTTCCGAGAGTGTTTTTAGTTCACCTTGTACTACAACATTCGAAACGACGAGCCAGATATTTCTTGGCGCCATTTAGTGCCAAAAAACACATGCCTGCCGTTTAGAAAGCAGCGACATAAACCGGGTTCCACGCTGATGATGCCCAATAGGCAGAAACATGTCCGCACATTGCTTTTGCCGTAAATGATTCTATCAATAGCAAGAGGAAGTTTTATTGCTTCTAGGAATTTTCTGATGTGTTAATACATCATGGTAAGCCTGATGACACTCTAAACGAATTAAAAGCGTAAAATTCTTAATCAATATCTAATGTTAAAAAATATCTGTAATATTTTAACAAATTAGCTAATGAATTTTATAGGTTTCCAATCTAAGTTTCCTCGGTGTACCGTAAATTACGTAGAATAAATGATAGGATGACGGCATTGTATTTATTTGCGAATAGCGAAATGTTCTCTCCAAATTTTTATGGACGATTGGATAATTTATAATCGCGATAAATATTGTACTGTTGCGAATAGCAATGTTTGGGTCGTTTATCATTTTCCTATCTACTTTACCGAATTTATGCATACATAAACATTATTTTAATAATAATACCTTTATGTTATATTGTTTCGTGCGGATTACGCTGTTTGCGGATAGTTTGTTTATTTATATGTATCCTGCTCGGTGCAATCTGTTTTTTTTTTATTTGGGGTTTTCGCGTAATGGTGTATAATATATCTTCTATTTGTATAATGAGTTGCATTATCTCTACAGTTAACAAAAAAAAATTGTGGGCTGGGCGAGAGAGCAGTCTCTTGCAAAGTTTGTGAAAATGCTATCGCTTTTTTATAGGATTTGTCACAGTCACTACATGCAAAAAAAATGGTTAAAGTGAGGATCGACGAAACGGCTGTTCCGGATAATTAATTAAACTTTTGTGGTGCGGAGTGTGCCGATGCTTTAGTGTTGGTTGTCATACTACTCCACAATCTTTGCTGTCTTTATTGAGGTATACTTTAGTTTTTTGCGAAATTATTTCAAATTCTTCTGATATTTCGTGCATTCTGTTGTTACTTGAAAAGAGCTGCTCAACCATTAGGTAACTCAAGTAAATACGGGCACTAGCCTATTTTCAAATTCAGATTGTTTCAGCTGAATCTCCAAAAAGAGAAAGTAAAGAAGAAGAAGCTAGTCCGGCAAAAACACGAAACTCACTTTCGCGTTAAAGTGTCGTTTCGATAGCGCGCACTTTTTTCCGAATGGCATCACGTCTATCCTCCATAAATCTTTCCCCTTTTCTTTATTTAACGTACCTCTAATTGACCTACCCCCACCTCCAAGAGTAAATCACCTTAAATCCGACCTTAATTGGATTTCGCGTACCTTAATTTGGGCGCTTCTATTTCTCTTAAGGCGTAAGGGTTGGCCGTTCGGTGATGGCAGACGTAAAGCCTCGCTCCTCATCCGAACTATCGACTTAAACGATTGCTCGTCACCTCGGATCCTCCACGTCGATTCCGAAGTTAATAATAACTTGGACGGGATTACTTAGCCACGCCCTGTACGGGATGGTGGAGTATTATGTGCTCTTCATTGTGAATGAGGTTAGGATTGGAGAGTTGAACTTTCTTATATGTTTACGTCAATATGATTCATTGAAAGATATAGAATCTTCTATGTAATAAAAGAAATACGGAAATAAAACTTATGTCGATTTCCAAATGTCGAGTTCATGTGATTTTTGATAGAATATGAAGTGAAGCATAGTCAATTATTTCTCCTTACAATCAGCAACGTGGGTTAACACGTAAATAATTTTTTAAATTTTTATGTAAACAACAGGCGGACAATTGAATGTCTGTGTTAATAATGTAAGCAGCAATTTTAAAATTTGAACAATTTATTCATCATCCAAAATATTAGAGTTGATCCAATTATAAATGATAGCAAATAAAATACTGTGTTGGCCCAGGAAAGAAAACAGGGAAGGAAGACATTTTTAAATTTCAATAAAATTTTGATTTGAGTTCTGTTTAAATTTGCAGTAATTGCGGCAATTTCAATTTCAAATTACGCGATATTTAGGCAAGAATATTATTAAAAAATCTTGAAGAAAGAGCTCTCAACATTATTTAAATTAAAGTCTTAACTCCTAATAATACGGTGCGATGTCTTTGGCATTTCAAAGTTTCATTCAAAATCTGAATTGCAAGCCCAGAATGATCAAACCAACGTAAACAGATTGGTTAAACCGACAAGGTACGTTACATTTGAGATGAATACAGAGGAAGCGCGATTCCTTTGACAACGTCGGCATATTGGAGAATATTTAAATAAAATAGAATCTGCCTTTAATATAATAAGCAAATAATATAAAATAATTAGATCCCATTTTCAAAGAATCACTTGCAAATTACTCTCATTTCGGGTAAAAAATTTCTATCCTCTGCAAAAAATCACCTCTTTCTACGTCTGTATACCGCATCGCCGATGCTATGCGGTGGCTTCTTTCGGTCGATCGACCCGGTTAGAATTTATATGTTACTCGATCGTGCGGCGAATATTTTCCGCCGAACGAACGCCGCAGATTTCCACTTAGTCAGCGTCTCCTTCGTACTGGAAAATATCGTCGACGAAACAGGCGAAACTCGCGGATTTCGATCTTCATCTACTTTCACCGCCTCGCGCGGCGTATCAGGGTAATAAGCGGGAACGTCCTCGTCGTCGCCGTCTCGATCTTGCATGGAGGAAAAAGCCAAAAACAAACGAGAAAAGAGGAAGGAATGAAAATATACGACAAGGGGAAAGGCGAGCTTGTCGAAGTTGGCGGTGAGACGCGGTTACCTGACTATGGTGGATTCAAGTACTCTCCGATATACTTTCATAGATATAGGTGACGTCGTTGTCTGGGGTTTATCGAGGTTGGTACCGTAGATCCTTGGTAAATACTTAGGTTGTTGTGACTGGTTCAGATACCGGGAATTATTGGTCCTTTTTTTTGGTACTGTAAACGATGGGTTTTCGTATCTATCTTATTTTGTTACAAATCCCAAAATTGAAATGTTAAATGTATTTGATTATTGTCTGATTGTAAGATTTGCATTTGAATAATTTTCGTTTGAAAAGATTTTTCTAAGTTTTTCAGAAATGGAATGCTCTTTCATCTAAGCACTAAGTGAGTATCTAGGATTGGAAGAAAAAAGGTCTAAGTTTCACAAATCTTTAATAAATTTAATTGCGACCGGTCTCGGGAAACTCCCATCATCAGGCAAAATAAAATTATTCAGTAGGTGAATACGTTGCACAATGAAACAATCTATTGGAAATTTTTAGTCTACAACGCCTAATTGTACTTGATCAACGTATCGTGTTCGTTTTGATTTTGCCCGCTTGTTCGTTGTAACGTACTAATCGGAACTAGTTTCGCAACACTCCTGTTAATCGTTCACACTGCGAAAAGCGCATCATCTCATCGCCAAACAGTCTGGCGAGCCAATAACAAACAGCTCGCTCATGTGAGTAATTCATATACGCGAGTGGGCAAATTTACCGAATTTCAAACAATTTGCGCATCCTACACCTATGTATATACACATATCGATATGTTGTACGTACGTAAAATTCGCGATCCCATCAACGCAGCCTTGTTGTTTAGTTTAGTTTAGTGTGTAATCGCTAGTTTCGTATACAGCTCGATAACAATTAATAATACCCGGTTGTTGCATATGTGTACCGATCGGGGTTTGGTACGTTGGGGTGATGATAGTCAAATTAAACACTTTGATAAGCGCATATCGTTACGTATATTTGACGAAAATGTTTATAATTCGTATTTGCTTTTGGCTTATTCGTTTGCTCGCCATTTCGGGTACTTGTTATCGATTTCTTGTTAACCGGTTGTTATTATGAACCTACATAATTAGAGAAATTGTTAAACCAACTAGTTCCTTCAAAAATCTTATTAATAAACAGTGTCGTTGCCGAAAAGAAAATAATTTCCGTACCACAAACATTGAAAGAGTTTGGCAAGAGAGGTCTTTATTAAAATTATACATTATTTTAGTTTTCATAGCACAGATAATCATATTTTCAAAAATCGAAGAATTGTGGTGGTGACTGTTGAATTTTAAATATTTCGAAAAAGTGACAAGCATGAAGCGAAACTGACGAAATTCTGAAATTAACACAAAACGTTGCCATTTTCAAATTCTTAGAAAGCGTAAAACGAAATGGCTAAATAAGAGCCTCACATTCGTAGTTTTGGATTACCTCGAGAAGAGGCTGAGCACAAAACCTCGGCATTATCAAATTTTTTAAAATTGGAAAATCGATGGTGGCTAAACAAGGGTCTGCAGTAGCCCTCATTGGTAAACATTTTACTTTCCGATTATTTCGAGAAAATAAGTTTTTACCATACAAGTCAATGCGAAATGTGGTTATTTTCAAATTTCGTGCGGGTACTCAACTTCACTCACACCCCAAAACGAACTGGAGCCTTTTAATCATTAAACAAATATAATTTCCCTCTACCAGTTCACGTTTCATCCACACCACCATACTACTATACGCTCGCTTTTGAAACTGTTTCGGGTTTCTGCGAAAAGCATCGCAGAATCAATTAGTGGGATCGACGGCTACAAAAGAAGCAACTGCTGTTCTAATTCGCTGGGTGCCGCGTTACAAGGCATTAGACGGCATTTCACGGATCGAACGCTTTAAGCAATTTGCAGGATGTTTGAATAATTTCGTGCCGCGCGTTGACCTTAACGCTCTACCGGATCGTTCCGAAATGTCGCCATCGGCGACCTGCGAGAGGGAGATTTAGAATATATCATTCGGGTTTTTATCGCCTGACCGAAATCAGGGCATTATTGATTGGATTTGTTTTAAAGGAGATTTCGAATAGTTATTGGTTGATTGGTGGGGTATAAAAAGCATTTTATTCAGCGTGCAACGGAGTTTCTTGAAATATACGAACATCTTCTTTGTTAAGCATTTGAAATTTGACAGCTTTTGCGTATATTTTCATATATTTCTCTGCTATCCTTCCTAACTTGCATACTTCTAGATAATAAATAGAAAAGTGCATTTAATCAAGGGATGCTGAATATACTAAGGCATTAGATGTTATTTGCGCTTAGTGACGCAAATTTGCAACATCCTCACAGGCCAAATACATTTCTAGGCCCCACAGGCCACTTACTTCATATTTCCGTAGGTAACGTTAGGTAGATTTGAAGCACCCGTGTGGTCTCGCTTGGACAAAATTCTCTGCTGGAGAAATAACTTGAATAATCTTTGATGCATTTTTGTGTCTGCCACAAAGCCACCTTACGAAAATAAACTGTTTCATTCTCTTTCAAACGTTTATCCGTGCACAGTTTTATATACGCACGCTTCATTAAATAAAGAACGATCCATTTTCGTAAAGGCACATGCATATATCTACCGAAAACCGCCGTAGAAAATGTCTGCTCGTTTTCCTCGGGTTCCTTTTTCTACTTTCCCAAATGGAAGTAGCTTTATGTACACATCGTTAACGTTAAGCTTAGCGAAGAGTACAATGTCATTGAGTTTCTATATAAACATGTGGGAAGGATTTAACAAAATAATTTATATACGTAATTATGAATAAAATAACAGAAACCTACTTAAATAGGAGTCTATTGATCGACGACGAAATGTACAGCACAATCTGCAAGGATTGTGTCCCAAGATAGTCGATTTTTACGAGTAACTCCATTTTGATGTTGAGGCTTGAAACTTCTCAGAATATTTTCGTACAATGGTTAACAACTCGCCCTCTTAAACCCATTCTTGAAGATTGAAGAACAAAAAGATGTTCACACTTGGCTAAGATCATCACCGATAATCTGCACACCCATCCTAAAAGAGGTACTATAGTCGCGCCCCGACTTCAATTTGTAGAATTATAATCTCTTGGCGAAGGGAATATTTGCATACAAGCAGGAGAAGTTTTCGCTTCGGTTTCGCTATTCGGTTAAGATTTGGAAATCTCGCTGTTTACGATGCCAAACAGTACATCTGAGTAACAATGTAGTAGTGGTGGTGGTGGTAATGGTAATGGTATGGTTGTAGACGCCGTTACGGCTGGTCCGTATAATGTGATTGTTTTAGACGAACGGAACGTTAGTTTCCATTACGGAAACAGAGGGATTCGGTTAACGATACCGACGTCTAATTAAAATATACGCGTTCCTCATAATACTTTCCGGGAGCCGGTCGTCCATGTGTACCATACACATGTGATAGGGATTAACGATTACAGTATATTCATTTCGAGCTCTGTAACAGCCTTTGGACGGAATTAATCTCCTCGAAGGGGACGAGAATGTTTGTTTTTCTTTCTGTTTATTTCTAATCAGGACAGTTAGGATTAGAAATGGATATTAGACAATCAATTTATTAATAAATATTATTTACGATTTTTTCTATTTTCCTATTAGAGATTAATTGGGAAGAGGAAGTTGTTTTAGGAAGGTTCTTATTTACTTCGCAATATTTAACATTTAGCATCTCGCTATTTGATTATTCTATAATTTGGTGATTTATTGTGATTCTAGATAATCTTGAAACGAAGAGAAACGCTTACACAAGGCATTATTGTAAACAACGAGAAATGTTTTACAAACGATACACACGCACATAATTTATGTAAGTACGACAGAAAAAAGTGGACCTACACCCACCTATTTTCTTTCTCCTTATCTTTTCTTTCGCTCCATCACATTGCGTCCGATATTTCAATGCTACGTTCTTTCGGCGAAACGCCTGACTCGAAAACCTCGACTACAACAGCGTTTTTGCTTGTTCTTAAACCATTAATCTTTCCAGAATGCATCGAGAAATGTTATGCCATTTACAAGCAAATCGGGAGCTGAATGCTGACGATAAAACGGAATCGTATTGCGGAATATTTAGCATTAGCATTAGCTAAATTTATTTAGTTTATATTTACGACGTTATTGTAAACGTCGAAAGGTAATAATAGTATTTTGGTTCGAATCTATGATATTTAGCTTCGCTCAATGCATTGATATTTATCAAAAAATACCATAAAAAAATATTTGTTTCCGAATTAGGAACTTAATCATTTTTTATTACGTTGTATTCTACCTCATACAACATGTATATCATAGCAAATGTTGCCAGTTAGGTATAGAAAGGTGAGTTACGATCGTAAAACGGTAACCAGGGTCGCTATTTTGTTAACCGCGTTCCGACGGATATCGACAGGCGATTGTTATAGGTACACACATCGGATGCATAGTGTATCCTGGCTAATTTAGAAACTCTCTAATGGGTTCAAGTGTTTATTCAGGCGAGCAATAAACACGACCCTCGCTTCGGTAAACAATTTTCCTACACAGATTGCCCACCTGTGGATGTTTTAATAAAAGTTGGCGCGACGTTGCCAACACCGTAACTTGTCATTTTGTCTACCTACGTGCGGGGTACATATATCACGGTCTATTGTACGTAGAAAAATTAATTAAATCGGAGGAGTTATTGGGGGGAAAGGTGTGAGGACGTTTAAGCGTCGAAAAGATGACAACGAAAACGTAAGACCAAGTTTAATATTGGAAGGCAAACATGAAACGAAATGTGCTATTTTTAGGACATCGTATTGTATGTGAATGAACCTTTAGGTAACACTAAACGTTCTTCGATATAGCTCTCTTCGTTTAATAGTCATTAAATGTTAAACAAGACATTGGATGTTGATACTGTTATTGTTCTCCTGCCTCCTTTTCCTTTCTGTTTTTTCTTGTCTATACGCTTATAAAGAAGGAATTGCTTCTCTTTGCGTCATCGCGCCAAGTTGGAACAGTGTCTAGTTGTAAAATTATATGAGACATGCAGCGAAGCAACTTTAAGGATATTGTTTTAGCACCCGTCTCCCGGCCACGAAAAACATCCTACGATATAACCGAAAATCTCTTGGCAAAGTTTCGGGGTTTATTACGCTCTCGAATTACGCGAGTCTATAGGATGACGCCACGGCGCTAGATGGCGACGGCGCAAGCTCAACATGTTGCAAATATAAATACGTTATACGCCTCGCTGCTTTTACAGTTTGGATTTCCCTTCTCCGTATATCTGCTATCCTTTTCTCGCTACTAAAATTGTTTGCCTGTTACGACGTTGGATGCGAATTGTTACGTAAGTACATATGTATGTTTAAGGATGTGGGTTGGTTTTCTACTTCTCGGCAAATATAATTAAGTTTGCGCGGCCGTGGCGATGTTTAACGATGTTTTCTACCCAGCTCTACGATGATACGCGATATTGACTAGTTCAATTACTTCATGTATACATACCGAATGCCAATAGAGAAACGGAGAAAATGACTTTCGGGGTTCCGCAAAGGGAGAAGATAGTCCAGGATGAGGTTTAAGGTTTCAAAAGTAGGGAAAGTTCGGAGGATTTGATAATGCCGAGTAAGTGAGGTAGAAACACCCGGAGCAACGCTGATGCCGCCGAGTAGGCAGAAATACGCCCGATGGTTAGTTTTTTTCTCCTCGCATTGCTTTTATCGTGAATGATTCCATTAATATCTTGAGCAGCTACATTAGTATTACTTTTATTACTGTTTCGAGGCATTTTTTGATGTGTTTTTAATACATGGTTTTTACGTGGCTTTAGCAGCAAACACAATTTACCGCATCATAGAAAGTTATCAAACTTTACTTGAAAGTGTAGCCGCACAGTAAAGTGGACATTTCGTGCGGGTACTTACTACTTTCGTTTGTTTTCGTGCTGTATCTAATAAAGGAAATTATTTCCGTCGAAGGTGGGTAAATTTTACGCGTCTTCAAATAAACGCGCTAGTTCCACTCCACGTTGAAGGCGGCGGGCATAAATAATTTATATCACATTGAAGACGGATCCAAAATGAAAAAAGTTTTAATGGTCCGCCTCGTAAAAGTTGCTGCTTAACTGATACACATGTTCTGAAGGCTCGTTGAGATAGAAAGAGAGAGGGAACACACGAACACTCACAAAAAGAAACTTATTTACTGCCCTTGTACCTTATTAGTTGTTTGCTTCTGGGACCCACTATTAAAGTTTATTTGGCGGTTGACCGTTAGATTGAAATTAATGACCGTCACGAATTCAATTATCTTCTAATTAGGTAGCCGTAATTCTCTCTCCATTTCACTTACAATCAGCCCTGAATGAAGAGGTATTCATAATGTATGCTGTGGAAGTTTTAGCAGTATGATAGTTTGGGAAAGCTGCGTAATTAGAGGAAATACTGAGAAAATCTGAAAATATTTTTTGAAATCCTCTGCCCTTGGTGTAGGAGTTCCATTACAGAAATATCTTGCAGAATATGTTTCTTGTGATTGTCATTCGCGATACCAAAATTGCGAGGAAGAACATCCGGTTGGGAGTCCGAAAACTCAAATTCCGGATACTTATTGCAGCAAATGACTTTGAATTACAAGAAAAGAATAGCCGCAAACCTTCTATAACTTGTTGAATGATATCTGGGTTGATGTTGGGGTTATTTCCTTCGTCTGTTGGATTTAGCGAATCCGACGTTTTGGCAGACATTCTTCTGCCGACTTGAGGGTAGCCATCATGGCCCTATTTCTTGCCAAATTCATTGTTTTACGCAAATGTATATCTCTCTTCCAATTTCTTTATGTTTCTACGCGATTTGAGCGAGGCTTTCTAAAAACACCGACTTCTGTCGTCCAAAACTAATTTGGAGGAAAGCGTATATACTTTAGGACCTATCTGTATGAGAAACACCAAATAAATTACGTAGTTCTCGCCATATTATTCAAAGGGGATGTATGCACCCTGATATATCGAGGCTAATTTGATTCTACGGGGCTGTACCTTGAATCAGTTATGCCGTGCAACTCCTAAGATTATACAATTAGTTGCATTACGTCGTAATTCTTAAAATAATTACGGTGTGTGGCATATACAAACATACAATACAAGGCTATCGTTTTAATAAACCAGCGAGGCGAAGTGTGTATCTGTGTGATTTAATACTAAGATACACGGATTGTGTACACTTCGAGACATTTCGTTGGAAATACAGTGAATTGTGTTTAGATCTAATTTATTGTGTTTCTGGATGTTGTTGGGAATTGTTGGGAAAACCATTCTGCTTGAAGTACTTGTTTCTACTGCCGACTGCAGTTGGTTTGAGATCCAATTTCGTCTTGGCATTACGAATGAGGGTGTTTGACATTTTCCAAAACATTTAAAACAACTAAAACATAGATCTATGTCATTCAGCCTTAAAGGGAAACGAGAGGGGATTACCGTTCCAGTCACGGGAAGAATCAGTCGATGCCTTTAAAATGGTAATTTTGACTGTTCTAACTCATGATTGGCATAGCTGTTTTAACAATTGGCTTAATTTGCAATTTCCCATCTGTGTTTATTATGGCAGCAACTATTTTTGTCCAGCAGAAAAAATAAAATTAGCATTCCTCCTCGATGGTTGCTGCATGTATTCAACACGCTTTCGAAATGAAATGACCTCTCACAAGGCGCTCGTATAATTGGGGAGTTCATTTACGTCAAGAAATTGCTAAAAGAATATAAAATCTTCAATTTACATTCCTTCTAAGTTAACTTTATTACTGCAGTAGTCAATATTCTAGATAGGTATTACCAAATTAAATTCTTCATAGTATGAAATACGTTTAACACCTCTTAAATAAACCACAATTGCCGCTCATAATCAAGTGTCCCGGAGCGTATCTATTAAGAACCAAATTAGCACGCGAGCATCGCCCGACGTAATGCAATTAGTTCGAATTACCGCAACACTGGCGTGGTACGGGTTACATGTCCGCATACCGCCGCCTACAGAAATGCAAACGACGACGATTTGAACGCCGACAAATATCCTCTTCCACTGCGCCCCGAACGGACCATGGAACAAGACAGGGACTCCCGGGACCTACGACGTCAGCACACGGCATACTGTCGCTGGTGAGAAGCCGCAGTTCTCCTGAATTACTCGATCTAAGTAGGCGGAGATGCACTAGACAGAAGAGTGTATGTACGTCCTCTTCGAGTCTTCCATAGTTCTAAGATAGTTGGCTTGCAAGCAGTCAAGCACCAGTTAACGGCGTTCGGAAACGTGGAACATGTAGATCTGCATGTTTCCGTCGTTAGCGGAGAGAGGAAAGGGGAGGAAATAAGAGACCTTGTTCCGGTCGTACGGCTCGAGGGACCTCCTCGAGACCGTCAGGTTAAGATTACTTGTTCTTGTTATTGCGAGTCGATATATACGGTATGTATGCAGGCGAGTTTCGTACTTCCGGTAACAGGGTATGGTAAGGAGGATAAATTAGAAAGGAAGTGTACTTGTGGCGGAAGCATTGAATTAATTGAATTTGAATTGGTGATTGAGGCAGAATAAATAATACCGATTGACTTGAATTCGTTAGTGGAATGAGTTTTAAAGTATTTTGATATTGTTGTATAACTTATAAAAATGATTGTTAAATACACACGAAAAGATTGCCTAGAAACAACAGCTTCTTCAATAATGTCTTCTTTCATTTTTCATCAGGATCTTCTTCATCATTACTTCGTTTAAATTCTTGACACATACATACTGTATACACGGTACATAATCTTTATAAGGCTAATAAAAAAAAATTGAGGATTGAAGTACATATTGAAGTCGTATTTTGTTCGGCCAAAGTTGCAATTATTACAGCAATTCGCCGTTCAACACTTTAACCGACGAAAATAACAAAAATCGTCCTCATCATCCCATTCAACCATATCTCTTAGTTATCCTCTTGATAAATGCCCTCGGTCGTACGACTCGCATTGCGGCTGTCAGAGGTCGGCACATTAGCGTACCTACACCGGGTATCATCATCATACATAAAACATTCGTGTGCGTAGACGTCCCACTCTTCGAGCAATTCAAGTTGTCGCATAAAACGTAAGATAAAGGTCCTTTCTCTCCCTCAACCTCGAGCCTTTGTTTTACATTTATCGGCGCCTTAAATTATATTAACGCTCCGACGATCGTCAGTAGAGTCATCTGAACGGAATTTATTCGTACTAGAGCGGACGCTGCGGTGTAATGACGACATCAAGAAACGGAGACGGATCGATTGTGCGAATGTCAGCAGCGGGAAACGGATAAGATCTGTGCGACCATTGTCCGAAAAGTCGGGAGGAGGAGATGGATACTTGCCGGCTAAGGGAAGAAAGCAAGATGGAAGGGACGAGCTGACGTCGGTGTCATTACCGCCTGCTAGAGACGGACAAGTTTTTCGGGGCGATTCGAGGTGAAAACAGACGACGTTATTACTTCACCGAAACGGCGGTGTCCTTTCCGAGTAGGTTTATTTTTATTCCTTTGCGTCTGACGTGTTGGGGCTGAAGAAAATCCAAATGTTATTAGCACTTTTGTTTTGAGCTTGAAGTGATGTTTTTTTTTTTGTATGGAATTGCTTCTTTTCTATGTTAAGTGCGGACCAATTCACACCAAGCTCGTATTATTAGTTTTCGGTTTCTGTTTACGTATGAGTTAATGCATGTCCGCTTTGTAAGAGTTACCTTTATTTTAAATATGTTGTCCTGTATTTCATTAATAATAATAATAACTAGAAGAAAATTCAAATTAAAATTGTTTCATGAGGAAAACTGTTTGAGTTACATACAAAAAGGGATACCAGATACTGTTTTATTGTTTTATTCTTTCAAATACAACAGTGTTAAATCTAGGTAACGAAATCGTGATATCTACGCCAATTAATCCCTGTACATGAATGTTGCCTCTTATACATACAATCCTGGCATAAACGGTAGCGCTATTAATGGCAGGAAGGTGAAGCTCCTCTCGACAATCTTCGACATAACCGCGGGCGCATGCAAAGCGGCCAGATCCTACCAACTTTACGACAAACAATACCAACCGGAAAACTTCTTAATATCTGAATACATCAAAGTTGCGAGCAAGATTGCCAACAGTAGCGGTGACGACAAGACCGAAACAGTTGCCTATATTGATCTGGTGGTGGGAACAAGAGGAAGGGACAAGCTTTTAAGAGCCGACGCCTCTTAACGGCCGCGATTTAGTCAAAGCTAAAGTTGTTTATGTTAATAGCCCTAACCAGAAATGGATGTCGTACGTATTTTAGACAATGAGCCTCGGCTTTATAATATTAACTACGAGTGCCTTTCCCTTTTCCCTTCCTTGGCCGGGCGAAATAATTCAAAAGATAATAGGGAAAAATTGTAGCACCCCTTTTAAAGTTTAAAGCAACTCTGTATGTCTCTAAAATTTCCCGTTTTAGTACCAAATTTCTCGGATAATTTAATTCATCATCTTGTATTAGCTTCATTTACCCAAATCTTGTCTTTTTTTTCTTCGCATGATGGTATTAGCTTTGCGGAAAGTTTTCTGCCGCCGTTTTTTTTAGGGTTTATGTAAAAAAAAAATGTGATTAGATAAATTTCGGGACGACCTTCGAGGTTTCGACTTAAAAAATTTTACGACGAAGGCAAGGAAAATTTTATTTACCGCTCTACCCTGGTAGTATTTTAAGAGGAAACGTCAATTTAGCTATTCCACGACGTATATCTCTATGATTTATATGTTTTAAAGCCCTGAAGGGATATAACTTTTTATATATTATGTCTTTAGCCTTACTTCCGGGAAAATTGCATAGCTCTCGCCGACGAAAGTAGTTGTTTATGCAGTTAAAATATGAGCTCGGATTCGAGTGAAAATGATTTTGATGTCTCAAACGCTAGTAATCACTTGTTTCATAACTTAAGATTACACGGCGCAGGGTTGTGTACAGAATTATCCACTTAAGGTGTTGTTCTGGATATATTACAAAAATTCGCCTTGCAAAAACTTCTCAATTAAACTTTGTGTTTGTAGAGGAAGAAATTATTGGACGAAATTATACCCGTAACGTTAATTAAAAGACGAGATGTTTATTAACGTTGTAAACTACCAACCTGTGTACGATTCCCCAAAGAAACACCCCGTCACAGTTGCGGAATCAAGCATTAGCTTCTCAACAGTTAAAAAGGGAAGTGCTCTAAGTATATAAGTTAGCTCTCGTTTTTGCTTCCGAAACTTTAGAGGCTTTCATCTTTGTGTTACTCGGTAGTGATTTTAAGAAGAAATTAATATAACGAGAGAACACCGGCAAAATGAAAATTTAGATTTCGATGAAACTTTAAAAGCTGATGCAGTACCTCTAGTAGCTAAATTGCTCGATTTCAGGGTACAGCGCCCTCCAAAAAATTCTACGATTTCTAATTTTTAATAATTTACATAGTACCCAGGATTATGGAGATATAAGAAAGGAGGGCGAATGCCCTGTAGTATAGTTTTTCCGAAAATAATTTGCATATTTCAGGAGATGTTCTCCCTATTATAGTATCTGAGATATTTACGAAAATTTCAGAATCGTGCAGTAAGTAGTAGTAGTAGTCAAGGCTTATTACACACTAAAACGATCACGAGGTAAGTAAAGCAGTAAAGTAAGGCGAAGTAAAAGATAGCTGTATTTACTATTGTTAAAAGTTTAAAGTCTTCAGTAACACAACTGGGGAACTATAGATGAGAGAACTGAAGAATCTTTCGTCCCTCAAATCGATTTAGAAGCAAATAGTAGTAAATCTACTGGATTTTACGACTTCTATATCCAACTTACTAAAGTTCTTATTTTAAAATAAACTACTTCCTTCATTTATTTCGCTATTTTATGTTTCAAGGCACTTAATTCCGTTTTCAAATTGTAATAAGTTTCTTTGACTTGCTTTTATGTGGCTAGTGAAGCCAAATCTTAACGTAAATAGTATCAATTATCAATTATTATTATGCGAATCCATATTGTTAGTCGACATACGTAACGGTTCTAATCCAAACAGCGGAAAGCAGTTAGCGGGATATATTCTATGTCAAACGGCGAGGGCAGTATATTGACTTGAAGAATATTCCACGTCGAACTGTGAAGACCGACCGACGGCTATATACGTACCTTTCGAGAGCTTGCTCAGCATGAGTCGTCCACGTGAAGTAAAACACGTACCGATCAGAAAAGGAAGGTTTAATGGGTTTATATAGCCAATTTCTCATAACGTTTGCGCAAAACAATTTCATGCAGTTCCTTTACACAAATTGCGGTTTGATTGATTGGCAAAACTTATAGACTGCGGTTCAAAAGTGTTCATAGCGTTTTCGGAAATTACCTAACAAAGTTCCTCTATAACTACTTCTTTTGAGGAATATATCTTTATGTCGTAAGAGTTATCTCTACTTTATACCGATTAAAAAAATAAAAATGAAGAGTTATTTGTAAAATCACTGTTGAATATTGGTTTGACGTCGTTTTAATCGTGGATACGGTATCACATTTAATCATCTAGGGTATATTTTCTTCTTCAATGTGGCTTCTAACATGTACAAAGCTCCCTTCCTCATTAACACTTTATTTAATACGCTTTCAGCTCCCAGCTTCGACTGAACGGGAACGCGACAATGTTAATTAATTCTCGCATCACACAAAAGCTATATACCAGTCGACTATTTTAATTGGGCAATAAATAGGAGGACGTCAACGGCAGATGGTCTCCGTTCCGACGTCACGACGTATAATTACTCGTCGTCGTACCCTTCCGTTTGGTATTTTAAGTGATTAAAATATTGTATGCGTACGAAGGTTATGCTCGGGAATTATGTCTATCCATCCAAAAGCCCTCGCTGGCTACGGGCTCTCTACCACGAACAACAAAAACAGATTACGTCCAAAAGGTAAACACTACGACAATAGGCCTCAGGAAAGTCCAACGCGATGGAGGTTAACAGCGTTATCGTGATAAATCTTCACCGGAACGTTGTCCGTCTTCTCTGTATTGTGCGTGTGGTTGTATGTGTATGAGTATGAATGTTTTTGACTTATTTGTACATGTTTTTTTGGGATTTTGCCCTTTTAATACATTCTATTGGTTAGATTTAGTCTTATTTTAGATATAAATGGACGAATGAACACAAGAAACTACGGCACAAATTAACGTAAAATTAGCACAAGTTCTCCTGGTCAAATAAAAAAAAACTGTAAGTTCTGGGCAGCTCGAAGTTAGCCACTTGTCGATATGGAAGACAGTACAAAATAGAATATTTACGACTCTTACGGCACAAATCAGCACCAAACGTTAGCTTGGTCGAATTTAAATAAAAACGAAAATGCGAGAAATTGATCTTTAGTAGTTTGCAGTTTAACGTATACGTCATACATTTTAGTTTGTTGTTTCAATGATTTTATATTCTATCCGACGGTAATTTCTAAAAATAAACTCTTCGAATCAATACATAACTTTTCCATCCAAATATATCACCGCCTCACTATTTCATCCACGTCTTAATACCTACGATTACTATTTAATTAAAACTTTAGAATGAAAACGTTCGTAGACGCTGCCTTTCCCTTAACATACCAGCCATGGCTGACGTTAATTAAACTTGCGCGAAAATGACATCATCCGCTTTATATTTTTTTTAGTTTCGTTCCTCGGTGTTCGGTTCCGCGCCCAAAAGCTGCCGCTGTCGCTGTTTATCTTCTCAGGAAGTTAATTGTTGATTAATAATGAATAAATACTTAATTAGACAAGCGACCGGTGGAAGGCGGAGTTCGCTCTCCTGATACAGTGATGTATTGCCCTGTCCTTTAGATGAGAATGGAACCCGCCCCAGGTGGCGACGGTGGTATTGGTGTACTTGGGCTTTCGATATTAGCTGCACAGAGTTGGTAGGTAGGTAAGGAAGGTAATTGAAATTACAGCTGCAAGTTTCTTGAGTTAAAGTTTACAACTATTCGAGTTCGACTTCTTGGAATAAATGTGATAGTAAGGTTGGAAGCAATTTCGACAGCGTAGAAGGATAAAGTGGTGGAGCGAATCTAGTGGGAAATAAAGTAGGAAATTAAGTTTAAACATGGAATAGACAGTTGTAAGGGTAATATCATCGCACAATGATACCTTTCAAAAGACAACCTCTAAAATTTGTTTGAGATAAGTAAAAACGTGCTGTAATTAATGTATATAATGTTGGTTCGTTCAACATCCAGCATAATGTCTTTGTTTTAGTTGGAAACAATCTTATAAAAATAATATAACGTGCGTATTGATGCGAGAGCCTTATTTATCTAATATTCCATCTATTCGCTTCTCCTCTAGCAGTTACACAAATCTCCCGTACATCAAAAACGATTTTAAGATTATCTCCTTTCTACCTCGTCATTTCTCCAACCTCTTTCTGTTCCCCAACATTGAGGCTTCTACAATTTAGCAAAACATATTGTCCGCTACGCAAATATAAATATTACATTTAACGTTCGCTTTATCTTCCAGAAATGTTTCATTTCGCTTTTCCCTACACTCTTAAAACGCTTACTTCATTACCGCTGCGAACGTAGATGGCGCCGTAATCGCGCGGAGAAGTAATGTCGCTGAAGATGAGCGTAAAATGAGGGGGGCGCGAGACGTAAGCGACGAGGTAAATCTGAATCTTCCTCCTCGGTACCGAAATTTCGACGCCGTAAAACTGCTCCCCATCTCAGTGCCTTCGCCGTAAAGATCTTGCCGTGCAGATTACCTCCAAAGCCGGAATTCTCGGAACCGGAACCGTGAAGCCGAGTAACCAGCTAGTAAGTCGGTGATTACCCGTGGAGGTCGCTGAGTAGGGAAAGGCATAGGCGACTTGATGAAGAAATTAAACATTTATTTTCGACTCGGTTTGACGCGATATAAGTCGATGCGCAAGGTGTAAGAGTAACAGGAGAATAAGAGCAAGCGAAGAAAATCGTCGGTGGAAATGGCGGGAAACGAAAAACTTCATTTGAAATGTTTAGAAGAAATTGTTTTAGTTTGAGGCTGTAAATTTTTTATTGCTTTACTTTTAATATATTCTTTTACATTCGTCACGGTTGGCATTGTAATAATTGTTTTTAGAATAAGAAATAAAACAAACTATTTTTAAGAAGACAATTAAAAATAAATATACAAACGTAATGGTTTTATTTTTAATTCTAAATCTTCAGAAATTGCGAAAAAACAAATAGCTACATTCAATAAAATTTAGATTAATATAAAAGAACGGCTAAGAAAATCACGCCATTTAATATTTATTCAAATATTAAATGGCGTATATATATATATAAACAGGCATTCAAACCACGCCTTCTTCGTTGAAATTGACAAATAAAAGTAATGCGTCAGGAAGCAATAAAAAAAGAAACCTATTTTTTAAGTAGTTTCCTAAAGTTAAAGGATTTTACGAACACGCCCACTTGCAAATAAACCAACAGCACTTTATAAATATTAACCAATGGGAGTAATTCTAAAGTCTGGAGTCTTTCAAAGGTTTTTAAATTACACCTTTTTTTATTGTGCACATTAAAAAGACATCAGTTTTTATAAATTGTATTTTAGAAGTAAACACAGTAACAGAGCACGCCTACTTAAGTTGATATGGCTTGATCTTGATAGCTCGATGTTAATGGTGACATGGCCAAAAATAACTTTAGAACAGTTTTGAGATTGCTACTGTACCATCCCGAGCTCAATCTTATTCAGTTAATACAAAAATTTGAAGAATGGCAATATAGACATTGTTCAAAGCGAATAAAATCAAACAAAACCTATGGAAAATGCCATCACTGCACGGGAAAGTTGTTCAGAATGCATATCTGCATCCAAGTTTTACTTTATTAGATACTTTGCTAGTAAACCTAAACTCTATGTAGGACGAAAATCGTCCAACCCGTCGGAATGATCGATATACCGTTATTAACGCTGAAAGATTGATAGCGTTTGTATCGATAGCGACAGGGGGACGCGACGAGACGGTGCTTGTGTATCCTTAATACCTTGTTCCTGGTAAAGTCCGGATACTACGTAATGCCGTGCCGCTTTTCAGAAGCTTTCTCGATGTTTCTCAGGTCAGATGCTGCGTTTCGCTCGCAGAACACGTTCTAACCGTAATAAGGAGTAGACGAGGCGAAGGATGCCAGACGCGTTCTTCAAATTCCATCACCTGTAGTAGTGGCATTCCTTCCCGAAATAAATATATAGAGATAGATAGACAGCAGGGAACTGAGAGAAATTTGTTTTTCTGTTCTGTTTCTGGACGTACAAAGTTATTCTCGGCGAGCTGGTGGTTGAAGTATTCCGTTGAAAGTTACTTTTCCAAATAGATGGCGTTGACGTTTTGAATTAACACGTTTCAGAGAAGAAAAAAATCATTCTAGCATTCTGTATTAAAAATTCTCACCAAATTGGCAAATATTCGTATAGTTAGAACTTTATTTTCAGAAAACATCTGTAACACGCGTAAAACAAGTCAAACAACAAATAAGTAAATAGTAATATTTGAAAGTAATTATCAAAAAATATTTTTTTTTCGTTTCCGGTGAGGTATCTTAAAGTTGGAGACATGCTTAAGGCTAATTGGTGATGACTTTAAATACTCTACATCCTAATAAAATATCAATGTTTTTGGAAGACAGCTCATTTAGGTTTACAGGCTGTTCTCAAAGTTGAAGTATTTGTATTAACACGTTCTAAAAATGGATCACTTTACCAAAATTACTTACCATCTATACAACGCCTGTTCTTTTTCAACGTAAGGTTTGTAAGATTATTTAATCTCAAACAGCAAGCGACAATAGGTCACGCAGTGTCTCCTAATCTCGTGAGTTACTTCCTCTACGCTTTAGTAAGCGACGTGCATGTTGCTGCGGACATGCTATTCGTACAGGAACGTTGGGGTTGCCGTCTTCAGGAAGCTCTCGGTCAAATATCGAAATTCCGGATGTTTCTGTTCGTTCGACTTGAATAATTTCAGTTTATCTGTTCCAACGGAATATATATCGTCGAAATCCCATACGTATACAGTACAAACACAAACATTTGTCGATAATATGTATCTCTTCGACTTTTGGGTCTCGTTTATCTTATGCACAAAGATAAGTCTGGCTCTTTTCTTCTCCCCCTTTCGCTCCTCGCCCCCGCTTTTAGCGTGCCGTCTCCGGAATGTTTCGAAATAAATTTTCTGTTTCCCTTTTTCGCTGTTCCGGTATTACTTATTCAGTAGCGTATTCTCTAGCTGCCAGTGCCTGGTTCGTCGTCTGGTCTGGGACAAGGCCGCTTGATATTACGTGGAACGTATTAAGGAAGAAATCGTGAACGTATTTACATGCACAGCTCTAGTGAATTAAGTCACTTTTAACCAACTTATCTTTTAATCATAAATTTCCTGAAATATCATTCGTATCTTATAACATATCAAAGTTATACCCATTTTCACAGTTTCTATTTTCAAGAAAACCTTCAACATTTAATTCCTTTGGGATTTGAGGTCTTTGAAAAGAAGAAACACACTTCTTTTCCTTCGTCTAATGCGTTAACGAAGACTAAGGGAATCTCAAAGTAATTATATTTTGAAGATTAGTTTCGAAGGTCATAATGGAAATTTGAACATTTTAGAATAACTTAATTAAGGATCCTTATATGATTAAGGGTTACTTAATCCGTTACGTAAGCCTCCGTGGTCGTGAACAACTCGGTTCTTGTCGTAGCTTTTGCCGATGTTTCGTCTACACTCTTACGGTTCAGGGTTGTTTTTATACCCTGACCAGGGACTATTCGTTCTGGAGGGGTTTATACAGGGTTTGCTTCGAGTGAATGGAGTGGATCACGAAAACACAGATTGCGCGGAAAACCCTCCTGTATATATATAAAGTATTCGTGTATTTAGAATCATTTCCACCCTCCAAGCATTCAACAAACCTTATCATTACTATAACATCAAATACCTAAGTCTTGTTCGTCAGCTATTTCGTTGCACGTGACTTTATCGTGTTGACGCCCGCCGTCTGTCTACGCGATGCGACCGGAAAAAAGTATAAAAGCATTCTACACTCTATTATAATTGTCAGAGAAGGGCTCCGAAGTCATACATTATGCATCATCGATAGGTATAAATTATTCGTGTGCTTTCCTGTCCCATCCGCTTTACCAAATGCTTTGTTCGTATTCCAGGCTAAAAACCCACCTTCCTTCGGATCAAATTGTACACTGCCACGCGAAAGTACGGCTGGTAGCAGCATTTTGCCGCTATTCATTGCATACAAGCGTCACGCATTTTGGTGATGTTGACTTCACGGTTGAGGTCGTTTTTTATCGAAGTAATGCAGAGGTATAGTCTCAGATTATCCAGATACGAAACGGCCATATTGATTATGGTGTTCAACTAAGTTTCTTTCGGAGTCAATTGTTCTTCACAATTACCAGTCCAAATTAGTAGAAAAGATACTTAATGGAAAAGCAAACGATGATGGAATGATGCAATATCAAAAACTTATGACGTAATGCTTAAAGCGGAAGTCTTAGACTTGATAAAAGAAAATTCGAAAGAAAGTGTACGTCAGTGATAGCACATTTTTATAAGTAAAGATAGAACTGCCTGTACATTTTCTTTTCTGGATACGATAAATAATAACATCGGATTGTGTATTACTTTAATTACGTTTACTTTTCCTGGTATCGAGCATATAAAAGCAAGAATTTAATTATAGCGGCACATCACCTTTTGTAAAATCGCATCCCCACGAAGCATTTTATATCCGTTATTACATGTATGTATACTTTGATATTCCTCCTCCACGTTTCAACCTTTAACCATAGAGCATATGAAATTATTTACTAATTAATCCGCCATAAACCTAATTAAATTCCTCATTGTCCGAAACAATACATGCACACGAGTTGTGCGCTTAGGATAAGCGTTCGTGTGTCCAAGAGAGATACCGATACGGATCCAAACAGAGATGGCCGACGAAAAGCAATTTAATTCAGTATTGTTCATCGGAATGGCATAACGATTACGCTTTGCCGTACCGGTACGCATATACGGGACGTTTGATACGTTCGCGTAGACGGCGCGCGCATCGTTGCAACGTCACGTTATTAACCGACGCATATTAATAATGTAGCGGAGGCAGAGGCGGCGGTGTTGGTGGCGGCTGGAATGGCATAGCTCGAACAGACATGTCACTAGCACGGCTATGTCCTTAGGGCAATACATCACGACCTAACAACATACATTCGCTCACGGGGATACGCACGCACACATACGATGGAACAATTAGTATAATCTTGTCAACGGCAGGCGTATATGGTTCAGTGGGGTTCGGAACCCCGCTCTGTATGGCGCCCTTTACTTCCACGGGTTAGTTCCTTTCGTATATTCAAATAAAATTTATTTGGTTTGTATTTCTGAGAAAGTAGACAATATCAGTATTTATCCCTTGTATTGGGCAGGGTTCTATATTTATTTCAGCCGATTAATATTGGTAGTTCTTCACCTATTCGTGCGTAGTCAGGGTTGTTAGGTATAGCGATTTAGTGCAAAAATTGATACTTTTTCCTTTGAAATTGTCAAATTTAAACTGCAAATAAGGCGGAATATAACATATATTTTGGTTATCAACAAATTATCAGCGCTCATTTTGTACGAAGTACGATAATATTAATTCTATATAGTCATCGTATTATTCTCCTATCCCTTTAGTGCTATTCCTTTAAAGTATTAAATACTATTCGTAATTAACTCACTTTAAACTACTACAATTCAACGTTTTCCTGCGTTCCTTCTGTTTATAAATAGGTGTGGTTTCTAACAGGATCGATGATGCAGATTTTCGCTTACAACGCAAATACTGGACCTGGAATACCGACTAACTACGAGTTACGTGGGTATACGAGAAAAGGAGGCCACTTTTAGTGGAAATGAAATTCAGTTCCCCCAAACCGAGTACGGTAATTTAAGCAGCCGCAGAACAACCGCAACAAAACATATCGCGTTGCCGTTCACCTAAAATGTATAATACTGTTCGTAATGCTAGCGGTGGTGGTAGTGGTAGCGGGAGGATGGTAGATGTCTATCAAAATGAAATAGGATTTAGATCTAGCTCTTCTATTACCCTGGTTGTGAGTTTGTTTAATTTCTTATTTATTTTATCGTGAAATGGAATACACTATTCTTCAAATGTAGGGTCAGAGGAAGTAGAGGATTTTAAATGTAAATGTAGTAGCTTATGATATTCTCAGCTCAAATAAAAATAAAAATGTCCAAAATCAAATACGATGTCTCGTATTGAAGGCATGTTTATCGATTGTTAAGATATGCTTGAAGATTCTACCTTCATTAGTTAGCTTATAAAGGAAATTATGCAAATGCTATAGTTGTTCCATCTTTAAAATATTCCTTAAAGCGCTCCGTTAAAGAAACTATTCGAGCCAATGGTACAATTAGCAACATCCCTTTAATCTATTTTTCCTTTTAATTCTATCTTCGTTTTAATGCTAACTTCTTTAAGTCATGGTCTTATTCGGCTTGACGTGACGGACCATCCGCTTTGAAATATTCAGAACATCATTCGGTCTCCTCGCCTATCACCCTACCAAGTCCCTTAATAATACGTCTTTTTTCGAGCAACGATTAGTTGTCGGTCCCGCTGCACCAGCTTCCACCTCGACTTTGGTTCTTGAATTGTTGATGAGGTAGAAATCCAGAACCGGACTCTCTCGCGCTTATAAACATTTCGAATTTAATGCAGTACCATCTACCACGTACAGTGGGCGGTATTGTAATACGTGTACACAAAGTTTTCGTCCGGAGAGAGACAGAAAGGGAGACGCACGGTACAGTGCTTTCTGGCCGCTTCGGTACGGAGGCAAAGGAGCTAAAACGCGTTCTGAATTATTTAATGCTATTAGAACAAAGACTCGAATTTATTGCGTTTTCAGTGAAGGACGAGACTGGAATGCTACAATTCCGCTGGTGGTTGCCAGGGTCTTGTGTTGCGCCGAGTCTGGTGGTCGTACATGGAACGTGTACAACGTCAATTGACTTGTTACTTCCATTAAAGGCTAATTTTACACCTCCGGAGCTGATACGTTATTTTAAAAGCTGTTCTTTCACTACGTTTAACGACCGACGATTGCTTAGCTTTGGAAAATGAAATAGAACAGGTGGGTGATTTTTTAGGCGAGGTTTGTAAAATAACAACAACAGTTAATCTTTAACTTATTCTTCTAAATATATCATTTTAAAATCTAAGATATTCCAACATGAAATTACAGATGCGCCAAATCATCGTAAAATAATAATAGATAAAAAACTGCCTCTGCGAAGCCATATAAAATTCACCACACAAAATGTGTAATAAGGAAGTGATCCACTTTTTCAAAATTAGACCATCTTGCGTGGAACCAACTGCATAGACATACTTAAAACGCAAGAAACAAAACGCCACATTCATTCAAATCCAAACCGCTAAAGCACACGTCAAACTACGACGATTTTCAACCATTTTTAAATCTTGACAATTATTAAGTTGTAATGTTAAACATTGCCCGAAACTCCGAGCTCCAGCGACGATTTTCGTCAACATTAGCATCATCGACATCAACACCAACGGCGGACGATCATTTGACTAATTTAAGCGATCGTCGTCGAATGTCTCCAAAGTCGGGCGGGATAGGAGCGAAGAGAAAGACGGGAAGAGGATCCGACATATTGTTCTGACAGCTGATAAAGTTGCCCGGCCGCAAGGCGATGATTCCGATCCAATTTAATGCGGGAGAAGGGAGATTGAACGAGAATTAATTGTCAAACTTCTGCGTTAAACTTTATTGTCGAATTTCGTTTAGCGTTTGGGGAATTATAATTTGGCTTGGTATTTCGTGAGCCGTTAGATTGTTTGCTTGAGCGTGTAGATAATGATTTATGTAACAACATTGATGCAAGAGTCTGTAAGAAGGGGATGGGTTGAGTTTGATGTGACTTTTTTATTTGTCTCTACAGATAATTAGCACAGTATTACGCTAATGTACTTCGTAAGAAATAATAGATGTGATAGATTTCTTTTTCAGTGTATAATATCCTGAAGTATCTTAGTCAAGCATCCAAAAGATTGAAACAACTTCCAGAATACATGAAGATCGTGGAATTTATCATGGAGTCTACGGTATTAGAAATTTTGGTGTAATATTCCTCATCAACTAATGTTTGGCAATTTCAAAAACGTTTGTCACAAAGCGTCTTCTCCCAATGCTTCCTATAACATGAATCATATTAAAGTACAGCTATTGATATAATAAAGAAATTAGAGCTGCTGTTCCCTTTTTTCAAGTTAGTGAATAATATTCCGCTTCGTAAACGTCCTTACGACGCGAAGCGCTCGTTTATCTTTGTATAAAATATAATATACCTATACGACTTTTACAGCACGTCCTCCGACGCTTTACAAACACTCCGTGTTATGCGTGTTTTTGGTGCCGTTTGGTCGCCCTCTCTACTCCCATAAACTTTGTATTTTACATCGCTAACCTTTTAAGTAGAACATCAGCCTTTATAGACTAGAACACACTTTTAAAGGAGTCCTTTTCCAACCCTTTTTATGATCTATTAGTGTTAAGATACTTATATCTACCATCCTCTCTCTATGCGACTGTGTTGTACGCGCCATACATGACACCAAATTCTACTCAGTAAGTATAGCCTCGATATTTCATGAAAGGATTATATTACGCCAGTACGGTTCATCCTTTCACCAAACGACAAATTTCTCCTTTTCGTAAGTTGTTGTCCTGTCGTTATCTTGCCTATATTGCTTGTCTTCCTCTTCTTCTCTGGTCGATGCTTGCCGTGGTGGTTTGTTTTTTAAACTGAAATCTCGTCGAACACGGCCGGAAACGGACGGAAAATCGACATCGCTCCGGTTTTCGTCGATTATCTCCTCAGATATGCATCTGTGGTATGCGAAGAACCCAAAGTGATGGATTTTTTGAAAGGCAAAAAAAAAGTTCGGAATTCCGCCGATCTAACGGCGTTAATCGATTAAATTATTTTTGACTGACGATAGTAATTAGTAAACATAATAAATTTGATCATGCCATAGATAGTAACATAATAATACATCGTACAAGCCAAACGATGTTTTAAATATGCGTTGTTTCTGAGGCAGAATTTTATTTTCAAATAACACCCCACCAAAACCCCTCCCGCATACAGAAGAGAGACTTACACATTATGATATGCATTTTAACTTATCGTTGCTGATGGTAAAACAAGGGTCGTTTAGGGGTTGGGAAACGAAAAGGAGGATGGAGTACCCCTTTTAACTTTATGGATACTAAGGGATTGGCGTAATTTAAATAACAATCTCGCCGTAATGGTTCTTGAATTGGGAACACCGCGAAGGGTAGAAAGAAAAATGGGGAAAATCTTTCTTTTCTGGTTAATCAATCTTGTAAGAATGAATTCTAGATTCCTTTTACTTACATGGGTTGTGGTCACAGCGGAAGTGATGAATTCAGTTACCTGAAAAATCGATTCAAGAAGATCGAAATTTAGAACCTTGTTCTTAACTATCATTGAAAAGTGCCGGGATTTCATTTACCCGTGTCACTTTGTTGTAGCGGAAATTTAGACACGCCTCCATCGTTGCCTCACCACAGATTATACAGGTAGTTGCCTAACTACCTAAGTTGCTAATTTAACAAAATTTGGAGATAGACTAAGTGACTAAATCCAACGACAAATACAAAACTTTGTACTTCGTCAAAGAAATGCGTACGTATCTACACGTAAACTTTACAGTTGGCAATACTCTCAGCTTCTGATGAAAATTTGTACCCTCGAAGTTTATGTGGGAGCAAACGCGTCCACATAAATCATCTTTTCCGCCCGTTTGCCGATGAAAATTTATGCCCGAGCTATTAAAGTAACATAAATTTCGGCCCTCGGCATATACGGCAAGGTTTTCTATAACAACCGTAGCTTGCGACGAACCGCTCGTCGTAGTTACTTTCGAGTTCATATTCGTCGTAATTAATGAATTCGCGGGTGGGGAATTGTAACTGTAATAGTTCGAGTGTTGGGGTAATGGATTTATTTTTAAAAGTCGAAATAACAACGTCTACAAGGAAGAAAAGTGATGTATACAGCGACAACTATGAAGGAAATCTACCTAAGCCGGACTTACGGAATTTACTGAAATTCGGGTGGTTTATAGACCTGTGTAAAATATCGGTTTCCGTTTTGGTGGAGGAATGGTTTTGGAGGGATTTGAAAATCGGTGATTTTCTGGGGTTCTCGTTAATATAGGACACCGTGGTTTGTAACCATTACACTCGTAATTGCGCCAGCTGCGACCAAGAGCAAAGTTGTCAGGAATTTTACAAACATTTACAGTTTAAGAAAAATGCTAATAAATCGTATAAAAATAGAAAATTGTATAACGTATCGTTTGTGAAATAAATATCAGTCAATTATAAATCTGGTTTTTCAGGTTGTAAAAATGCCCCATATAAAGAATAAACTTAAAGAATATGCAGATATGCTGTTTGTTTATGTACTCCGTAATAGTAGCACTGTTCATGTAGTAGAGGCGTATTTATGTGGTTTACCGAATTGAAGAATTCCTAACAGGAAAGTATTTCAATCTGTTTTTACACGTGCCGGCGAATGTTTCTGGAAGACAACACGGTCTAGGTGCGAAACTTGAAGAAGATACTCTCAATGTAATTGATGATAATCGAGAGATAAATACAGGTCGGACCGCAATCCAATTTCAAATTTCACACATAATGGCTTGGAAAACACTTAAGCAACAAAGTTTGAACGCCCTTCATGTGCAACAAGTACAACATCTTCTATTTTGTTCATGGATTCGTGGAAACATATGATTGCTTAAAACCGTTTTATTTACGGATGAAGCTTAATCTACGGGAACTGTTACAATAATCATCGATCATTGAAGAAATTTTGAATGCTGGTTATGAAACAGCCTGTTTATTAGCTTAATTAATTGAACACATCATGTAAATAATTCTTATTGGGAAACCTGGGACTCTAAAATCAATTGTTTTCGAGAGTTTTACGATCATGTTGAAATTTTAGATATTTTTAAACTGAAAAAGCTTCTTTTTTCAAATGGACCGTCATAGGTCCTGCGTTGTAAATCTGTTTCTGTTGTGTCTTCCTTTTGAGCTAAACAATTAGGGTATACACCATCAATTTTTTTAGAAGCCTTCTAAAGATTGTCGAAAGTTGTTTGTGTCGCGAACACTGAAGAAATAGACAAGAAAGAGGTTTACAAAGCCATGAATACACCGTGATAAAAGTCGACCGTTTTCCTACGCAGAACGTATAAAGCGTTATCGATTCAAGCAGTTCTAATCTAGCGCACCCCATCGCAGCTCTTATCCCCTAAATCGTTTGTATCCAGACGTTTTACGCAAAATTCCTTCTTAAGGTACGGGAAGTTGAACTTTTTACATGCGATAATAGAATATCTCTTCGGTTGATGCTTCATATCTTTCCCCTACGATCTTCAACAAGAGATTTTCAAACTTTTCAGCGGTTAGGAGGATCTAATTTAAAGTTGCTAATGTACTTAGTTTTAATATAATTTTGATATACTTAATAATATTCATTTACATATCGCTCATCTCTCTTAGAAAAGGAAAGGAGGAAATGGATAAGCACGGCTAACGCCGCGCGTCTTTTCAACAACACCCAGACGACTTAATTAATTTAGATCTAATTTGCGTGTCAAGATAAAAAAAAAAGTTTTGCACGGGAGTTACCGTCGGTCTCGACAGCGACGTTGCGTAACGACCATGCGGTGGGGTGGTACCTTTTTTAATTTGATTACGGAATATGTAATTACCGCAAGCCGAATAATCTAATCTCCATTATTTTTCGTGTCTTAACCACAAGAACGAGTTCACGGTACGTAGGTTCGCCGTCGGTCCTGGGATTTCCATGAGATAATCAATATTTAAATTGGAAAACTTGTCGAAAACAGCATTCAGATATTAAATTGTATTTTGGTACATCTTTTTGCAGGGAGCGAGTCTAGATGATTCTAAAAGATTTCGGCAAGTGGATGTTTGAGTGATTCTGAATTCAAAACATAGGTAATATTAGTTGAGAAATATAAGACTTTTTAATATAATTTATTATATCTGTAGCAAGATCTTTTACATAAAATGATTGTAATATTTATACAGGATGTCTCATCGATATATTGGAAAATTTTAAAAACAGATTATTTAATAGTAGTGACTAGATTAAATAATAAAAAAGCTTAGATTGAAATACGTTGATGTTTTCTTTGTATATGGTAAGAATTTATCAGAAATTCTTCGGATATATGCTCATTAACGATTAACAATGAACAAAGTTGCAATGCAAGAGGTTTCCATAAGACTTCAGGGTACAAACAAACTATGCGATACTCAAACAACAGCGCAACAATCTAATGAAGGCTAATTTAGTAGTCAGACTAAGCGAAGCTTTGTTGCGCTAGATGTTGATGGGTAGCGAAGGCAAATCCTTCCCAATCAACGTATCGATTGCCGATATAATTGTTCGTTATCCGCCAGGTGAATTACAACAATAACGACTTGTTTTCCTGCTTTGCCGACCGGTGACGCATAAATTTTCGTTGTTTACGTCGATGCCATGAAAAGGTAAACACGCCCCATCCCAACTGCGGCAATCTCCCTTCTTGTTTACGATATTCGGTGAGCAACGGCGCCGTTTGATTATATGTAATGTAATGCACGCGCTTCCAACTTGGCGTAAATAAATTATTAAAACCACTTTTTCGAGTCAATCTAATTAATCGCCAATCTTAATTTATATCTTGTTGTTCTGTAAAATTATCTGAAATTGATTTCTTCTAAATAAATGTTGCCTAAATTAAATGTCTAGGTAGTTGTAGTGTTGAGGTATATTTTGGCTTTCTCATGGGGCAGAAAAAAGTGACCGCGCAATTATTATTGGATATATGATCCAGATATTGTCTTTTTATCAAATAACAATTATCATCCTTGTTTTTTTTTTTACACAAGCTATATTAATAAAATAAAGTAAGCGATGTGAGAAGTGTGCGTTTATATTCTGATCGGTACGCGCAGCGAGAAAAAATAGTAGCCGTGTACACCTGAGCCTAAGGATCTCTTGGCAGTTTCCTACAAAGATTATGAAGATTGTTATGTTATCGCAGGGCCGAGACAGGACCCACATCTCATCCAGTGTCATTTTAGACTCTTTTCGTAGCTATCTCTGGCGACACCCTCAAGATATGCGAAAATTCCTTATAGCAAGATGTAAGATAGGGGGAGGCCAGATATTGTAAGGTTCCTAAGAATACATATAATTAGATACATTTTTTATTCTTGTTCTTTATTCGTTTTCCCTGCAATTTTTCTGAGGTAACATGGAAGAAAAATGTACAAAAAATGTATAGATGGCGAATGCTTAATAGGTTCTCAACAACTATCATTTCAGATGACTCAAGTTCATTTTTTCTATCCAGATGTAGAACATATGAACCTATATTACTAAAATCTGTTTTCATTTTAAATATGCAAACATATACCAGACATTCAAATAAAGAAGTTCTGAAAAGAAGTATAAATTCGTTGTAATACCAGGTTACCCTCCGTTTTCCTTGAACAAATACACATACTATTCCTTGGTGTTTTCAAATAAACGTCTTATAAGAGGCAGAATAAAACCCAATTTATTGAAAGCGATTTCTTTTCCCCGCGGTCTTTACGTATTTCAAATATTCGTAGACGGTTGGAATTGAGAATACCTAATAATAAAATAAGTTGCCAAGAAGAATATGATCAAACGCAATATATACCGTTTCTTTTTGACATGTGGTATCCGCTTTAGTAAATAAAAAGCAATATATAATACGGTTTTCCTAAAGAACTGGAAAAATCTATAATTACGTTAATTCGCAAAGAAAAGGACAAAACTGATCTTCGGAAATATGGAGAAAAATATATTTTTTAGGTATTTTTTCGAAGATATTTGAAACAAACAATATTTTATTTTATTGCGATATAAATTAATATTCCAACAATTTATCAATTTCCATAATACTTATAGCCATAAAACCTTATATACGATACGCTCTACATACATATGCTTAAATTTTTCTTTTTTTCAATAATACAACCGTGAACTGTAACCACGCGATAGCACTTCGAATTTTTCACCAGGAATAGGCCTAGCATTCAGTCAAGCGCCACACAGGCACATACCTGAAGCGTTTCGTCGTAACATACCTTCTAGCCGTCCTTGCGTATGCGCCGGTATCGGTCTCGCGAGGATAGTCCTCTTCCGCGTTCATAACCGGAATATTTTATGAAGCACGCGAAAATTTCTGGAAACCAGAAGAAGGGGTGGAAGTCGAATGATATATTCCGCGGAGATAATTCGCAATCACGCGTGAAATTCTAAAATATTAGAGAGAACTATTGCGGATAAAAAGATTTTAATAGATCGGTGGAGAAGGAATAGGATAATCGATTTTATATTTGGCATTGAGATTATGAATCAACAACATAGGTTGTGACTGGTCTTGGCGTAGGTGGCTGAAAACATATACAAAAGGCTGACGCAACGCGGAAGCGAGAGAACGAGGGTAGTTTGAAAAGTTTCAAGTCTGGAAGGTATTTTAGTAAAGGTACTTTTGAAATTAATATATTTTGGTTTCTGTGATTTCTTTGGCATTTCCGACGTGATCAAATATTGGAAAAACAAGGTTTTGTTCCGCAAAAACGGTCGCTACGGCAAAAATTCACAAATCGGGGTCCAAATTGATAGAACACCTATCCTATTTACCAAATCTGGTTCCCACCTTTTTTATTTTCTAGCACAAAGATTTTTCATCAAATCAAAATTGGAGAATAAGGTCGCTGGAGAAAGTGCATACAAGAAGACTATGCTGATAAACAAATCTGAATTTAACAAAAAAAGTGCTTGTGTCTGTGTTACGCCTGAAACTTTTTATACTACCCTCGTAACGGTACCTACTCTAAGTATAGGATTTAAACGTGCTCAGCTTCAATAGAGATAAAATCCACCCTTGACAAACGTATTTCCCTTGACATGGCAATGCTAAACAACATCGATTAGACGGCATTACTAGCTTGAATAGAAGTTGCGAACAATACGAAGTGGATTACCACCCCTTTTATAAACAGATTGCGTTTACTTTCCAGCGGTTTCAATCGTGGTGTAGTACACTTGATGGCATTTGAAATAGTCATCTTCGCAGATGTGCTCTTTCGACGATCTCCTTTTCTCAGTTCTGTCCCCTTGTGTAAGAGATATTGCCAAGATTTAACCGATATGGAATTACTTTGTTAAGGAGAATAATGCGACTATAGTGATTAATAATGCTTCGAATTTGGAAAAGAACCATGGCACATAATTCGGCATCCAACTTTAGTGACCGGGGAAGCTTATGTAGCGGTGTATACAGGCTGTTTGGTTCACCGAAGTAAGTTTTAACCAATATTTAGTTGGGCTCTTTCGAAAAAGTACAGCTTCTACTTAAGGTTTATTCTTACCACCTAATATTATTGCAAACCTGATTCCCTTCTGCTATAAATTAAACGGGTCGTAAAATTAGCCTTCTTGCCCCAAACAAAGGGGAGATACTAAAAGGCTTTAATTGTTCTGTAATGCCCTCGAGAATTCGTTCCCATTTTTTTTACGCCCCAAATCCTTTAGTAACAACACTTGGTCGGCGACTTCTGTCACCGTAATTTTTTTCTCTCTGACGCCGCAACGGCCTCCTCCGAATTAAAGTTCGTGTAATTGTAGCGAAATTACAAATTTCCTTTCGCGAAGCGCGCACGTTCAAAAGGGTTGCTTTAATTGGAAATGGGACAGACCGCGACGTTGTTTTCGGCATTGTGTTTACAAGAACAGTGCGGTTGGGGGCGACGTTGCTATGTTGTTTCGCTGTAACGTCGGGAGGCTTTTTATTCCCTCTTCGAAATGAAACGAAACACAGCGGCACAAGCTGTGTTTTCCGGAAAGTATAACGATATAAGATTGTAACGGCTAATGGAGGTAAAGTAACTACTCGTGCAGCTCAACAGGCTTCTAGCGTCTCTGTAACCCGAGGATTGAGAACGGGTTACCCTAACATTACATATACATGCCTCCATTAGGTTAATTTCTAGATTGAACAGGTCGTATTCGATGTACGAGGATAGAGTGAGAAAACACGCGTACTCTTAACGTTATCTTTTCGAATATCAGATGCTTTTTTGTCATAATCAGATCCTTTATTCAGTTTCTAATTTCTAAGAGCTCTATAGAAGACCTATGAAGATTTGTGGAAGAGATGGAGTGAAAGATAACTACAGTTGCTCTGATATATCGAAATCCTTTCTCATTATCCAAGAATTCTGACTGGACATTGTTGGCTACCTATTAAGAAAGGAATTGGCCGGTGGCCTGCCATGTGGGAGTTGCCAAGGTGAAGACAAAACACATATCTTTTCCAAATGTTTAGGAGCCGGCCAGTACTTATACTTACTAGAATTGCCCTTAGGCAATTCTAGTAGGTAACATGCTGATTTAATCCGTTAATTAATTTCTTAAGAGGATCTTCAATAGGGAGAAAATACATCATGGGGTCTAAGTGTTGTACGATTTCTTATCGTCTCATCATCCACAATTATAATCATAATGTCAAAGGAAATAAGTGTGGCATGTAGACTAGTTTAAATGTGCAAATGAGATTTTCGTGTAAAGGGGTTGAAAGAGCTTCGATTTCAGATGTTAGAGCGTTTCTGGGAATCATCACCACAGAGCTCTAGTTTGTTATCAATCAACCCTGTAAAAGTATTTGGTTCAAAATTAAATTCGATATTTTAAAATAGAAAATTCAGTTGAAGAAATTTAATCAGTTTCGAATTACGTAAGCGTAGTTTCCGTTTTGCTACAATTGTTAACTCGCTGCACTAGAAATTCTGAACAACCCGTTTCCTATAACAACTTGCAACACAATATTTAAGTACATAAGTGTATAACGTTAGCAGCGGTTATTACTTTATATCCGAGAGAGTGCACTCAAGCGGCAAACTTAAGACGTGGATAAATAGAGCGAAGTTAGAAACTAGGTCCCAGTAACTTAAGTAAACACGCATATTTATAGGCTGTCGCGATCCGAAATGCATAGGTTTTGTGGACAATATGTACGTTATTCGGCCAAAATTCAACCTGCATTTATGAAGGGTTGAGTCTAGAAAGTTGGTTAGATGTGCATGTCAAATTATGTTAGAGAGTTGTGGCGGTCTATATTGACTATTTATTAATAATGATAGCAAGGACTGTGGCATAGTATGGTAAACAACACATAAGTATCGGCACCCTCCGCACCACACAAGTTTAATTTATTATATAATAATATAATAATTAGTCCGGGACGGCCGTTTCGAGGACACGAATGGTCCTCATCATCAACCGGTGACCGAAATGTTGACTATTTATTGTTGAGAATTTCTTGTATTTCCATCCTTTACAACATAACTTCATCTGTACAGATTGAATTAAGTTAATGATGATAACACTATTTCAATTGATTTGCAGAGCCAATTCTTAAGTTAAATGGTCCAAATTATAGTTTCTTGTTTGGGTGTCAACATGTCAATAAACATGCTAGACTGACAAAGGAAAGAAAAAACCGAAGACGCTAATGGATTTGCTAGTAGTTTACAGGAAAGTGATGGCAAATAAACTGAATAACAGCCACCTCTGCTTGCTCGGTAAGATGTCGCATCTTTGGCAGGCAGAAAAAACGTATTGTTCTCCTTCGAAAATCACGAAGAAAATCACAAATTGTTGCTGGAGATAGACCTTATCTAGGCACATACATACCTACCATTCCTCTCCTATATCTTGTTAAATATTAAAAGGGCACATTCGCCTCCCGTTCGACTCGTACATCTCTAATCTATTATTGATTCAAAATATTTTCGCCGTTACTACGCTGTATTGTCGTGTTCGGAAAGGTAACACCCGGAAATTTCCTACGGCGTAAGCCGTTGGAATGAGAAGGATGGCGATAAAGAAAAAGTGGGACGTGTCTAGACCGAAAGAAATGGCAGGAAGGTAGATAGAATGGAAAAGTGGGAAAGGATAATGCTGCGGTGTCTGTGATATAAAAACTGCATGTCACGTAAACCTATATGGAACTCCGCAAGAAATGAAAGTCGTATAAGATGTACCCCGATAAACATCGAAACGGGTTTTGGAGTGTTTTTCGAAACTAATAATACGAAGTTAATTAGATAGGGCTGAATACGAGTTGTATACTTCTGCAAGTTTCCTTTTCATTCCTGGCCGTCCATGATATATTGGATTGAATTTACCACATTTTTTTCTTTCTCTTCTTTTTACATCTTAAAATTTATTCTTAGAATATATCAGAATGAGTTCTGAAAGGCTTAAGTAATCTCTCAAGGACCAAATTCGGTTTTTACTACTTTTCCTACGAACGCTAAAGTGAAATAACGGAATCGACAAACACGCTAATAAGAATTTTTAATAATAAATAACATTATTCACCGAAAATAATCCAGCGACCTTAATCCTGGCGAATTTCCACGATAATAAACTGTTTACAAAATCATTCCTTTCACAGGCCGGCTAGGGTGATTAATCATATTCTTATACGTGAAATATCAACGTTCGTTTTATGTCACGAAAAGCTTTTAGGACAGCTACAAAGATAATTCAAACTTTTGGCACGAAATAAGCCATGAAAGCAATAGATTTCAAAGAAATGACCTCGAGTCGATTAAAACAACGAATTTGGTTTAAATATTTGAAGAAACTGCCGAGAAGGTGCAATTTAATAGCAAACAATCCTATTATGACATTTATTAATACCTTCTTGATGTTACTTAATTGAAATGCCAATCCTCTAGCCTTCATTATCCTTCTCGAGTAGCAATTTTAATTCGATTAACTTACTGGGATGTTAACGAAGATTGGAAATGATTGCAAAGAACGAATTTCCATTAAGTATTTCATACGGCAATTAACGAGAAACGTCACTCAATGGTAACGTTGCACACATCTGGTGTTCGTCGTTTCGCAAAAAGGCTACATCAAGTGCTCCACTCTTATCAATTATTCCCACTGACCATCACTCGTGCACTCCTGTACTAATTGTTTTATTTATGCATGTTGGATTGCTAGTGCTGAAGTAATTAACTGGAAGGGATTCTAAATACAATTATACCGTTAATAATGTGTTGATTTCACTTCAATAATAAGGCTGAAGTGTAAACAAATGTACAACAGGAATGAACAATTTTTTGCTGCTATTTCAAATTTGATGACCCAACGTACAAGGATTTCTGTTAATATTCTAGGGCTTTTTAGAGTTTATCTTGAAGTATTGGGAGTAAAATGAAATAGAAAAAAAAGTGATAGTATCACCAATTTCTTTTCTTGAAGCTTCGAATAATTTCACTTTTACTTGTTATTGTTAAACATATTACAATTAGTTTCATCAACACGAGATAGCTCATAAAATCGACCGTGGCCAGATCCCCTTCTTTTCCGAATCTGTCCCTACTTTTTTCCCACGATTTTCTATAAAGTTATCGGCAAACAAAGCACGCTCGAAGTTCAGTTATAAATTAGAATTTTTTTATATCGGAGGAGCCTCCATCGCTCTGGGTAGTCTTCCAAGTGGTACCTACTGAAAAACATCCCCCGTATACAAAGGAAGTTGTTTTAAAAGTAATATCGGCCCGTTAAAGGTAGGCAAGCGAGCACCTTACTTCCGCCAGCAACGACACGGCGAAGCTATTGCATTCCATCCGGCCGAGAACATAACCTATATATTTTATCGTCGTCTCCTTCTGGCGAGGCCATTTAAATTTTATCACAATTTTACATGAGAGTTTGCTATAAAGTTTTTCTGCTTGCTTGGGTGAAGTGGCACACGGTTACTTCTTCTTTTACTTGCACCCTCTGTCTCTCTTTTCTACGTCGTTTTTTTTAATTGTCTCCCCTCTTTAATTCCGATATTTCAAAGTTTGGACGTAAAATTTTAGAGGCGCGTGTTGGTACTTATGTTAGAGCGTTTAAGTGTTGTTATTGCGTACCTTGATATCTTCTACCTTCACTTCTTTCGCCTTTTCGCTTTGGTAGACAAGTTTAATAGGCAGGGATGATTGGTATTACTTGTACGATGTATGCAATCATATAATAATAGTTTATTAAATCCAGCAGTTACAATAACTAACTACAAAAACAAAGAAAAATCATATAAACGTGTATATAGGTAACTATGTACTAAATTCAGCGAATTTCTTACTACAAAAACAAAGAAAGACAGCTAAACCGATGTACTATTTACTATTACTACAATAAATATTCTTCTGCCAATTTCAAAAAGTCAGGAGAAATTACCGTCGTTTATTTCTGCTATTTTTTCGTGAATCCAAGCAATAACATCATTCACTCCAGCAGGTACAGGAAAAGAAACCTTTTCTTTTATGTATATGCCCAATAATACGATTTTCAACTATTCCTGTCCACACTTTCATTTTTTGGGGCCATTGGGAATGTTTCTTGACGAAAAAAAAAAGAAAAATCAATAACTCAAAACGAGTTGTAATAATCCATGGAATCTAAAAAAAGTAGTAAGATGTATGTAATTCTAGACTATAGGCTAAGATGTTAACCGCGAAAACTCTTAATGATTAGGCTGCGTGGAAAACCCTGTATATGTAATTTTGTATTTATATATATAGGCATATAGGCACTGTAATTAAGCACACATAATGTATTTATATACCTACATTATTTTCGAATATTTGTTTGAGTATTTCTTTCTCTACACCTTATACTCTCGTTTATAGCTCTATATTAGTTCTCTTCCTACAAACTCTACCACCTATACCCCATTATACGTTATTGGAAAAGAATTACCTATCGAAGGATATGATATCGCAAAAATTCACCTGAAAACTTCCCTCGAAAACATCTCCTACAACAGTCGAATCTACACGCACGTAGGATGGATGGAGTAAAAACGCCTAAAGGGTTCAACGCATCGTCGTTACCATCACAACACGGCAACTAACGACTTCCCTTTCTCGTTTTATTCCATGGGGTTTTTCCTTTTTTCACAATTGAAGCTGAAGGAGGACGCGGTCTCCGTTATGCAACAAATGAGATGCTTTCCAGGCATTTTATGTACGAAAAGCTCTTGTAAGAATTACAAATTGTACACATATGTATTGCAATGTTATGGATTTGAATTGAATTCGATTTTTAAGTATGTCCAAAAAAATGAGCAACAAATAGGAAAATTCCTTATTATTGGTTATTCAAAACAAAATTACTTTAAAGTTAATATGAGAAGTTAGCTCGTATTCTGACTTGGTTAATTATCACGAATTTATCTGTTTCGTGTTGTATAAGATAGAACGCTTCTACATTTAATTCACCCCATTTATAAACTTTCACGTTTTCACCTTTTCTGCCCTTCAACTCGAACGTATGAGCGACGACCTGCCTAATGTAGATTCGATAAAGCGATAAATCTATTTCCAAACGTCCACAGATAAAATCTTACAGCGCCTTTAATATAGCGAACGTATCACATAATACGAATAGTATAAATACCTGTTTATGTGTTTGTGTTCGTTTTATCGAATTCAATGTTGGTATACAGTTTGCTATTCTTATGTTTAGCCATTAGAAGTAGCGTGTACATATGTAACGATGTACATGTCGGATGTTAGGATTCTCGCGTTATCATCTGTCAATAGCTTTGGTAATAACTTAGCTATTTAATTCTACTAACACTCGTTTATTTATACTTCTAAATAGAGACTTCAGTTGGAAGTATTGTTCTTATGGAGATCTATTAGGTGCTTTGTTAATAACATCGTCGACAGCCCTTCTAACTGCCGCATAGGCTTCCTTGCGCTTGTCTATATCATCAGTAAGAGACTCATTATCATTGATTTGATCGTGGATTCTAGGTAGGATGAGCAGAGATTGGTTCTAAGCTGTTCACCTGATCTCCCGTATTCGTCAAGTTCTCAGCATTCCTTCGAGTTTATCGCTGAATTGCGAACTCTCCTATAAAGCTTTTTCAAGCGCTTGTTGCCTCTCGCGTAGCTCTCGTTTAAGGGCAGCATAACGTTCGTTATCATTATCTAGCAATTCTTGTACCTTGCCACCATCATCGTCATTACATAGCTCCACCTTTTATTTAGTTTTATTTAGTTTGTCGACAAGAGGTTTGTGTTCGTTTATCGATTGCACGAACATTTCGCTTCTATCCTGTTCATGGGCAATCAAATCAGGTCTCATAGTAGGTATAGATAGCATAGAAATTTGCTCTTCTGCTTTGATTTAATCTGGCGAAGAACACCTAACTGAGAGCCAGCGTTTCTGGCAACTAGCTGCTTGTTAAGATCGTCCCTCTTCTAGGATAAAAGTCATTCGCGTCTTTCGAATTTTTCTTTGTGATAATGTGGTCCCGCTCTGACTAGTGCTATCTTGCTCCGGACGATTAACGAGCTCGAGAAGATCCATCTTAGCCTGACTTGGGATAAAAATTTGCACCATGTTTTTAATAATAATGCATATTATATTACAATATAAAGAATGTATATTTCCAACAGTCAAGCTTAACATTAACGATCTGTATGCGTATATCCATCTCTATCCGATCTGCAATCATGGCGCCCCACATATAGACGTCTCGTATTTCAAATACAATATAATCAGAGTCGGCGGAACGGTACGCCGTTATCACTTTCACTTTTCCTCGCCTCAACGTAGTACTATAGATATACACTCCGTGCGAAGGATGTCATAACGAAGCGTGACACCTGAACAGCAGTCCTCCGCAGTCTTATCGACGGAGCGACGAATGCTAAAGGATCGCTGGCGATTGAAGGAGGGTGTGGTGAAATGCGAGGGGGTTACGATACCTTGGAAAATCAATTGTAGGAATCGAGATGGTTGCAACGGAGTGGAATTGTAATTGTTAATTACAATTCCACTCCCTCCACATTCCCTTAATTAATTGGACGTGGTTTTTTAATCCTCATGAATACTGTTGAGAAGTGTGCAGTTGATGCAGTTAATAATTCGACGTTGTATTTTTATAGTAGTTAGTATTACTAACATATGTGTATAAATTCCACATTTTCTTTTACATTTTGTGTTGTTTGGAGATTTTATGACAAGTTACAAATTACCTCTTCGTTCTACAGCTGACAGATAACAGTAATCCACCATATAGGAGGTAGCTGTTGACGTGTTCCGCATACAACCCGTTTATATTGACCAACTAGAAACCTCCCGCACGAGTTTGACACTCACTGGAAGAAGACTAGGGGGCCCTGCTTCCCCCGTGTTCCTCATGTTAGGGTTCCCTTCTCAACCTTCTATGGCGTCTAGGCCGCAACTATCGCCCTGTCAGGACTTAGGTCGCCGAACACTTGCAACTCGCTTGCAATCGGCTTGTCTGGGATATAAACCTATACAACGGGGATGGCGCTGTCAAAGCTTTACCCAAATCGTGCCTGCCAGCCTTACCTAGAAAATCTGGAATCTAGGCAATGAGCTCCTGGTATTGGACAACTAGCCAAGATTTGACAACTTTGACAAAAGACCTCGTCAAAATTGTGATAATCGTGCAAAAATTTTTCAAAGTAAACGCACTAAAGCTTTTAATGAAGAATGATTTTCTCTATCAGAATAAAAGACAGGTATAATTGGATTCTCCACCCTGTATTCTACTATTATTACAAGACCACCACTAAACTTCGGCGAACCAACTTTAATATTAGGACCAAAACTAATAATAACAATCATTTCTACGGAGCTAAGATAAAAACGAAGAAGCATGCTGGACAGATTCGGAAAGAACGGAGATAAACCGAAAACGATATTATCTATCCCCTTCCATCACTATCTTCTATTTTCTTCTTATTCTGCTTCCTCCCTCAGGCTTTCCTGTTCATCGTCTCGGTTCTATAACAAACTCTCTCTATGTATCTACCCGGCCGAAATATATTATAGACCATAACGAATTTCATACGTTAAGAGCTTTCCTTTGTTTGTTCGTTTAGCAGACGGGCTTCATTAAACGAAACAACAGAGGATCCGTGGCGCTCTTTCCAGTTTAGAGATTATGCAACGTTGAACCGAGCAATAAACAAATTAAGTTTTAAGATATTATGCGATAGCTGACGCTTCGAAGTAATTTTATTAATTTTATCGTCCGGAATTACGCAGAGAGGAAGGGGTAATGATGTTTTTGTAGCCTTCGTTTTGAATTAGGTTAATTGTGTGGATTATATTTGGTGAAATAACTTTGTGGAATATATTTCAACAATAGTGAATATTAAATATGAAATCCATCAGTGGTCCAACGAATCAAATGTAAAAGTAGTTTGAAAAATCATATTGAAGAAAAGGTAATTAAAAATAATTGAAACAAAAGTAATTGGAAGCAGAGAACACGAATTCTGATAAATAAAAAATCTAAATCAACAAGGCCATATGTACAAAATTGTTGAGGCTATGCAACGATTTAAATCGTCTTTTCAACGCAATGCATTAATTTGTAATGTCGCGTGCACTTTTACGACCTGCAATGTTATTAATGCAACGTGTCATAGTGAAGAAAAAATAGCGGAGGGCGATATAAATCTACGCAAAAAATAACGTACACCACGAAAAAAGAAAACAAGAGATACGTGTTACACGTGAACAAACGCGCAACATTTAGTAGTTACATTTGGGTCTCTTTCTCATTCCCTTATTCTATCCCATATGTGCCAGTTCGAACTCCCTACAATCAAAAGTTATACGCTAGACAATGAAGAGAAATCCACCCGAGAAGGATAGATGGTCAGAAGCGTTGTTTATCGGATGAACGCACGTAAGCATAAAAATGGGAGCTTGTTATGCTCTCTAATGCGGCTTCTCGCGTAGTATTCGAAAAAACAAGAAACAAAAGCGGAGGAAAATATGAGCAGAAGGGGTATTGAATTTATTACTCGTGAAGGAGGGATTTGGTTGATTCAGATGTAAGTGGAAGTTGTCAATTTCTTTGAATAGGAAATTACTGATGTGGCCATATTGGACGAAAGGGAAGGAAATTCCCGATTAATTTAAACAGTAAGGTCCAGCATAATCCGCACTACATCAAATAGTTAACTTTCATTGATATGAAGAGTTCCCCTGCTGTTTTTCTTTAACCGGTAGTATAATTAATTTAAAGTTTAAATTATTATTCGGGTATCCGGCCTATTTTTATTTCTTTAAATAACGGTTCTTGTTTTATTCCTCTTTTCAATATGTTTATTTAAAAGATGCCTGCAACATAAATTTTACAATATTTTAATTTAATTATTAACCGTATTATTTCTTTTTGTTATTAAAATTTGTTTTACGAGATTTTGTAAATTTGTGCTTGCATGCGCGAATTTTATTAAATTTTAAACTC
This sequence comes from Oryctes borbonicus, assembly GCA_902654985.2. Classification (NCBI taxonomy): domain Eukaryota; kingdom Metazoa; phylum Arthropoda; class Insecta; order Coleoptera; family Scarabaeidae; genus Oryctes; species Oryctes borbonicus. Next base: position 958,948 of record LR736898.1, on the reverse strand, counting down.
GTTTCTTCTGGATTTAATTTCTTCCTGATTTAATTAAAGTTCTGTCTATCTCCCACGTAAATTCTAGAATAGAAATGGTCTCTATGTACATATAATCCTGCGTGTGGGTCTTTCTAATCATAACAGCAAACGAGCACGACCGAGAATAAAATTTTTGAGCGAGGTCGAGGCGAAGCGTGACCAAGTCTCACCTAATTTTTCAGGATTTTTATGAAACACGCGCGTGAGTGTCCTTTTTCGGGTCGGTTTATGGAAACCCGTACGTGACCCACCCCCTTCCATCCAATACACCACCTCCCTCTCGTCCTTCCCGTAATAGAACTCGCATACGAGTCCTACGAGAAATGCTTCGCAACGCACGTGCACGCAGGGTAGTGGCAGCCTCTTTGCTTCCTCTAAAAGTGGTACGAAGGTCAAGGTCACCGCTGCCCGGATCGATATCTTCCGCGCGTTCAGCCGCTTACCGGAATCGGAAGAATTGAAGAGAAATAAAGGAGGAGAACGAGAAGAAAATGAAAACTTTTCTAAAAACTGAGAGTAAAAAGGAGAGAATTGCTTTCTCTTTGGCGACAAGCGAATAATGGAAAAGTTATTCCGATACTCCCCCACGTTTCTTTTTGTGGGGGGAGAAGTTGACGGCGTCTGAGGCGAAAACCGCGCCCGCTATATCTCATTAATATTTATTTTTTTCGAGTATGTAGAGCGGAAAAAACCTCGATTATTAAAACGAATGTAATAAAGTAGAAATGACCGGGGTGTTCCGACGAAGTTTTTGCTTTATCTTGTTCGTCGGAACGAAGTTTGGCGTACATTTTAGTAATTCTAACCGGATCGTTATAAATTGAAGTCTTTGAAAGTATTTTTTATCCAAATACATACATAGTAACGTATATTTTTTACCATCTAGTGACGACTGGTGCGGAAAATCAAGTAAGTAGGCTAAGCGCTGTATTATACAGGGGGAGTCAAGATTCACTTTTGAATTTTGTAAAAGCAGGTATTTATAAATAATATTTTTCTCGAAAGTAGGAATGGAACAGGCATGTTGGAAGAAACATCCTCGAAACGGCCGTCTCGGGTTAATTAATTTACCAAGCTGGTGCGGTGTGTGCCGATACTTTTGTGTTGTTTATGAAATTAATAAATTACCAAGCACTTTTTTGTTCCAAATTTTTCGATTCTTCCACAAATTAAGCCGTATAATATATTCTTTCACGAACAACATCTTGGTGTAACTTCCACCACCCTCTACATGATAAGATAGGTATTATATTGGTTCTTCTTCCGTTCCGCAACACGCCGACAGCGAATGATGAAGGTATAGCAGTGGCGAAAGTATAGTTCTCCCTTTTCCTCTTCTTTCTACATAATAATGTTCTCATCGGATACTACGGTCCGGCGCGATAAAAGCGGTAATCTGGCCGGGACCGCGGGGCTTTCACACGTATTGCCGCCCGGGTTCTGCCGTTTTTTATTTCCTACGACCTCTTATACGGCCGCTAATCACGCGATTTGATGAACGTCGGCCATTCTGTCTCATTAACATTAGACTATAGGATCCTTATGTATTACAAAACGGCTGGGGCTGTATAGTTGGTTTCACGGGTCGCATTGCACCAAGAAACCTACGGAATCGGAGATTTTTTTTCGTTTCTTTTTTTTTGGCCTGTAATGGTAATGCTTGATTTACATAGCAAATGAAGGTGTAAAGGAAATGGATGAGTTATGCGACGGTATGCTGCATTCCAGGATGTTGGTCGTAGTAGGTTGCTGAAATACCTCTACGTTGGTCAAAATAGGTCTACTGTTCTTTTGTTTGCAATAGGAGTTCCGTCTAGAAAAACATTGTAAATTTTGGGAAAATGTGGTAATAGATAACGATGTGTGAATTTGGAAAAAGGAACTGGTGATATGGGAATAAGATGAGATATCGATGAGGAAATCTGAAGTAACATTTATGAATCTCTGTCTTCACAATACACTTTGTATGATGCGTAAATTCAGAGAATTGTATTGAATCTAACTTTTTCCGATCCTCACATCAGATATTAAAACCCCTTATTTCCTCTCCCTCTATCGAACAATTACGCTACTTAACCGTATTCCTGACGTTAATTCTTTTTTCCGCTTCGGGAACTGAGAAAATACCGAGAAGCGAACCGACGAAGTAAAATTTAGTTAACAAAGATAATCGACTTTACTTATTTCCTAATTCTGCGGGTCTTTTTCGGAACAGCTTGCTTTGCATCCTAATGAGAGGTTCATTCAGTTTTGAACTTTTTTTCCTCTTCTATCTTTCACTCTGCTTTCCGAGAAGGCAAAGCGTAATGTTTCATTATGGAACAGCGCAATTCTTTCGCAAGGTTCACTCCCAGCGTAAGTCTAGTTGGTGTAGTATTATGCGTTAGTTGTTACGGAATTATGTATTTTTATCTCGGCATATCTTTAATTTAAAATTCTGTAGGGCTTCTACTCGCTAAAAACGGTATAGCATTCAAAGGCTGAAATCCTGTGTAAAATAAAATAGAAACGAATTAAAACAAAACAAAGAAAAATGGGATAAAATGGGGAGATAGAGGTGCTAGTTCGTTGAGAAATTTATGATACCATTAAGCATAACAGTATATGCATTACGTTCGCTATCAAAAGCGCGAAAAAGGGCCCTAGATAACGTTCCAACGTGAGCTTGGCGAGCCGCAAATTTTACATTTACATACGCTGGAACAGTACGAATTCTATATTTATTACTATTTTTCTTTGTCCGTTTGTTTTATGTACAATACAATGCATACGTACGCTTTCATCGGTGATTACTGACCAATGAGGTTTTCCTTGGTTTTATCGATGTATTTACATTTAATCAATGAAATATTTATTGGAATAAGTTTTATATTGTTTTGTTTTAAAAATAAGTTTTCATTGGCCATACGCAAAAATCTATCTGACAAAGCCAGGAAACCTTGAGAAAAATTTATCGGGCAAAATTACTTTGTTAAAAATTTAGAACAATTTACTGCTCTGTCATATACAAGGAATTTTTATAAAGTTGTCTAGGAAACAGTCTTTTCTCCCGCCTGGCAAAATCTACATGTGCTCTCCTCTGCCGGGCCTAGGTTGCTCATGCGTTTCAGCAGTATTTGGGACTGATGCCGCGATTGGATCTGCTTGTTATTGGCTCCACCTTGAGTTCCTTTATCAGTTCTGATGATCTGCACCATGCCATCTTATTATAGGAGATTGACCATCCATTAGGCTGTAGCTTGTTAGCCTGGCCTCTCCTTGATTCTGTACATTTAGAGGTTCTAGGTTAAGGATGACTTCCGGGGTAACCAACATACCTTTAAATTAGTTCCACTAAGAGATCAAACACTTTTGAAAATGTGTTGAGCACATTTACATTTTGTCTATACTTTCTACTAATCCAATATCATGTTGTTGTGTCATCAGTTTGGATGAAAATAAATTATTATTATTGTTAAGAAGAAAAAAAATCCTTCATTTTAATTTAGAGGAAATCAAAGGTAACAGGCATGATAATCCAACGATATCACGTTGTATACATAGACAGACCTTACTTTGTAAAAAAATCTTATGATACATGAAGTTTTATTATTAGCTTGTACGAAACAGCATCAAAAATTATAGAGTGTAGGACGACGTTGGAAAATAGAGGAAAAAATAAAAGGTAGACAAGGAGAGTAGAAAGCTACGACCATACCTAAAGATACGCTTTCGTGAATATCCATACACGGCTCATTTGAAGTAGTGCCGCGACGGCAAAGCTCTAGCGAGAGAGACGCTGAGCTCGAGGCTGGTTGTCGACGAGGTGGTAGATATCATACATATATCGTATCTACCCCTCCCCTTTCTTCTACTCTATAGGGCGCGCGAGAAGATATGAAATTACCCTTTTATAAATGCCTCGCCCGTCGTTGGGCGACTGGCTACTGGATGTTGACTATGTACTTCATGCAAGTTTTTTCGTCGCGTATTTGCACGGGAAAAAGTTCTAGTTTTTCGTTTTCGTTAAAGCGAGCTAGCTTTTCTTCTACCGGTTTTTTTTTATCGGATGTTTTTTTGACCTGCGTCCTGAAATTTTTTGAATTCGTTTTTGTTCCTATTTCTCTCTAAAAAGATGAACAAATTGGGAGACTCGTATTTCGGCAAATACATATGCATATGCGTAGAAACATGTGCTTCTATATAATATAGAGAATTAAAAACAAATCAAGTTCGCGTATGGCGTGCTCTGAAACGCTACCAACAGTATCCACATCATATGACAGGAATCTAGCACTCGAACACGATCCACTTTGGCAAGAATTTTATGAGAAGCCCCTTTCACAGAAAACCGAATGTCCTCTAGCTGCATCTTGCTGTTTCGGATATAAATGGAATATTCTACTTTACAATTCATATCACACGAAACGCCAAGGTGAAGCGTGTAAAAAGAAGATTATGTAAAGGATCGCCATCCAAAAAAATGCTAAAATTTAAGGGTAGATAAGTACCACCATGAAATTCGCAATTTAAAAGAATCGTTTTTCCAATCAACGCGTATTAACATGATTATTCCAATTTAATGGACTCCATTTCTATGTTTACCTATAGCGTGAATACATCCGACTCCCAACTATAAAATAATAAAAACTTAATAAGATCGTTAAGTTCGATTTTTATGACAATATGGCACGCCAATAAAAGCCTCCGTAATAGTAACAATAATAGCAGCGACCATCATCGAGAGCAGACCGTTAAAACGCTAATTTACGATATGCATACCGTCCACGGGCTTGCCGAACACGATTATGTATTTAAAGGCTTCGGCTATTAACTCGCCGAATTGCTGGGAAACGAGTATCGTGTACATCTACCGTATAGGAACCACCCCCGGGCCAGGGGAAAACCGGAAAACCATGAAGAATAGCGGAAAAAAATTCCTTCTCCGCAGTTTTAATAAAATATTTTATGAGCGACGCTAAATCAAAAGTGGCAGTAAAAATTTATGACTGCCAAGGTTTAAATTCGGTTTCCGCAAATTGTAGACGAGATGGCTGATATTCTGATATACCGACGGATCGCGATATTACTTCCTGTTCACCTCTGGATTGTCTAGCCAGGCTTCGTTAGCTCCATGTCACATAGAACTTGCTGGAATAAAAGCAGGTACTCTGTCCAGAAATATTTATCTTGATACTGTGCACAGGTAGATTGTTCTCTTAAATTTTAACAATTCCGACTTTAGAAAACGATTTATTACTTTCTACAGAAAGAAAAAAAAAATATTTGGGTTAAGCAGTTAAAAATAAGTCTACCCTGTGACTTAAAATATCTGTATATATTTTCTTAATTAACTCTTTAGATGTTCACAAATTTTATGCGCTTACACGATGTTTAGCTACATTTTACCTCTAGAATGTTGGTTTACCTCATCAAGAGAATTTTCTTTACGTCGTTTTAATCTTACCGCTATTCTTAAATACGAAGTGCAAGACTTGTTTTCTATTCACTTCCTTAATAGACAAAAAAAAATTAATTTTAATTCTTCAGAAACACAAGCACGCTCACGATATTAACAAATTCACTTCCAACCCCTTGTCGAAAACTATCAGCTGTAGCGAGATTCGTCGTAATAACATCAAGACGAGAACCTGTTGATTTTTTTTCTACGTAGCACGTGTCGCCGCCTGCTGGCTGAAATGTTAACTAACTACCAACGGTTTTTAAAATGTTAGTGCGACGACATTGACAACGTGGATGACAACGGACATAGCCAGACCTCTTTTTTTAATTAAAATTCTCGCGATGGCGCACTCGAAAGGATTCAAGCGAAAGAAACGGAAAATGACTTGGTGTGGGAAAGGAGACTTCGTGACTGTCGCTGGAAAACAACGTAAATGGATTAAGGTTGTACAACGGTCTAGTTTGTCATCGTCATAGTCAGTTCTTCTTCCTAGGAAATCTGTTCCAAATATTAAATTTTAGATGCGCGATTTTCAGAGAAAAAAAACGAAGAAGTAAGACAGCACGAAGAGGAAAAGATGCGACGTCTAGTTGAGGGGAAGGACAAAAGGATCTATCCTCGAAGTTAATTTGAAATTTTAAAATATTAAAATTGATTTGGACGCTCACCGACCGGCAAAATCTTAAGCGGTGATTTACCTAGCGGAAAGAAAACCAAAGCGCAGCAAGGAGATACTGGTAAAACGACGTTAATATTCATGAGCTCTCCCCTCCGGGAGTATATACAAAAAGAGGGCTCGCTAGACCATTATGTACTTTGTACGTAGCTTTTATATTCATCATTTTGTTAAATTAAGGGGTAAAATTTCTTGACGCTGTTCGCTTAGAAATCGCTTGTAACGAATCATTTTTATTAACGAAGATAATTGCTGTTGGTGAAGTTACTAGTTGTTAACAGTTACAGGTTTGTGTAAACTTTATAACAAGAGCATGATGATATAACGTAGAGATAAGTATATTTTTACTTGAATTAATAGAAAATGTAATTGTCCTATACCTATTTCTAATGGCTTTAGAGCACTTAATTAATTTTTAGATTTCGCGTATAATTTCAGTTGGAAGTTTGAATTAGTCCTCCTGAAGTTTAAAATGATACAATGTATCCTTCTCGACAAAAATGTTCCTTTGAGATTAAAATTTTAAAAAAGGATTATCGAATGAAACCGGGCAAAAAAGAAAAATGAAAAAAAAAGAAAACGATAAACCGATCTCCAAAAATACATTTCTCTATCTATGTATTCGTTCGCTTATAGGTCCGTTTGCCTCACGGAACACGTTGAAAACTTTTTACGAAATTGATATGTGTATTGTAGCGTTCGACTTATATAGATATATATTGACAATCTATAGCGTGTTACAAAGCCAATAGAAGAGATTTACGGAGGTAATTTGTAGAAGATCCCTTCCAGTCATGTATCTTCGTCCCCACTTTTATACACATTAGATGTCTCCCGGCAATAAATTGCTTATTTCGGGACGAAATTGTACCTTTTAAATTTTTATTTTCTCGTCTCTTCTCTTCTCTATACGTTCTTCGTCTTTAGCTCTACTACCTTCCTCTAAATGGTAACGACGCGCAACAAAAGTTTAAGTGCTTCCTCTTACGTTTCAAAGCATGGCTGACCGTCTTAATGCATGGTATTTTTATATATTCTTTGCTTTCTTCCTTTTTACCTAGAACCTAAGATGATTGTTTAAGTTTAACGGTTTAAAGTCTGGAAAATGTTTTCTAAAGGCTTAATTGTCAGGGTTTTATTTGTAAAAAAAGGACGTCGTACCGTTTATCTTATAGCCAGTTATCTAATCTAACAATGTAAATTAAACGACAAACTAGGCCAAGATATCAAATAAACAGAACATTAATTAGAACTATTTGTAATCTAGACCAAATATAAATTGGATTCGTTTGGTCCGGGGAATATGTCGCTGTCGGTCTGCTTTTGCTTTTCACACACTAATATCACATAGGATATTAGTATTATTCGGAAGATACCGCATGGAAGTTTATGCAAAAGGGAATAAATACGTATAAAACATGAACGCCCTCAAATGAATTATTCAAGAAGTTTTCTGTCTCGATTAATCTAAATCTATGAAAATTTCCTTCAAAAGCGCACATAACAAACTTGAAGCGACAATCGCCGTAGACACAGATTAAACCGTTCCAACTATTCGGCGAGAACGCGACGGATAAAACTTCACAAAACCGAATTTAACAGATTGCCACGTTTCTGAGACATTTAACTCGCGCATTACGAAACAATACTTAATTACGGCGCAAACAATCGCGAAACATTCGTTCGCGGCTCTTTACCGCCATCGTTTTTCTTATTTTTGCGAGATAGCGAGCGCTGCGCGGCGCAACCTAGAAACAACTTATCGTGTCCCACTTCGCTCGGCCGCAAAGTTATATCCGACCCACCGACGAAATTAAGCGGGCAAAAACTAATTAGTCGGATTCCGGATGTTGTAAGGTTTTTAGGCGGGTGAATTAAGGCGAAGGCTGCACCGCGGTGCAACATTCCCCAAACGCTCTTAGGAGAAAGTTTTGGGTCATATCTTGTAGATGCAAGATTAGAGGAATATTCGTGTCGCAAAGATGGTTTAGTTTAGGCGTTTTAGGCGGGAGATGATACAGTTGCTAAAAAGTCCTTTGTTGAATAATTTAAAATAACGTAGTTTGAGAAGATTTTTCGTTATCTAAAATTATTGAATTTTATAAAAGTCGAAAATTTAGCAAATGGAAGTACGCAGATGAAGCTGCACAAGAATGTCTCGAAGAATTGACGAAGGAATGTTTTTGTAACATTTTGAAAAGTGATTGGATACTTCTACTAAGACAATCTAGTCTATAAAACGTTATCACATAATCCTACTGAAACCATACAAAGAATGTACAACGAGTTAATAAATAGGCTGAATAATGAGAGTGAAATATCTGACGAAATTCAAAAAAAAACAGCTCATTTTCTACAATTCTATTTTTTTCGAAATTATATTGCCTTAACAAAAATCTACAAAATAAAATTGCTTTACGTTCCACAGTTAGTTCAATAAGTAGCACAATTTATAATATATCAACATTGACATAATTTTAACATTTAAGTATCTCATTTAATCTTATAAAGAACTCTTGAGGAAGTTCGAATAAAGAACTAAATTTTGAGTTTTTAATTTAACCATCCGGAAACAGACCTTATATCCGTATTTTCGATTACAATTGAATATCTCCCTACAATTATATTCGGCTGTGAATTTCCTCATAAATAGGTATATTGCGTAGAATACGTAGAGTAGTTGTGTGTTGCCACTGTCCGAAATTCGACCGATATTCATTTTAATGAGCTTCCATACCACACAACCGACAACATAGCCACCGCCGCTGCCATATGATGATTTACATTTCACGACACGCGTCGCAGTCTCCTCTGGGACGCCTGCATTGATCCTTCGCCTCTGTATAATTTATCGCAGCGCCAAACGTAATTATCAATTAAATATAAGGGGGGATCGGGATGAATATACGTCGTATGTCTCTACGGACAATTATGGCCGTTTATTTCAGTACCTCTGGCGATGCAAACTGCATAATGCGAAATGCAAGGAGCAATTATTCCGGACCGTTTGATTCTATAACATTGAACTATCTCTGCTGATAGGAGCGCTACGCTAATAACGTTATATAAGCGGGGTTATAAGAGGGAGCAGTAGGAAGGTTACATAACCCGAAAGTTTAAGCTTGGGAACGTTGAGGAATTACTACCACAATTCCCGCCGGCAAGGTATACAAACAAAACATAACGTAACTAATCTTATTATTTATCAATTACGAACGTTAAATTGTAATAGAGATGGTAATTCCAAAATTGTGTCGTAAGTAAGGAACAAAATGGAGCAAATTAGCTAGGAGGTTGGTGGCAATTTAGGTGTAGGATTCCTTCGTCATTGATAGTAATATGTAACGTAGTCCACATCTACATGTGTGGTCTAGGAACAGTGAAAGCTTAGCTTAGCTAGTGCTAATATTTTTCTAAGAGTTTCGATATTGCAAAAAAAACAACTGCCGTAAATTATGTCTGTCTTTGATATGTAGTCTTGTCAATAAAAAACTAATTTCTTCAGTATTCATCGGGTTATCCAGCAAAGTTTTTCTAAGTATTCCAGGCCGAATGCCAAGATTTATGCTACTATCCTACGCTCACATTCTAACCTCAAAACTGATGATATAAAGGATATTTTTCCTATTTATCTCGGACTGTTACTTCTTCCACTCGACGAATTTCTCTCCCATACAAGATCTACCTTTCCTCTATCTTCTTACTCGTGCTTCCTTCCCTTTTTCATCTGTATCGTTCTCTCTCTTCAATGCCTGACTGCCAGTTTAAACTTTATTTATATTTGCGACCGTCCAGCTCTCGAAAAAATCCGCAATTTTCAAGGATACGCCCCATTTTAGGAGCTTCGTTCGTGAGTTAGCCAGCCTCGATCTGAAAGAATAATCCTCCCTCCTCTCTATGTTTAATTAAGCGCGAAATGACCCGTAACGTTCGACCTTCTTCCTTTTTCCGGGCGAGGAGTTCTTTTCTTTCTATCTCGTTCTTTTCCTGCCTTTTTTTTTCTGGCGTCCTGTGTTGTTGCTTTTTTCCGTTGAAAATTTCCGCACGGTTGTATACAGATTGTTGTTGTCGAATTTAGACATGTATTTGATGCGTTTAAAGCAGTAAGCTATATTTTGTTTTATTACTAACATGTCATAGCAAATTAATTCAAACACAGTTTGATAAAGCGATGAAATAACGACAAGTAATAGGTAAAAATAAGGAACAGTAATACTACGAACAAAGAACGAAAATACGGGAAATGCAGTATATAATAACAAATAATGAGAATAATAAAGCTTTTTTATTATTTATAATTGTGTTATATCTCATATCTATCTGTAACTACTTCTATTCCGTCGCTAAACTTGACGTTAACAACCCGTATATCTCTATGTATGCGACGGCTTCGAATGTTGGTCCCCCGTTGGCGTCACGTTAGACGGAAAGGTACGGTTTTCGGGTAATTAACTCAAAAACGAGCCGGAGCACGGTTAGCGAATAAACACAATACATGCGAGTTGCTAATTACCGCCTGTATGCGCGTCGTGGCGTGAAGCGCTTGCTATAGTTGGAGTTTCGATTTATCTACGATTCCAATTCCTTTCTTGGAATCTTACAATCAGTAAAAATCCTCTAATGGATATACGCAGATGACGCCGTTGATAGTATATACGAGGGAAGTCTGAAAAGCTTAGCACGAAGCTCACAGCCTTCGCCGTTCTCTAATCTTAAATTCACCATTGTATACCTGTTACACGATATTCAACACCCAGTGCAGATTGCGCAGCGGGACGGCGCACAAACAATGCCTTCAATACAAACCTTCTGATTTTCTCTTCAATACGCCGAATTGTACAAAACGTTTAAAGCAAAGCCGTACCTAGTAAGAATGTTTTGTTCGTTTCTTTCATTAAATCGTGAATTCTCGGAGTTGTTTAATACAAGCAGGGGCAATTCTATTAGCGCATAACAATGTAGCGACTATTTCGCCGGCAATGACACTTCTCGCGATGTCAGACCGCGTTGTGTGGGTTAGTGCGGGTGAAGTGATTAATTATATCGGAGGACTACTCTTTTGTTAAAGTTTTTGTTTAATTGATTTGGATCGTTTCGTTTTAAGAGATGTTTACCACCGGAAACAGATTAATTCAACCTGGTTGTATACGTTGTGGTTAGAGGGTTTATAAGCGCCGCCAATTTGAGCTATGGCTCTTAATAAAATACGGATATCGAATTTTTTAAAATTCCAAGTATCCAACTCTTATTGTAAGTCGAATTCGAATACGAATTTCGAATTTAACATTCGAATTGAAGGTTTGGATTTGAAATTGAAAATTCGAATTTCTTTCCAAATTTTCATCGGGTTTTGATAACGCCCCAGTCAACATTATAAAATTCTGTTCAAAAAGTTCTTGGAATAAAGATCTTGTAAGAAAAATATTTTAAAAGCTTTTGGATCGTACTATAGCCCAAGGCTAAATCGAAATTGTTGATGTCTAAGAAAAAAGGCGACAGCTGGACTTTGAAATTAATAGGCTAAACAGAAGACGAAGGTCGTTAGAAACAACTGTCAAATTGAAAATATCGATATATACATTTATCTCAAAGTTAGAAAGAAGCAAAGACATAGACTGGTATTGTAATTTTATTTTCCAAATCGTAATAGACTTATTGCCTAGTATAAAAACGTCATTCCTCGGTTTGTTTGCTCTTCATTAGCTTTTTTCCTTTTCAAAAGAATAGGAAGGAGTACACAACCCGATTCGAAGCCTGCATAACAAAAACCTTCTCGAATAGCTCCCAACTTACTTTTACAAACAAGTTTTCTTTTCTCCTCCTTAATACGCACAGCATACAACATACAACAACCGTGACGACAAAGGTATCTTTCCGAATACGATCCGTTTCACTTGTAGGATCAACGACTTACTTTGGCAATGTTAATCTGTCGTCAATGACACTTTGAAAAGTTCTTCCTTCTTTTTTATCTTCCTCACGTCTCATTTCCGGTTCGCTATCTCTTTTCGACTAGCCTCTTTTCCTTTGACTGGACGACCCTCTCCGTTCAACTATCCTTTTCCTTCTTAATATGTTACGTTACATGCGGGGTGTTGCTTCTTCTTCGTTGCGAAATGTTCGTGTTTTTCTGGCCGTGCTTTCCTTTTTCTTGCCTCGCTTTTTTTCGCTTTTTCACTGGGATTACAAAGGGAACAACTTAATATTGATGAGGGGGAAAATTGACATGTTAAACCTATTCAAGGGGAACCTTTCATCGTACGATGTCGTTGGCGTAAAAGGTGATAGTACCTTGTCGAACTGTTATGGTGTTTCTGTATTTGAAAGGGAATTGTAAATCTTTGTAATGCTCGAGGCGGTTAATGAGATCTAGGGAGCTCTGCTTCGTTCGTTTCCTGCTAGAATCAATGCTGGAGAGTACTTTTAAATTCGGATTGTTGTTTCTACCATTGTTATTTGAACTTCAAACAAGTGAACTAGGTTAATTATAAATTAAACAAGAAGATCTGTGATGGTAACCCCGCGAAGCTTCTATATTTCTCTGGAATATTGTAGGTGTTTCGAAAATATTCCATATGTTTCCAGAAAGTTCTGTAAGCTACGGGAACCATTTTACGGCGCCCGGGGCGCCGCGGCGCACAGTTAGGGAACCCCTACTCTCTCGAAATGAGAAATGGTCCCTATCCAGAATTTTTATTCCTCTTCGTCGTATGGATCAAGATGTTATCTAACATAGCGTTTTAAACGATAGCAAACATATTATCAATCCAAATAGGCTCAACGTCACTTTATATCAAGCTTTAAATAATTTGCTCTCAACTCATAATCTGAGTCGTAACGGATTTACCGGCGTCCTCGATTTTGTCCAATTTTAGTTCTATTGTTTCTATTGTTTCACTCTGAAGGGCGACTGCCAAATTTCTGACCGAATTTACATGGATAAATATGAATGAGCATTCAGCGGCGCAATGAGGGAATTCGTCATGATGGCAGCTGCTTCTCTTCGCCTATCCGAAGAAGCAAACATTTCGTCAATATTTCCCGAATCACCCCTTTTCATTTCCAACCGTTCCCCAACCCCTCGGCAAATGACTAGACGGCGAATCGAACGATGAAAAATGCTTCGACAGATGAACGCTGGAAAGAAAATCGATGGGATATGAACAAAACGACGGCATTTTTTTCGCTCTGCATTTTAAGGTTCTTCTTCGTTGTTTTGCATTATCTTTTGCTCTATATTCGCTAGGGGTTGTTGATTTCCTTCTCTTCTTTTTCTTTTCTATCTTTGTGATTTGTTAGATGGGAAGCTTTTCGATTAAAAATGGAATATGTGGGAGTTCAATTACTACGAAGTATAATGCAGGACTCTAAGATAAATTAATTTTTCGACATCCACAGTACATTCAATGCGCTGGGTTTAGAGGCACAGACAATACTAATGCCAATTTTTTTCTAACATGGACCCCCTCATGTTGGAAAAAAATTAGACATTTATGTCAGAAGTATTTCTAGTATGCCATAACTTTCCATCTTATATATCGCTAAGGCGGTTGATTCTTTTACCAGTCAAATTCTGTCATTGTCATAATCATCCATGGTCATCATTTATAATAAGCGACCTAAATACTTTAATTATCGAAATTTCCATTTTCCGTTTTTCAACTCTTCAACTATAACATTCGGAAGCACTCACCGGCATTTTAATTATATTCTTCGCGTAGATGACGGAGAGTTAAGAGGAGTGAAGGGCGTGGCGGGGAGGGAATTAGACGATTCTCGACTCTCAAAACCGTTACATCCTGTTTACGTTTGTACACCGTCATTTCTTTTGCGTAATCTAGCCTTTTCTAGCCGTACTCCATACTGCAAACACGGTAAAATAACGCTGAAGTGGAATGTTCGCCGCTTGCCTTGATTTCTGCACGGCCGCCTTGATGCACGCCATCTATCTGAATTATACCGTTCATTTTTCAAAAGTCTCGCTGCTGTCTGCCGTCGGAAAATTAACATTTTCATGCGGAGCGGCTATAAATGTTGACGCGGCAATCTAATGGAAAATTTTCGTATTTCTTATGTGGGGACGCTAGGAGATTAAAAATAAATCTCGTCGTAGTGATTTTTCTATGTCATTTCATATAGGATTCGTATGAGAATTTTCTCCGTTTTAATGGTAAATTAATAATAAATTATTATTATTGATCTGACAACAGATTTAATGTAAAAATAACATCGCTTGTTGTGAAAATGATAACATCATTGATGAAAAACGATAATATGTCATACAGCAGACGCAACTGTTCAACAAGAGTTGATTAGGTAGACAAGACAAATGCGTGACCACCCAAAATTCATCATTTGTGAAATTTTCTCCCCGTTCAAAATTTCAAAGCATCGCAGTTATTATGGTGAGAAGAAAAAAGCCTTAATATTGACGTGAAAATTCCAACTCGACATAAATTCGATTCAACGAATACAATTTTATGCAAAATCAGGCAAATTGAAAGAAACGAGATAATATTGCGAGGCAAAATGAAAAAAACTCGCTAAATTTTAACCTCTATACGGGCGGCTAGGGAAAACCTCGACCCTTGTTTGGGGATTTGTTTAGATAAACACTACCGCGAAAAAAAGTAAAAGAAGAAGGAGAAAGCGAAAATACACAGCCGGAAAAGGTAGCTGTAGAAGAAGTACGAGCCGCTATTGGGGACTGCATTTTAGTGATAACGCCACGGGAAGCTACATAAAGAAAAAAGAAACGACGGAGAAGAAAAGCAGAATAAACTGTCAAACTCTTTCTCGGGGTTGCGCAAGTTTTCCTGTTTACTTATTGAGGATCGCCAAACTGGGAAAGGTGGTGGAGGCAGTGGTGGTGGTTGCGATGAGACGGGGGCTGCATGGCTTAGCTTATTTGGTGTAAAACAAAGCTCGATTCGCAATAAAGAAGGATTCGGCGACTTTACTAACTTTTTTCAGCATAAACTTGCGAAAGCTCGAGAAGAATTTTTGCTTTGTTAGGTAACTGTTTATCAAGTCATTAAGTACTAATGCAGACTTTTGTGAGATATACGCAGAAGTACAGTTTTTGTAAAAAAAAAAATTATTGGTAGTGTGTGAGTGAATTAAGGCTATTGTGATTGTCGTTGCAATAGTATTGCACTTGATAGTTTATGATGGCTGTTTTCTCGTAGTGTCTCAAGCGTTGGTTGACCCGTTAAGCCCCGGGTGTGAGTCAAAGGTTTGTCCTTGTTTATATCATCATAGTTGCTTTCATCGAAGCTCAATAACTACAGTTTTTAATTTTTACGGAGTTTCAATTTCAACGTTTTCTTTTATTGCGCATATATTTTCTGATGTGAGCGGGCTTTGATCCCAAGACACCAAAAAAAAAACCTTGTACATATTACGGCAATAATATACGGTTGTCTTTATGGTAGTTACTCACTGTTGGCAAACTTCTAAGCTATTGTAAGCACTTACAGCGTTGCCATTGTATAATATAGTTGCACAATTACACAATCTGTACAGGTAATGTTGTTATTGCTTTTGACATAGTAAATTAAGTTTCATTTTTCTTACATTTAATTACTGCAGGTATATTTTCTCATTTAAAATCACTTTTTTCTTTTTTTTTTATATAATCTTGTCGTAAAAGACAAGTAGAGGGGAACGATGACACATCACTTTCGCCATCATCATTACAACAAGAAAACCACGTCAAAGTAAACAACTTCGTTTAACCTTTTAGCTTAACTAACAACGCAATTATTATATCGTAAATTTTCCGCTTGTCACACAGACGATATACGACAGGCGTAAAAAACTATTAACAAGATTAGCAGCCTGCTACATTTTTTTTTATTACCGTCCAACGCTTAGAGTGTCTGAGGAGTTAAGTATATTAAAAAAAAAGTATGCGGCGCTTGTGGAAAGCACAGGTAACTAGGAATGAGCGAGAGTTGGTAAAAACGGGGCGCTAGAATATGTAATAAGCGTGATTAACACGTAAATGACTGTTTTGGATATGTACCGGGTGCCCCTTTAAGGGTGGACATTTGCTATATCTCTTCCCTTTAGTTCCCTGCAGTTTGCGAATAATACCACTTCGTCTTGAGTGACTGGTTATAGAAATACAGATGGAGCAATCAGCATCCAGTGGTACATTCTTTGCCCAAAATGGTATTCCATTTTTTAAATAAAAATACTACAAGAAACAATAAAACCAATAATACTTTATTTTAAAAAGAAATAGAATCTTACATTTGATATAGATAAAAGCATCACGAAATCTTATAATCTAGATAAGAGTTAACTCTATTCCTCCACAATTACTATTAAATTCCCTTCTTTTTTTCGGCTCCTGTTTGCTGCTGTAACGTTTTTTTCTTTTCGACTCGATGCTGCGATGTGCCTGAATCTCCGTAGAGCGAGGTCGCAAACACTCGGCTAGCGTTCGTGAAAAATCGTTGCCGCAGTGAGTTCCACGTTCGTTAGTCCAGCTTCAGTCGAATGCGTATGAACACCATCGGTAGATACCGGAGCCGTACCGCGATTCCGGGCTCTTAAGTGTGGGGGGAAGCGGAAAAGCGCGCGGATTTTCCGTCCCGAACTAGCGCTAACGTTTCCCGAAAATTGCGGACGATTCGAATTTTAAAATATACGAAATTTAACCTGTCATCATTTAGTGGTTGAATTGGTGTCATTTTTCAGTGATTTTCTTTATTATAAAATAAAATTTAATAGATTTAAAACTTAGGATCTTGTAATTAAATCGCAAAATAAATGAAACAATAAGAAAGACGATTAATAGCGTGAAATTGCGTGTCTGAAGTCTATAATTTAAAGGAACTTGCTAAATCTAAGTAAAATACTAAAATATAACATTTTTTTTTGTATTTTTTCTTGTAAACGGTGGTACTCAAAATCGAACGACTTCTTCAAAGGGGAAAAGGTCAGTTGGGCTATTAAGATTGTGCATGATGCCATGCATATTTATGACTAGTAAAATAAACGCTTTAGCAATCGTAATATCTTGTTCTCTTTGACATTTAAGCATGGCTTAAATTTTATTTTTCTTTTCGCGTTCTTATATTTTTTCTCGCAATTTTATGCTGTGTTATGAGCACTTTGCTTTTGATAAAAAGGTATGCGCATATATAGAAGGCAATGTAATAAATAAGAGCAAGGCGTATGTTCAAGTTATTACCGGGAAAGAGTAATTTCGAGGCACTTTTCCAAAGAATATTGTAGGCAAGATACTACTTGTTGCATTTAATTTAGGAGGTACTTAGATATTTAAAAGAAGTGCCTGTCCAAAGATGGCATGGTAATCTTAAGATGGCATATACCTATGTTATCACTGTGACTATTATTTTTTTTTATATTAACACTTGTCTGCGGTTTACAAAGCCAATTAAATATATAATCATGAATTAACACGTTAGTCTATGGTTAACTTAATGTTATGACGTCATTAATTACGATTAAACAACTTTAACCATCAGTTAAATTAAGTCGTTAAATGTCACTTTAACATGTATCAATACACTAACGCAAAAGACGCGAAATACTTTTATAAAGCTGCTACTTCCATTAATTTAATTAAAGAATTTAAGATTTGCGTAGGAATAGTTCGTTTTTCAATAGAAATACCGTAGCTGTATGATTTAATTGGTCCTCTTTTAGAGTCTGCAACAAATTACGGAAAATATATCTCTGGTTTAAACTAAATACAACTGGTGAGAGACAGTATTGCTTCATTCTGGGTTTAATGTGCTCTTATTCAATGTATAATTTACAATCCAGATAACACAAGCTATTTTTGGAAAATTACGGTTCAGTGGTGGACGCAGATAATCAATTCCAAATTTTAAAATTCCGAACAAAACGCAATAGATGCTGAATTAATGTTAATTGATACAAAGCGAAACAAGCTTTGGAGGGATCTTTAGAAGCATTGCAAATATTTGAATCCTAATTTGGAGCTTCGTCAATCGTTAATTATATTACGGATTTTAGCCGGGTTTATCAATAATAATAGTAACTATTTACTTGGATCTAGATTGTAGTTCTAAAAAGACGTTAAGTTGTTTACAAAATTAGGAGCGATCCGACAAAGATCTTGTCTCGATAGCGGTTGGGAAGCGTCTAAAGTTGCTATGGATCATTTAAAAGATTAATTATAAACATTGCTTAAACACACGAAACAATTATGAAGCTTAGATTTTAATCTGTATCCATAAATGTAAGAGCTTTTAATAACAAGCGAAAAGCCTGAATTAAAACATGCCGAAAACAACGACATTAAATGTAGCAATTAACCCAAATCGACAACAACAAAACAAAAGAAAGATGGCGATTACAGAACAAGATCGATTACAGCGACATGGTCGTCCCGGGGTAAAAATTTAAGTCAATTAATAATCGATTGTGACAGCCCGAGGGAATGTATATCGCGTATACGGTCATCAATATACCCGCTTCCAAATTAATTTGCTTAGTCGCGCTAAGTTTACCGGCCTGTCATCATTAATACGGTGGAGACCGCTGTTCAGGATCTCCAGGACATATATCAAGTACGAATTTCACGTATAACAATGCGGGTAACCTAGCAACTGCATTTATGAACAAAATTAGGGACGTCTAAATGGATCTTAGCAATTCGACGTTTGCTAGACACGCTTTTTATGTTGTAGAACTGGCAACGTTGCAAAGTTAATAGCGAGAAATTTGACTTCAATACGAAAAATAAACGATAGCCGCTCACACAAAATTCGTTGATCGTTCTTCACAAAATTCATGTTTGTCCGTTTCTCGATTGTTACGGTATTTTGCTTTATGCACCGGGGATAGCAGTCTAATAGACCATCCGTTAATTTAAGCATGTTTAACAAATATTACATATTGTAACTTTACCCATTGTAATCTAGCAGCATGTAATTAAACTGTACAGATGGAGTTGCAGCCTGAATAGTTTAGTTTTGCCTGGGGATGTTTCTAGCACCTTTTGAACGTATAATAAAATTGCTTGTATTAAATTTTTTTCCCAAAATTTTCTTTTCTTTAGAATTTATTTTTCACTTTCAAAATGTAAAAGCTGTATTTGTACCATGTCACGCCAATTTCGATCATGTTATTTCTCGATGTTCTCATTTTATCAAAAACGAAAACGCGGCAACGTAGGTTGTAATAAACACATATGTAGAGAGGAAATCATTACTTTTCGGAAGTAATGATATCGTGCCTGCAAACGCTCTGCCGCGGAGGTGGTCCCAAATTGCTCCCTATCACGAAACGAACCGCGATAACCTTTGGCTTGAAGTAGTAACCGACGCTTACATTTACGAAATTCTGTGCCATATACAGAGCCCACTAACCTTATCCAACCGAGGAAGGATAGTATTTTCGTAAATTTTACGAGGTTGTAACTCGTAATAACACCTATTAAGATATTTGGGGGCTAATTGCCCATTGGCATTGATTTTCCTTGCAAACAGAGACTTAAGGAGTCATATCGTGAGATTGAAGATAAAATTACGATTGCTTCTTTTTGGAAATTAATTTTGAAGTATATTTTATTTTATTAATTTGATTTTTAGGTTTGTAATGGAATATATCACGGGTGATTCACATGGCACTACATGAAGTTTAGTCCTTTGGCTAGTACTCTTGTTTGTTCTTGTGATAGCTGCAGCGTTGATAGGTTGATGACGGTTTTACAGATGTCGAATTCTGGTTGTGTATTGATCTTTTTGGGTTTAAATTTGTCGAACTTCTTTACATGTTTCTTTGTTACTGTGTTGAAGTAGCGTTCCGAGTGTTCGTAGTTGATCTTGTTGATAGTTTTCCATAAATCTTCGTCCAGTAATTTGCTGAATTCTAGATACAGATCGTAGACTCTCTCTCTCTCTCTGGTCAGTGCGTTCTCGGTGCGGTGAATGATTAAAGCATAAAATTGAAGACATTTGTCATCGCGGTTTGAGATTAGAAGAAAAAACTCTTGCTGAGGGTGTCAAAATCTATAAAAATATCACCGATAAGAAATAAGAAGATTGATGACGGCTAGATAGAACCGTACGTCACATTCGAAAATGAATCAGCCTGTACAATTATAACAGCCTAACTAACGACAATATCGATCGAATCTACGTATATAACAATAATTAATTTCCCCCAGCATCAACATTGTTATGACCCCTGGCAATGTTTAACTTAAAATGTTTGACGTCAATCTTCAAACACATTGGTCAGTGACACGGAGCGTTGCGGTCGAGTTTCTGCAATTTAAAACAGTAAATTACGTTTGCCGTTTCGTCTGAAACAAAATTACCACGCTATACGTTTTACTTGCATTTGTATACAGTTCCATGACACGATATTTAATTTCAATTAAAACTAGCGCAACGCCGGCCGTAGGTACGAATGCTAATTTGAATGTAATAGAGTTAGTTTTGGACTAGTTTAAATTAGTAGTTTGGGGTTTTCGCGGTTAAATAACTTTGTAAATTATACACCTGGATTCAGGATATTTGATGCTTGTTATATAAACCGCGATAAAATCCCACTCTTTCGCAACCCAAAAGGAACGAAGGGACACCATTAAAACCCGACATTTCGACGAGGTCAATTCCACCAAATAAAGGGATATTCAAATTTAAACATGACCTTCCACTCAACTGCAAATGCCAGACTGCAACCGTCATTGTAAGGAACTACGCCTCGGGACAGTTCGTATGTCTTCTAGAAGGATAGAAGTGATCCATTACAGATCGCTTTGACACCAGACATATCCACACTCCAAAATAAGCCTGAATAAAGAGGCAGCGCATTTCTGCAGTCCGACGTTAAGTCTTAAGCGCAAATTTTTCAAGACATTACGACTGACGTGTTTTCATTGTTATCCGCGAGATAGCGCGGCGAAATCGTTTCAGACAGATCAAGTAAGGTGATAAATTCGTATTAGGAGAAATCCAGAATCTGGAAAAGGACTTGTAAGTGACATAAGGATAATGTTATTGTGATGAAAATCTTTAGATGGATTTGAGAAATTTTTCAGATTGAAATGAGTTAGGAATTATTGTTGGTGACGGTCTATGCTTGCGTCAGTTTCAAGAGTATGACGAGGATTAATTCTATTATGGCTTACGATGTCCCACGATTTTTTTTTATGACTTTTAGTATATGTTATATAATAATAAACATAAATTTAGCATGTTTTCGCCTTTAAGTTAAAATGGTCATAGTGGTAGCCGATTCCGGAATGTTTTTTTTTGAATATGCTAACAGATCTGCTGTACAAAGTTGAGAGGTATGGAATCAATGGTGTTTGTTTAAGATGGTTTGAGTCTGGTAAAACTCAAACCATGTGTTACCTATTGACGATAAAGTAGTGTATTAGTGCTAATAATTGCTCTTTAGGCTATAAAGTTGTGGAAAGAAGTACGCCACAAGAACCAATACTGGGATCATTGTTTTTTTTAATACCTATATACTCTTTCCATGTATTCTGATCCACCTGTATATTGAGAAAAACATGCCAAGTTGCTTGTATTTTGGCTTTAGTAAAAGTTACAATAATTCTCAGCTGAACTGCATATACCAATCTCGAGATATTGGGCGCTCCGTATAATCTCATGCGTTTATGTCGGTAATGAAAAAGGGTAGGATATAACAAAATAAACAGCAAGATAATACAGTCACCCTTGGGCCTTTCATTTAGGTGGATTTTGGACCTGCAATTTGCGTAAGAGCTTATTGCAACATATTGCCTCTGAAATGTGTTTTTTTTCTTTTTTAATTCCTCCCTTATAACTAGCCCAATCTTTGCCTACGAAGGTTTCCCCCTATTTGCTTAAAAAAAAAAAACGAGGAATATGATTCGGGGCATTATCCTTATAATCCTCGGTCTGTTAGGGTTTCCGCAAGGGGAAAATATTTATATAATCTCACCATATCTTCTTGGTTTCCTTCTATGTACCTGTTTCTCTGGGATGAGCGTTGGGCTGAAGGACTAACTAAGGTTAGCTAAGCAAGATATATGTACAATGCCATCGTATAGGAAAGTGAAAGACTCTGTTCTTTACCTCGTTCATTATATGTATTGTTAAAACTTCTTGATTTCGCTTTTTTTCCGTTACCACTAGGGAATGGGTAGTTTCGGGATTTTATATACTAAGCCATTATGTCTATGGAATGGGTTGCCTTAATCCCAAAAGAAGAAGTACTGAAAACAATCACACTGGCTGGTTGATAGATGAGGGAAGATGCCTGGTCGTTGTATTACTTAGTGTTCGCGTAGTGCTTTAGTTAAATCCACGCAATGCCATTTTAGTTCTACCAATTTTCGCTCTGCTTTCAACAGATAGGTGTGATTTATAGTTGTATATTGAGTTTATTCTAGCAGGTAATTAAAGAAAAATAAAATGTTAGAGATGTTGTTGGCTAAACACAATTTGGCTTACTCCGTCAAGTAGCTCTTCTACATTCCTATACTTTTCCTTATATTTCTAATTATTCTCATTCATTTTATTTCTGAAAGTGTTCCACAAGTAAAGGTCTCACTTCACCCTTTCTATACTGGCGCTTATCGGATGTAGGGCATCGATAAAAGAGAAATTCCAATATCTCGTCGCGCAACTCCGTTCCTTCCAAAACGCATTTCACCCCTTCTCGCACTTTTCCACTAGCATCAACTTTAATTTATTCATGTATTCAAACTTTAAAATTACTTACGATTTCGGTTGGTTCGTCGTCGCCGAACCGATTGCCCATTTAAATATTTGAACTGGGAGAAATTTTAAATTCGACACTTATCGATAAAACCGCTACTCTAGCTGCTCCGTGCTGCTGCGGATTCCGACTCGAATTCTCCTTTCGGATTGGTGTGGGTTGAGCTGCGGGCGTCGAATAAACGAAAAGGCGAAGTTGTAAAGGGGAAAAGAGCCTTTCTGTTGCAATTTGGTCGCTACCTTCGCTCCTACAACGTGTTCAGATTTAGAGGAATTACCGATGAAGAACGAAGAGAATGAATGGCAATTGAAAGGAAGATATTTTCGATATATTGTCGATTAATCAGAAATCGGACACATCTAGCACATTCCCACCTCCTTTCCCATCACAGTATACTTCCTCCTGCCTTCTCTCTACAAGTAAAACCTTCTATCTAGTCTCAAACCGGATCGATTCGGTGTAGTTACGTTACATTCGTTTCGTGAAAATTTATCGGTCTTTGATAAACTTAACTTTGGAATTTACTCTTGAGCAACGAACCAAACGGTTGAAAGAGGACGCTACCGTCCTCAAAAGTGGTCGGGGGAATTCATTGCCGGCGTTAAAGGATTTCATTTGCATTGTCATTCCCCGAAGGTGGCGCGAGAAAGAGGTAGCAAACACATATACATTCGCGTACATCCGTCGATAAATTTAAGGTTGGTCGAAGATCGGCGAAGAAGAGCGACGATTATTCGTCCATGGATCTGTTCTGGCGCGACCTTTAAGGCTTAAATGATACTATATCCGATTTTAGATAGTCGCGATTTATCAGCATTGGAACGCAGCTAGAAAATAGATTAAGTTCGAGTTGAGTGTGTTTTAATGTACCTATACGATGTTGTAACGATGAAAAAAGAGAATTAGGGGAAATCACTTAGGACATCTCGTTTTTACGTTTTTAAACCCTGGATCCTCTTAAAAGTGTCGTGGCGAATCTAAAGATCAGAAAGGCTAAAGATTATATGGTTGACGGGCATTTTACGCTCATATAGTGCAGTATTGTAATATGATATTAAACACAAATTTGAAAATATCGCTTCAGATATTCGATCTAACTGACGAGCCGCCACTAATTACAACTCCAACCGAACGCAAATTACGCAATCAATATTTAAATATTTATAAATTCTCATTAATTCAAATTACAACCGTCAGAAACACAATATTTTCCTTTCACATTTTACTACCTTTATTATGTCAGTACGCTTTGAAACGTCCTGTATGTTACCATTTTCCTGCGCCATCTGCAATTATATGCACGTAGATTTACATATACACTATAGAGTTTAAAAATACGCCTCGAATCGCATTAATTTATCGTCTCGTAAGCGGTTTTAGCGTTTAATTCAGCTCACGGATATCTACCCTAGAAATGTTAAATTTAGTGCATGCATATACCGTCGCGACGCGATTAATGTATCGTCGTAATTACGTACATACGTACCGTACAGTAGAACCGCTACAGTCGGCGTGTCGCGTTATCAATAAAACATGACCTGTTTGTACAAGTTTCTTAATACGTGCCGCCGCTGTATAGTTATTATTATTACCTGCCGCGCCGTGTCGCTGCAAAACCGAGTTGAACTATATCAGTGCTACGTCACCTTACCTTATATATGTATATGTTCTAGGTATGTACAGTGACGTTTTTATGTTTTGTCTCCCTCTAAGGCGATGTATCTATACTTCCTACCATTCGTAGCCGTGCGCTTAGATTATTGTTAGGATTCGCAGGTAGATTTTATTACTTCCATTTTAGTTTACGATGGGTATTCCCAATAAACGCGGTTCTGTGCTTTTATTTGCTGCACCTAAGTACTTGGCCTTGAGGCCTTTTGAGAGGTGCACGTCGCAAGTTTCACTCCGCTACATTATTCGCATCAATAATCTAGAAACTGCCACGACTAGAAAAGACAAACAGGAGTTCTTCACGCTCCACGGGACTTTTGTATTATCGCTAACAAATTCGTTATGTAGTTTTAATTGAAATTAAATCCCACGTAACGTTGAAATGAACTTCAGACGTTCGTATCTACGTTTGAGCCACCTTACATTACTAAAACAAATTAACATGTTGTTTGCGCGTTTTGTTCTCGCTATGCGAATAAAAAACGCGCCCCAGAAATGAGATGCAAATGCACCGCGTCCCTAGCAAAGCGAAGTGTACGTAGGCGCACACCTCCAAAAACGCCGGAGAAGCGAGCACAAAGCTTCGCGTACAGATATCCTGTAATACGTCCGCGTTCTATGATCATTTTATCTAGCCCCTACGTAAATACGGACGTGTTTCAGTTACAAGTATAATCAAGTAGTACAAAGCAGCCAGAGCGCTACGTATATATGTTAACGATGAAAGTGCTCAGTCTTGTGTGAATTTAGTTTAGATCTAGTTGGAGCCCTATTATTCAAATAAACAACGGAGATTAGTAAATATTCATAATGTAAGAAGCGGCGAGAGGTTTGCTTATCATTTCGAGAGGAGCCGGAACGATTATACAGAGTGAGTTTCTTCTAATGCGTAGTACGGAGATTTCGGAAACTAGCAGGGATAGAGAGATTATCAATGATGGAAGGAAGGCAGTTGCTGTTTGAAGTAATACGACTTTCAAATTGTGAACACGAGACCATTTTTCTTTACAAAAAAAGAAGCAGTTACAGTACAGACGCTGTCTGTACTGTAAGACCCTGACATCACGTTGGAAAAGATTCCATTGCAGTAGTCTTGACCCTAGAAGTTCTGCCTTCTGCTTCGACAAGTCAGGGTCTCGAATGAGATCAGTCAATTCCGTTTGACTCAGTCTGCACTCAGTTTCAAAATGAGGGTTATGGGATGTGTAAGGCTTGTTGTGTTCTTCTTCTTCCACACTGTCTTAATTTTCTACTTCAAGCTCATAACTTTGAGGCGTAGTAGTAACATGTTGAAAATTTTCCTAATCAAAAACGAGATTGGGGAATCTATTTCCAAATTTTTCCAGTACTCAAACGAGCACCATTATTGGCAATCAAAGTGTTGTCCATTGTAAAAGTAAGGCCCAAGGATGAATAATTTATTTTCAGGATTATATTGAATACAAAATCGATCTTAAATATTTTGACAAGATTAATGTAGGTGGTACAAATTGCAACAGACAAAATGCTCCTTTCTGATGTGATAGTTGGAACTCAAATTAAAAATTAAATTGCTAACTTAGCCTAATCTCGCTGCATGCCCCATTTCCTTCGTCAAAAAAGAAACGACGTAAGAACCGAACTTCGTCAATCCCCAGACGAAGTTGTGCTCGACGCACAGACGCTGACTGTAGATTGAAATCGTTTGCCGAACAGAACTTATCGTGATCGTGGGGTAATTTCGTCTTCGTTCAAGTTGTTGCAGTAATTTTAATTTGTCGCAGCGTAGATTGTGTGAACTTTATGGCTTTGCGACAAGAAAGTAAGAAGTTTCGGCGCCCAATGGCCGGGCGTCTCGTCGCCCGACGTACCAGCGAGAATACGCTACAGATTTTCCGATGTCGGACAGCAGTATCGCGTGGTAAGCGTCTTCATAGTTCCCAGCTCACGTACGAAACATGTGAAATTGGGAAATTGGATGCAATTTGCAATTTACTTTGCTAATTTTGGACATACGTATGTGGTCTTAGCAGCAGGAGGTAGACCGTACCTCCTTCCAGGAATTCAGTAGAAAATCTATTCTCACAATCTTTTTGGAGATGAGGGTCGTCAATAATGTGTATAAATTCTGATTTTAAGATCCTAAGAAAACTTAGATGAAAATTCTTCAGAAATAAGCGTCAACAACGAAGCTCTATAACTCGTATGGCATATTACACAATATAATATGGCATTTTTCAAGAAAAATAATACGTTTACTGTTTGTCAGCCTACCTCGTAGTCTTTGTTATTCAAATTTTTCAAATACATACGAACATTGTTTGCTTCATTATTGGCGCTCAATATCGAAACCACAATAATTTTTTACCGGCCCATTTACCATTCACCCATTCATATCCAGCTCGGCTTGTTCGATATCCAAAATGATATCCAATAAGAACCGGAATTATTATTCGGGCACGTTCTACCGCGCCGGGTTGGTCTCGCAGAAGGCAAAAACTAACGAACACGTGTTCCAGAACCTTTAGAATCTCTAGAGCTTCCCGATAATTCCCTTTCTCTACACCTCCTTCTATTTCCTAGCAACTCGCGTTGTCCGAGACTGAAAGGGACCGTCCTCCGACGAAATACCACAAGCAAGCGCTAATCTGAATATTCTGTCCGTATTAGCAGACCGTTGTCGAGCGGGCAAATTGCACGTCAGCCCCATTACAAACCATGTTATCGTTCGGGAATTGCTGCGGGTTTTTTGGAGGGGAACGGGAGAGGGTTATTCGGGAAGATTTAGAGATCTAGAGTGGAAGAGGAGGTATTAGGCAAGATGGGAAGAGGCCGAGGTAATCTGGGAAGAGTGTCATTACGTTATCTATAAGTCCGCCGGATCTTGTCGTCATTTCCCCATCTTCCACCATGCGCATCTCCTCATCTTCTTCCTGCTACCGTCGCAGCTGTGTAACTGTTTCGCTCCCCGATATTAAAATCATCAACAGACCTACTTAATTTAATATGGCGAGTTCACTGCTCTATCTCCGTTAGTCTCCTATGCCTCGGCACACCGTTTCATCTCGCTCCATCTCTTCGGTGGATTGTTATTGGACCTCCACGGGATATCAAAATTGAAAATCGATTTTGGAAGGCTACACCATCAAGGTCCGTTTATTTTTGCTTCGTCGCATAAACGTCGGTAATCTCTAGTTTTCGTACAGCGTATATGGTTGTAAAACGTAGCAGGCGACGCTTATATTGGCAATGGTGATAAATAATTTCTTTCGATTATTGTTAAAAATTTATGTCTATAATACTCCAATGTGGTGAAGTTTGCATTGCTTTTAGTGGTTGGATCCAGATTTTGTGATGTTATCTAATTAAAATTAATTAGATAAAAATTTAGTGATTGTAGTAACAAAAATGTTAACGTAGAGACTGGCTAAGCAACGCCTTCCGTACTGTATGTTTACTTTATTAAGAGACGTATTTTGGATAGAGACAGCGTCACGACGGCCTCATACATCATCCTATACGAGCTTCCCACCTTTTTTTTTATTACAGTCACATAGTCTACTAGATTACGACAAAAAATCACGCGTTCGCCGTCATATGTTCTCTTGAGCGAAATAAGTTAGACGTTCGTCGAATGTCGAAGGAAAAAAAAGAAGACGACCTCTTCCTTTCCCATTATAGAATTTTCTTCACGTCCCTTAAGATGCGACATCAACATTATGTCTAACTTCGAAATAATCTAAATGGGCTTAAACTTTTGGTTTGCATCGATCATCAAACAAATGAGTAAATAAGTAAATATCCCCTAGAAACAAATTAAAACAAGTCATGCCTAATAATTTCTATACACGCTTTATCAAATTCAGTTTTATTTGTCAACATAGCCTCCCAGACACTTTTCCTGGCGACGTTCTCTTACCTTAATTCGGCGATCGTGTAGCATCATTTGGTGAACTTCTCCAAGAGTTTCCAAATTTGTCGGACGCAATGTATAACAAATATTAAATCTTTCGAATGAACCCCATATTACTCCTTTATAATTTTAGTGGTCGATAACCTTCACCCGAAACTGTACACACAATGTTATCCATATAGCTTGATTGTCATGGCGAATTGTGGTTGTACCGTACTTGTGTCAAGCATAAAATCCCCAGAAACACGTCCCGGGCAAGTTATCCCTACGATTACATGCGGCAAACGCGTTGGTAGGTCGTTTGTGTTATGAGGGTGTAAATAAGATTGAGTGGCTTGTACGCACATATCAACCTGTTACGTATGTACGTGTATACGTAATGAATTTTAATATTTACGCCGGCGGGGTCTGCACCGTTCCCTTGCTCTGAAAAAGAATTGCAAATTAGAACATGGCCCGGTTAGGTTAACTATTATACACTGTGAACTTTGTTATTACTGAAACTATAAAGATGAATAAAATGAGTATTTTGAAGCGATTTATTACTTGTAAATGACCTTCTTATAAATCTATACGCGAGGGTTTCTTAAGGCTTCATTTTGGGACTGTTATTTTGTTAAAGCATCTTATTCGTGGTTCAACGGTTCTTCAATTTTGCTTCCTGAAAAATCATCGCGTCTGGTGTCAATTTTACTATAGTTCGACTATTCACACTATGACCTAAATCATTGGTTCCCAAACTTACCCCTTCTGATAGCTAAAATCTGACCATAGAAGCCAACGAAAGGCCTTGAATACCATAGCTTTTTACCTTACCACCTCGTACTATACTCATACATCTTTGGCAATAATAACAGGAATTGACTGTATATATTATTTAACTACCCACACTGTTGATACGTATGTAGAGTCATATCCACATACTCGTCTTCGCCAACACAAATATCCGCGTAGGTGGATCGTATCAAGGAAGCTGCTTTTCGCTGATAAAACCGAGGAATTAATATTCACCTCAGCTTATAATCAACACCGTTAGAACGTGTTACCGTCGTATTATCCTCTACATGGTCTCTCGCATAGCGTGATTAATCAGGCATGGTATAATTATAGGAAAGTGCTTCCTTTTAACGATTGACGCGTACTAATTATTCCGCTTTGTTGTAAACCAGCGGGCCGTATCAATTAAGTTTGTTCTAGGCGCTGATTTCTTTTCCCTTTACCCGCTAGACGGTTATTACATAGCATACGGCGTCCTCTATACCGCCCCCTCGAAGTTCTAAGAGAATAGAGGCATTGCTTTGTGGAATGAGGGGGTAGATTATTGAATATGTGGGTCGGCGCTATCTGAAAGGATTGATGAGAGGTTTCGTATTTACTCTGATGATGGTGGGAGTTCGGGTTATTATTTGAATAATGAATAGACTTGTTCGGTCAATGATACGATGTCGTATTGTTCGGTAAACTTAATAATTTCACCCCCGGGAACTTCGTTTTCTCGATCCAATTATCGCCGGAACTTTACAATGGACACTTTAAAACTTTGCCAATGAGCAGGCAGTTTCGACTGAAGTTATCAAATTATTTTTAAAATGTTTGTTGGGGTCGTTCGATAAAGCTACTCCCAATGGGATATTTATTACTTATTCATTTTAAAAAGAATTAAATTCCGGAGATGGCCGCTTGTAGTGTCTAAATTAAAAGGCATATCTTATACAATTGAACGATTTCTTACAAAAACAGTCACAATAAAATGTTTATAATTTTGGGAAGTTGTCTACGTAGAAATCATTATTGCCACTCATTGTAACGCTATCTGATGAATAAAACGCAAAATTGTAATTTTCCGACTATGGCTGTTTTATTCATGAAACTAAGTCTGTAGTTCGATGAGGTTCGAAAGCAGCTCCCTGTTCCAGATTTTCGGATTTGAATAAAAAAATGTAGTAAAATCTACATTTTATCAATTATTTAGTTAGCACATAATGAGTCAGTAGCATTTAGAAAATCAACAGCTGACTAGTTTCTTACTCGAAGATAGCTTGCCGAAATGAATATGATAACGTTTTAATTCCATTGAAGCTTCAAAAATTAACAATTAGAAATCCAACATTGAAATAATGAATCTACTTGAGACGTTTCCTTTGTAAAAGCGGGGCCATCTCAAATGCAGACGGTGGCAGCTGCACATCTTCCGTTGATCGCCATTACAAAATTAAGTTATTCTCTGCGGTAATCTCGCTCAACTTCGCAAGAAGCGCTCAATCTCGACGCGTCATTTTAATTACCGCTCTATTACAAGTTTTCAAGTCGACGGAATGTTCAAGATGCGAATAAAAGGGCTTAGCGCGAAGGCGAGATGTAGGTGGTCTATAATTTCTAATTTCAAATTAGTTTTGTTCTGCACAATATGCAGTTCTGCTAGAGTAGAGTTTAACTAATTCTGTATATCAAATTTGCACATGTAATTTATGGACCTCATGAAAAAATGATACATATTCTACAAGTAGGCTTGAATATGAAAATAAGAAATTTTAATTTTCAAGATCTTCCCGTTATCTTATCACTAGACTGAGGACGTTCAGTGCTGTTTGGTAGCGAGTATTAGTCAGCCAAGCGTCGATCGGGTATATGCATTAGCGTAAATAAATTGAAAGTTATATTTTGTTAATCGTCAAGTACGTTTTCGATACGATTGTAGATAGGAATTAACTATGACGTATTTTTCTAAATTGTTCGTTGGCCGTCGCTTTCTGCCTATCTCCTACGTGGCGAGTTACACATATGCGAGACAGCCTGCCACCGAACGTAACGCCAATGACAAACTGCACACAACGTCGCCACTCTACTTATCACTCACTATTGCTAGTACTACTACTTTTTCTACTTTGCTTACATTCTTGATTTCTTCTTTTGCGATTTCTTTGAGCTCTTTTTGATGCAAAGACAAGAAGTAGTCAAAACCACCTCGCGAAATTATTTTATTTTAATAAGAATAATCCCATCACTTCCAGCAGCATCAATATTAAATACGTTTAGGAACTTTGTCGGAGTAACGAATCAGGCGAATTCAATACTCAAAAGACTTTCATTTTGCCATCGCATTGCCGACTTTACCGTCGAATGAATGGAACTTAAACAAAGATATTGTATTTTGGCTTAGGAGGTAGAGGTGGTGGTGATGATAGCATTGAAACGAAGAACTGGGTAGTAGGAGTTGGGAGGTTGCGACGTGAGTTGGAGCGTCCTAATCCGCAGTACCGTTTTCCTTGCCGAAAATTCATATTTGTCTGCCGGCGGATCCGTTATTCTCGGATTAAATTCAACAATCACGCGATCCCAGTAGAAGTAGAGAGAGCCGAATTTGGTGAAATAGGTTATTGAAGATTGAAAGGGTGCGCGTTGAAAGGACGAAAAGGGTGGGTAGGGAGTGGTATAATTATTAGAAATTAATTCCGGTATTGATAAAAGTTTCATCCTTTAGGATTTCCAATGAAAAGGAATGATATTCTTTTGTCTTTTGTGCTTTTTGTCTGTTTGGAGCGCGAGTAAGTTTGATTGATAAAATAGAATCTCTTCTATCCTATCAGATAGATTATTGCTCAAGAAATATAAAACGGAATACGTGCGTCAAAAAATTAGTAAAAGTACAATCCAATATTCGGTGTGGTCTAAGGATTGTTGCTTGATTCACTTACATTTCTACTGTATATTAACGAAATACCAATGATCTAACGACCTGGATGAGCTATGTACATATTTATAGTGGTCAACCGACAATTGGCTTGAAACTGGACGATCATTATATCCACAAAACTCAGTTCCATTTTATGTTTATCCAGAACTTAATGTACTTTGTATCAGGAACATTGAAATGATTAAAATTAAATCTCCACGCTGTTACGAGCTATTTAAAGAACGCGGCTTTGCCGCGCAGATTTAAACTTTTCCCATTCGCAATAATAAACGGAGTATTTCAAATGTAAGAGCGGTTTCAATGGCATCAGAGTATTTCGCCGTAGCACTACAATTCGTCGCATTAAATTTTCAAATCCCCGAGCCCCCGGTTAAAACAACGAAAGATCTGCCCTACGAAATTACATTCGTAAGGCCTAAGGCGAAACCACCGCTTCTGATGCTTCGATGCTTCTGTTTCGAAATCCCGATAAAACGAGAAAAAAAAAAGAGAAAAATTCTTTTATTTTTCATTAACACTTTATATCTTTAAACAGCTAAGTTTTACCACTATTGTAGAGAAGCCCTACCTAATACTAAGACTACATTGCACACCATCTGCTTGTTTCCTTCTTTCTTTCATCTATTCGTCGTGAAGCCATCACAACGATTTTGGTCTTTTCCGGAAGGTCGTAGTCGCGGAGAATTAAATTTAGATACCGCAGAGCGAGCCTCCTGCTCCGATAGTGACGGGGGCTCAGAGGCAAGGAAAATAAGGATGAAGACATCTCGTGGAGGTTACCTCTTACATTTTTAATGGTGTCGTAGACTCGACGTCGTAGAAATCTGTTTAAATATTAAGATCGTTAAAGTATTGAGAAATCCCCGGACTAATCTTTAAATTGGAACTTGTTTTCGGTGGTTCTCTCTCTTTCGATGAACGCAGAGAAAGAAAGCGTAATTAGTCGCGTTCTCAAGGCGCCCACGATTCTCTCTAGTTCTTTCT
Organism: Oryctes borbonicus; assembly: GCA_902654985.2. NCBI lineage: Eukaryota > Metazoa > Arthropoda > Insecta > Coleoptera > Scarabaeidae > Oryctes > Oryctes borbonicus. The sequence goes on along the minus strand of LR736898.1, from coordinate 925,842 downwards.
ACTTCAAACCACTGTTTTATCTTCTATTCTATATTATCCTTTACTCTCTAGCTTGGTTCCCTTTTGATCTGCGAAAATTGCGAGGCGTTAGATGGATAAAAGTAAAAGGAGATCCCTAAATTGACGCCTCTCTACCCTACCTTGTTGGAAGGTATTGAAATCAGTTGAATAAAACAATTTGAAAACAAGCTGTAAAGATAGATAGAGCTCTCAGTTAGCTGTCAGTATCAATGTATCGATTAAATTTCAAACAATAGAGCGAGAGGTTTTTGTTCCGTATGGAAATAGGTCACTTTGCTTCTAGAGTCTTGAGATAATAAACTAAATAATGTGAGGAAGAAAGAAACAGATGTATATGGCTCTTAATTGCGATGCAATCCTAATTCGCTGAAAGGTATTTGTATGCAGTTGTGGGGTGACGTGATTGGCTTCCATTTTAGAATTATATCAGCTCCAACGGATCCTTTGTAACGGCTATCCGGGAATATTTGTTGTGATTAACGTCATTGTTAGGCTATGCGTCGCCGGTTTTGTCAATGGGGATATAACGTTAATCATGAAATATACCGTTCGAAAATAGCCTTATTATTATTGTTGTATTATTATAAATCGAACGAATTGCATTCGAATTTGCGGCCACGGATGTAACAAATGCTTTTCTTTATTCAATGAGCGCATTGTTGAAGTTTGGTTATACGCTGCACGGATGATTGCGTATCGTTAAATTGTAAACAATAAATTGAAATATTTGTTGCGTAAACAGTTGGTTGTTGGTTACTAACCATAAATAAAGATGCTAACATAAATATTAAATCGTGCTACAAATTCAGAAAATGAAAATTTTGAATATAGGTCTAATAGTACAAGAACTGAACCATAAGTACACCTTGAGCCACTACATGTAAAAGAAGTGATTATGTATAATTTTTCTTGATGTTTTTGACACTTCTTGGCAAAGAACTAGCACATCGTATAGGACAACCAATGTTCCTTATTTCTGAACGTACATGTGTACATAGAGAAGGTACCTAGGTACATATATATCCATTGACCCGTACGTTCCTACCCAATCGATGGCATTTATTAAGCTTAATTTAATAGTTTGTGCGGTCGGATCGGGAGGAAACCAACCAGTGGAACCTCCATGGCGTTCACCGAGAGGAAATTGAGTCCATTAAACCGCAAGGGTTGTTTGAACGGCGAATTATTAAATCAGTTTATCATTGACCATCAAGCACACGAGGGGATCCCAGTTTCCACACATCGTTCCCCTTCCTTCTTGCCGTCCCGCAGGAGTCTCTTTCGATACTACACGAAGCCCTGATGGAATTCCTCATCAAATCACGCGAAACGCTAAAATAACAAAAGACGATCGGAAATATGCGGGATTGCGCCTCAAGGACAATGGCCGACTTCGTTTCTACGGCGAAATTAAATAATGTCATTATACTTATTGCGGCTTTGATTCGATTGCTTTTAATAAAACCTATCATCGATTCCTTCCATCTTCCCTTCCTTCCCACTTACTTCCTCGAAAATATCCTCCGTGCAGAACGTTTGTATTTATATGATTTGGTTCTATGGTAAGCTCGGCGATATAGATGGCGTTGGTGCTGTCAATGGGGGATGTGGTAGCGCTGTTATTGCCGGGACTCTGTTATGTTTCGATATATTAATATAGGGTGGTAATTGAAATAATAATTACGTTATTGAAGGAGCGTATTGATCGCAACTACGGAGGACGAGGCTATTTTATAACGTTATAATGTGCGTGAATATAGCATAATGTGTAAGACTGAAAAGAGAGGAAACTTTAAAGAATATTTATTATATATTGTGAAGTGCGCGTGAGATTTAAATAAAATAAGGATGTTGCTCGTATTAAAAGGCGTTTATTTGCAAAAAGGAACTCAAAGGATTATAAGGAAACTCTTAATTATAAATAGAGAAAAAAATTGATAAATAATTGTTTCGTAACGGTTGTAACTACCTTGGATACCTCCAAAATTGGACGACGTTTTAAAAGCTACGCAAGCTGGGTACTATTTTTTCCGCCAGGAACTTATGTTACGGCGCACGTTTTCCTAGATATCTCGAAAAAAATCATGGGTAGTAATGACCATGCTTCTTGTTTCCTGCAATTTATGTCTTTAGCAAGTTAAAGATTCAAAAAATTCGTATAAATAATTGCAATTTCAGCGCAATAAATTTAAATTAAAAAAAAAATCACAGTTACTTTTGAAATAAACCTCGTATAAATTCTTCTGCGAATATATTTCCTCAAGAAGGAATATTGTAGGTACACGTACATATTTTTCTTGAGTTATTTATGTCGAATATCAACCTAGAAAAATCTCTTAATAATGGACAAGCAACTCCAATTCCAGCAGTGCTTTTTGAAATATGTGTGTAAGTGTACGGGGTCAGAGCAGCAGGCGATGGCGATGAGACAGTATAGCGTTAAGACACAGCACCCATATTGCCGCATAACATGCAAGCCGAACAATTTTCGTATTTAATTAATTGATGTATATAAAATGTGCCAAGCACGCGATTCATTCTTAATAATACGGTATGCGGTAATTAGTTGCGATGGTAAATGATAGCCTTACATAATAATTATTAAAAGAATAATAAGAATGAAAGGCAAAATACAAATTTAGAATGGAGTTGTAAAGACAGTTTGAAATTGATATGTTATTCTGACAGAAATCGCTGTTCGCGATAGTGCATCCTTTTCTGACTTAAGATATTGTGTAAAATAAATCTCTTTGCTTGCCAACATTCAACAACACAAACCTTCATTTTGGGGATCCTACATGCCATCCTTCGCGTGTATTGACAAAAGTGGGGATAGTTTCAATAGTTAGCTAACTGTTTTTTTAATAGTAAAGGAGGTGCTAGTCCGATTCACCTCGAACGGTAACGAGCCTTACGGCGCGAGGCATGGCAAAGTTCAGATCAGGCGGTTTTAGGAAGTGCAAAAAGATTTGTCTGGGTGGAGTCTAGGAAGCAATAGGCGTTTATATTAGTGGGCGGTGACGACTTATACCTACTTAGCCAATAGTAACGAATAAAATGTTCACTAGAGAGAAAAATTCCTTCCAAAATAAATAAAATATCTGAATTTTAAAGAAATAGATATTAGCTGGGAAAAATACCGGCGCACACGCGACATTTTATTATTTAATGCAAGAAAAAGCAGCAAGAATTCCGAATAGAAAATTGTATTTAGACGAGAACAATTTCAATTTAACTTTCGGCTCTACATCAAAATAAATAAATATGTATATATATATATATATATATATAAAGAGGTAATTCTATATCTCGAGAACTTCATAACACATGAAGTTACGTATGCACGTATATCCATGCATTGTTGATGTGTTTCTCCAGCATAAGCAACAGCCTAAATTGATTCCCGGTTCCGTAAAAGTATACGTATACATGCAGCCGTACTCTTTGTGCCAGCGTATGTGCGGCCTCTGAAAATTGCGAAAGTTTTCTGGGTACCGGGTTACGGGGTATTTTGTTTATTAGCGGCATGTTAAACGTATAATAGGAAATGTTTACGGCTTGGTAGTTTTAGACTCTCTCAGCTACCCTGTTTCGACGACGAGTCAGAGTAGATTAAATTAACAAGCAAATAGTTGGAGAAACTGGAAGAGGTAACATGTTTATGTATTGTTGAGGAGCATGCATAATGTTATAAATGCTTTGAACATATACGTGGATGAATTATATACCTTAAAAATTACTACGTACATTTCATAACCGCCAGTAAAAACTTTATTAAAACAGATGAACTTTATTTACCACAAGAAAATGAAGAACCTCGTTATTTATTCAGTATCTCAACATTGACCATCGAGAGATATTGTCTGATGGCGAAGAATAACCACGTAGTGGATATTTACAGCATACCAGTAAATTATCAAAGCACACATCAGCTACGTGGACAAAAAAAAAACAAGCAGGAAAGAATTGGTTGCGTGGTTACATGAAATGATATTCTGCCAACCTGATCGATTATGCAATGCCAACGAAGCTGGTCTTTTGACAGTGAAAAATTGTATCTTAAGCAGGTGGGTGCAGCAAACAGTGCTTCTTTGTGGGTTAGTTACGGTTAATAAATCAGTATTAGCAACATAGTTTAATCGGATGATTTTTTCAGTGTAATTCGAAACAAAAATCAACATTTATAACTTGTATCACTACTTATAGATATTGCTGAAATATTCTCCAATACAGCTCTAGTAGTAATCTCTCTTGGGTATCACGTAGAGCTTCTCAGCTAAACATAAAGAAGTAACTTTTTACCAAAGGAACATTATCTATGTAAGTGTATTCCGGCAAACCTTTTGCCATATCCTTCGGAGATTCCAAGATCGAGATAAAACGAAACGACCGCCTACACATCCACCACCGTCGCGAGGACGTGTAATAAATAAGTACGCGAGAATAGTACTTCAGTTGGCGTAACTTTAATGCATTACGAGACGTCGCTGATTCTAGAAATGGAACAAAAAACGAAATAAAAAATATATACTAGCTAGCTACCTTATTTTTCTAAATAAATCAGCGGTCTCTTAGAACTTAAACCCGGTAATACAGCGTAATGCATTTCCTTTAAATGTCGCCGTTTCTGAAGAAGTTTTAAGGTAATACATCTTAGATGTAGATATCTGCAATGGAAATTGAGTTTATTTGCATACAAGCGTGGAGCAGAATTTGTTTTGCTGGAATTGAAAATGGTAACATTTAATAAGATTATAGTTGCCTTTAGATTCAAGAATTTTGCGGAAAAAGTAGAAGAGTACGAGACCATTAGGTTCTGCGGATGATCTTTCTTTTTGTTGGCTTTGAGGCCAGGAAATACTAATGGGGCATTTATCAATAAAGGCCAACAAACTAACAATGAATTTTGAGAAAGCTAAATGTATTTTTATTACTAATGTGTTGCCCCCAATTCCCACCTCCCCCGATCCAATTAGCTTTACATTCTCTCACTATTCTTAATATCGATTCCAGTAGGTATTCGCCGTTCTAACTATTGATTAGCAATTAACCTGGCATTAGAGAATCGATCTCCTGGTGACATTAGATGAAGGTGGTGGTCCCGAACCTCATCAGCTCTTCTTCGGAGACTTTTCTGGCCCTCCTTAGTCCATGCCAGGTAACAGCACATGGTGGGAAAACCACTTTCGAGGAGCAATTCGACCTCAAAACTTACAAGAAATACACCACTAGACATTAGTGTGAGTACAGATTGCAAGAAATGTCAGATATGCCATGACCATTTGATCCGTCACAACAAAATTATAATCAGTTACCTTTGAAAATAATATTAGAAATTCTTGGTTGCAGTTTTCGTGTCATGTAGCATATATATACGTATGTTTCAGCCACTATATCTATAACCTACATCCCGGACACTTTAGAAGGAACGTACGCTAAAGGCAGAAATATATTACGTTATCGTGTTGCAACGTAAGAAGTCAACTGCTTCTCCGTCTCTTCTCTCCTACACCACCTTTTTCCATCCCTGTTTTACCTTCTTCCATGCCGCAAGCACCCGCATCTATTGACTCCCTCCACCTACATCGCTTTTATTGATGTAGACTGCATTTACGTCGGGAGGTCGTCCCAAGATTCGCTTTGCCCTTATTTCACCTCCTCGAACACTCGAGAACGGTCTTGGGGAAAAATGAAACGTCTAAAATGAGAAGAGTGTGCATGTTACAATATCTGAGACTTCTTGCATGTTAGATAGTATATATGAGAATGGCTAGCTGTCTCTCATCATCAGTTGGTCGTGCACGTTTTTCCTTTTTCTCCTTTGTGCGCGGTTGTGCTTCTCACTTCAACGCTCTCATAATGTCAATCCGTCGAAAAACGAAGGAGGAGTTCAAACGTTGAACTTTTGCGCGATATCTGAGATGCTTATTTGGTTAGGTTTAATTCTCTTTGAATAAAAATGGTAGTTAGAAGTAAATTACGGAAGACAGAAACAATAAAAACATTTCAAAAGTTACCAAATGAGTAATTGTGATAATTAACGTTGATTAGAAATAATTTTTTGGTTTGGTAAAATCTTGGCCTGATTCCGATCAGGAGTTCACCATTGGCGGAGCCAAGTTAAAAATCAAAATCGTGCAAAAATCCAGATACCAAATAATACGTATTAGCCGGATTTTTTTTCTTGTTACTTGATATCAATAATTTCCTTATTTTCTGGATCGCCATGCGTAAGTAAAATTCATCTTGTTACAAGTTTCCTTTTTGAGAAACACCTTCTGAACCTTATATTGCTTCGTAAGATCTCCAAAAATAAACAAAGTTAAACGATTGTCCTGTCTACCTCAATTTTCCCATTTAAATTTAAACCACCAAACGTCCAGCAAGCACATCGTCCCAGTTCAATGTATTGGCGAAATAGACAACTTCCAGTCGGCGAGAGAAAGAATGCCGGCAATAACGGAGAGTTTGCCGCGTCGAACTGTCACAGATGTTGCTTCCGGGATGGCGAAACGTCGAAGAAAACGTATACCTCTAATGCGGCCGAAACAGTCAACACGGGCGCAGCCACTTCGATACCCGGATACCCGCCATTCCGAGCGATCTAAGCTTATTTCCTATAAGTTGACGAAGCGGAAAAGATATTCCCTACTACGTATACGTATACAACGGCGAAGAAATCGTAGCTAAGGCGATTATAATGCAATACCGAAGGATTTTGAGACCACGTTGGATCGTCCACATCGGAAATAAAAATATAAGGAAAAAATTAAAAGAACTGTATACAAAGAGGTACATATTTTGAAGTCTCTAAATCTGTGATTGTTGATACGGTGGAATTGAAAAGGATTTTCTAATAAAGAACTGTATCATCGTGGAAGTTAATAAAAATAAATAAAAGTCACTTGCTTTGTAAGATTCGAGCTTGGGTCAATTTGAAACTCCACTCTCTGAAGTTTTCTTGTTTACTTGTTCTAAGTTTTGAAAGTAAACGCTTTAGTTTCGAAAATTGAGTCAGAAATGCAAAACTTATAAGAACTTTCTTAGAGACATTTTTGAAATGGAAGCAGGGAACGAAAAGCTTATGTTTTAAAAATCAATTTTTCATCAAGGCGTGGAAAAATATGAACAGGTTGATAAGAGATGAGTATTGAAGTATTTGAGTTGTTGTTGGAGCTATTTCCTTGGTTTGTTGGACTTTTGGAATCCGACGTTTTGTGTGTGTCTACCAATCAACTAATCAAAGAGGAAGAAATTTCTAAGTAAAGCATTTTTAACACCCACTGAGTTGTTCAAGGTTTATATCAATAAATAACAATTGATCTTTCGATCTAATACAAAGTTTTAAACAACTAGCAAGCTGACTGCGGGGATTTACGCTTTTTTACGAACCTTGCCGTTAACATGCTTGTTATAGGGCGCCCTATTTTAAACATTGTTTTAATTAATGTTTATGCATTTTCGCATAATAGAATTACTTTCATTTATTTCGTTTTCTGAACGTGTATTCTTATGTTCTCTTTATGTATACTTTTATATTTCACTCCTGCGCGTTGAATGCAGTTTTAATATTTCACGCGCGAGAGATAGGCAAGTGCGCGACTCGGGAGACGTATTGATTTTTTCCCTTATGATATTTTGTGGTTATTTTGACTAGTGAAAAATGAATAGCGCATCGTGTTTAGGAAAAGCGTGAAGCATTGAGATGGTGTCACACCGAGTGTTGTGATATTAAAAAAGTCTTCTCCCAGCGGTCCAGGCAGTAAGACGGCCAAGTATAGGTGGTTGGGTGTAAAAAACTGCCCCAAAAGTCGCGTAAAGTGTTTTATTTCTTGGTTCATGACTACTCATTGCTCAAGAACTACACGACCTGAGAAAACTGCCTGCTGCGAAATACTAAATCGTATCGCATTAATTATTAGAAACAGAAGCAATCGTTTTTCGCTACAATTTCATTTAGCTTCCAACCCAGCATGATTGCATGCTTTATCTTCAAGTATTTTATATTTTCACTTGATTATCGATATTATCTAAGGTTGCCGTGTTTATTTGCGAGTAATAATCGAAGCGGGTTGCTACACAGCTTAGCGTTTGTTTGATGTGTATACGCAGACGCCGCGTTCACCGCCGTTGTTATACCAGCCTACACGATTTATACCTATAGTTACGTATCACTGGAATGGATACACATAATCATATAGATACATGCAGCACACGATATGTATCTGGGCATATATAGACAATGTTTTGTTTGTCAAGGAACACGCGATATCTCTAGGTACATGAGACGGCTGATATGCTTAGAATTAAAATGATCTAGTTCTCTGTGTCCCTTACGTAATCCGTACATGTATATATGTATAAATTTATTAAGTTGTTTATTCCGATAGGCGTTTGTTATGTTAATCCTTCTACGGTGTCGTAATTAGTAGCTTTGATAAACGTAGGTACATACAGGAATGTGTGTGAGTGGCGCACTAACGTATTTCATGGAATGAACACGCCCGTATTAATTAAAACTATGTGTACCGTCGCTATAATCCGATCAATAACAACATGGATTTGTATGACGTCGTGTTGTTCCACCTGTGTATCCCATTTGATTGCCGAATCGAGCCGGCATCAGTGTTCTTGTAATTCTGGAATCTGGTGGGTAGATAGTCGACGAGCAGTACAGACTACGTACGGTAGTTAGTGTACACGAAACACTAATATACTAAAACAACAACAAGATTAGTTGGCTTTGATCGTAGCATTAAGCGCGTGTTAACTTATGTCGTACGTATGTACACCGTTAATAAGTTTCGGGCTATTTTGAGAGAGGTAAATGACGCGAACTGTGTGGAAACTTCAGATAGTTTAGGAAAGCAAGTTGTGCACTGCCAAACACTTTGGCGTATTGCAAATATTTCAAAACTAACATATCGATGTTCGGCATATCTTGGAGGTGTAACCTCTATACGGATTAGAACCGCGCAAGACCGACTGCTCAAAAGTGCCTGGAGTTGCTCCAGAGACAAATCGCTAATATTGACTTGATGTTTTTCGATGAAGAATGAATAGCTCAACATGATAATGCGCCAATTCACACAGCAAGAATAATCAACACATGGATGAACGACAACAATATCGATGTTCTGGAATGGCCTCTCCTTTTCATAGACATGAATATTATAGAAAACTTATGGGGCTGCATGATGAGACAAGTTTACAGCGAATGAAGAATACAGTTTTAACACTAGAGAAGAATTGATGTTAGCCATGAGAACCACTCGGGAAGCAATTCCAATCAATTTGTTAAATAATTTATTTACTTCCTCCTCGCATGTTAGCAGTTACTGAGAAAAGTCTTACTCATTATAATAGCTTTATTTCTATTTCTTGTTGTTTTTTTTTTTTGGTGAGAGTAATCAATTGTCTCTTTGAAAATTGCCATCAGTGTGAAAAAAATCCTCAAAAATTGGTTTTTGAAATTGTCCAGGCAAACCGGTGTCTAGATTTGTAAAAGGGGCTCAATTTAACTATTTTTATAGTCATTCTAACTAAAACGAAATGCCATCAATTGTGGGATGAGAGTAATCGAATGTCGGGCACTGTATATTTGAAATGTTATCTTTGAACTTTAATAGCTAGCTCCCATGAGGAAACACCACACTATATATCATCCTACAAGCATGAAAGTATATATAAACACATAATAAATTCAGCCTTACAACAGATCTTCTGTTCCACTTTAATATTTTATTAGTCGCCATCCGAGCGTTACAACACCCACTCGTTCAGATAACAACTATAGATAGAGAATTGAACGGCGGATCGATTGCGCCTAAGCGGAAGCGCCTGGCTCTTCGTTTCGGCTGGTTTCTAGGGCTTCAAAGTTGAAAAAAGCAATTTAAATTTTTCAACTTTGAGGCGTCGTGGCGTCCGAACGGTTAGAGCCAGGGAGGTGAGATCTCCCTCCCTTAAAACGCTCGTCGAGACCTTTCGAACGAGCCCTAACTTATCCTCGTAGCTCGTCCGGTTGCCGAGATCTAGACAGGCCGTAAAAATTTCTACCCAAAATGATGGAATTTTTTCGAGGCCGAAAAACAAAGTTCGGAATTCCGCCGATCTAACGTCGCTAATCGATGGCCCTGTGGCCGTGTATGTTCCGCATGAAATTTCAGCCCGCTACCTCTAACGGTTTAGGAGATATGGGCGTTTGAAGTTTTCGAGGCAAAAAAGCAAAAAAACAAAGTTCGGAATTCCGCCGATCTAACGTCGGTAATCGATGACCATATGGCCGTGTATGTTCCCCATAAAATTTCAGCCCGCTACCTCTAACGGTTTACGAGATATGGGCGTTTGAAGTTCTCGAAAACTCCGCCGGAAACGGTCGAAAACGGTTTTCGTCGATTATCTCCTTAGCTGTTCGTCCGCGGTATGCGATGTTGGTACTCGTTCGATAGAGAATTGAACGGCGGATCGACTGCGCCTAAGCGGAAGCCTCTTGCCCTGCGTTTTGGCGGGTTTCTTTGGCCTCGAAACATTTGCACCCAAAATGATGGAATTGTTTCGAGGCCAAAAAACAAAGTTCGGAATTCCGCCGATCTAACGTCGCCAATCGATGACCATATGGCCGTACATGTTCCCCACAAAATTTCAGCCCGCTACCTCTAACGGTTTACGAGATATGGGCGTTTGAAGTTTTCGGAAATCTCTCGAACGCGGCCGGAAACGGACGGAAAATCGACATCGCTCCGGTTTTCGTCGATTATCTCCTTAGCTGTTCGTCCGCGGTACGCGAAGTTGGTACTCGTTGGATAGAGAATTGAACGGCGGATCGATTGCGCCTAAGCGGAAGCGCCT